>OZ057415.1:13449005-13967346 GCA_964056705.1 Troilus luridus
TATTTTATGGCGAATTTCACCCATTATTTGTTAATATTTTAAATGGAAACCCATTTGTTTTTTTGCCAGTTCTGGTACTATCCCTAATCGTTAAATGACTTACACATTATAACTTAATCCATGATAGTGATAGTTTAAAAGTTACTGAGTTTCTAAGTTGCGAGAAGTGTGATGTTTTAATTTCTAAAATTTATAGAGTGGTCTGGAACTCTTTAGGGTACGATGAGAAAAAAAATTTAAAACTACAAGATAGTGCAATGTTAACTAGTCATAGGAGAGGTACATGCATGAGCAGACAAGGGCTGCGTTATTTATTCAGTTTAAGACGCCTTGAGTTTAGGTCGTATGACTGTTACGTCATGAGTTCATTACTCAGAAGCGCTTAGTACCTCCACGTGGCGTTGTCGATGTTCAACCGTATATATAGTACAGGTTACCTATAATTATCTTTCTGAGATGTTTACAGCTGCTGTAAAACGTTTGTTGTTTATATCTCGAGAGTACTGTGATAAGATTCCCATCGCATATATAAAGTACACACTGTTATCATAGAATTTCACATTTGAGAGTTTAATTCTTGTATTTTTGTATAATAGTTATTTATTTTTCTAGATGTGTGCTCTGTACCGAACTACTAGCGCATTCTGTTAATAATTGGAGGAAACTATGTCCACTTGTGTGCTATGGCAGAATTCAATGATAAATAAAATGGCTGTAATTTTAAACGTGATGTAAAGGCTATAAATTTTTAAATAATTGCTTTAATTTAATAACTCTCAAACTTTAATTCGATCTTGTTTATTATTATATTCAAAATCATAAGTAAATATTCATCTAGTAAGTAGGCAATGAGGGTGAAAGGAGGGTTTCTAAGCAGATATCTACCTACACTGTGAAAGTGAGAATCATTAATCTGAGAGGAATAAGTCACTCATATAAATCATTATTGTGGCCACCCTTTCATAACTCATCACCTTTTAAGTTCTAAATTGGTTACTTCTAATTTGGCCATTAGTATCTGGACCTGTTGTATAAAGTATTGAACATGATGTGATGTATGAAAACTGCAATAGAGGAATGCATTTGAATTTATTACTACATCAAAATAATATCTATCTGAACGAAAACTGATGCTTCTGTTGAGAAATGATGTTAAATCCTAATTAATGTTAATAGTTTAGTTTTTTAATGGCTTAATAATCATCTCCCAAATCTTTTTGGGTTAAAGTTTTTGGATTAGAATTAAACAAAATATATAGAAGGACTTTTTATCATGATCCTAAATGCCAAAATAAATTTGTTGGATTTTTTTTCAAAGGTTCAATTTAACCATCTCTTTATATTTACCATTTCAAATTTGTGTCTTCTTCGATATTTAAAGCTACCTTTGTTAATATTGTTTATTTTTTTTTTAATTTATGTACTTTCAAGTATTATTATTTTACAACACTATGTGCAAGAAATATGTTAATTAATCACTCCTGAATTCATCTGTTAGCATAGCTTAATGGATACTTCTCACACGACTTTTCTCTCTACAGATCACTAATTTAAATCCAACATAACTTCACTTATTGTTTTTAGTATAGTGTAATGTAGTATAGTTAGGATTAACACTGTACAGTATACTTAAGGAAGTATATTAGGCTATAGCACTATATAGTATTAGTATGTATCATAGTAGCATAATTGAAAATATATTGTTAAACAAAGTTACTATAACTATTTTACATGTTATCACACTTCAACGTTCCCCTTATTTATACTTTACATTTTTACTTTTTTTCCACGTTTCACATCCATCATTGAGTGAAACATCAGCTTTGTTTTGTTTTTTGTTTGTAGTTTAACCTGTTTACCCCACAGAAAAAATTCTCCTACTATTTTTTTAGTTATGTTTTTGTAGGAGCTTCCATCATTAGTGATCCATCTGCCAAGATATTTATATTGAAGGGCTTTCCAAATTTTTGAGGGATAGGGCTGTTATATTTCCATGTACTCGGTTTAAGGCTGTTGATTTCCAGAACCCAAGTAGAATATTCCTCCTGAAGTTTCCATAACATGTAAATTTTCTTCATCAAAACTTACTCCTATCACCTGGTCACCAGCAAATTGTAGATTGTAAAGGACTTTATTACCTACTATTACACCCATCCCCCTAACTTTGATTAGTGACTTATTGAGTGTCATATACTTCCAAAATAATTTGTTTTCTTTCCCCTATAATTAGTTCTTAAAGTTTCTTAATTTTAAGACTTATGTCAATATTTAGAAGCTCTGACCAGACATTTGTTGAGCTTACTGTCAAGTTCTGCCTTAGCACACAAGTGTGCGTTCTTTTTGCACCATTTACTGACAGGTAGCGCTAGTTGTTAGGTTCGTGTTTTAAATCTTGAGAAATAATAACGTTATAATAACAGACAAGATTAACCCTTCTAATTTGAAAACTCATCAAAAAACTGCGTATTCTTCATATATTTTATGAAACACTTAGGATAGTATTCTCGAGGTACATACAACAGAATGCCTTATAGCAGATGTAAACATCTCAGATAACAATATGAAAGGCAATATGTACTATATATACAATAGAACATCGTCTACGCCCTGTGGAGTTTCTAACTCTGGTCCTATCTGACTATACAAATTCAATCTACGTACATAGAATTAAGAAACTCTATCTAGCTGTTATCATTCAAGCCGGTATTACCCGGCAATCAAATTTTTTTTATTTTCTTATCAAGTTAGAAAAATTTTCTAAGGACCGTTTATTATCGTCACATTTCATCCATTTCTATATTATGTACCTTTAAATTAAATATCTACAACATAAAAACATGCGATATATATTAATCGCGTATATGACATAGTTAAGTTGTTTCCTATTACAAAACTATGAGAAAGAATATATATTTTTAGATGCAGTTATGTTAATATGTAGATAAGTTACATTTCTTAAATACTCAAGGTCCCATTATTAATTTGTTTATTTACTTCCCCTGTATTCCACCTTATTGAATAATGTTTATTCATTGTTGTTTAATAAATTATAGAGGATCTTTTGAAAATGCCTTTGAGCTGCCTCTTTCGCTCTTTTACCGGCCATTTCATTTCCCAATTAGCCTTTACCTGTCTTTATGAATGCTAGAAGACTAAGACGGAATTCTGTCTCACAATTTTATTTCAATGATGTGCTGAATATGGTGCTATGATTTTTGAAGTAGAAAGGCGAGTAATGGACATATGATGTGGGACTGCTGATGTCCGCCAAGACGAAGGTCCATGAGAGCGGTCATTGGAGACTGAGGTTCAATGTTCTTTTAACTTCCCCACAAGTCTTTGTCATCGAGCCGTGGTATGCATACAGAGGGAAATTTGTCGGGTTTCTCCTATCACTTGACCTGGATGAGTAGACAAATATACATACTTCTATGTTCACTAAATATCTATCTCCCGAGTCTTTCTCTCTAATAAAAATTCGACGTTGATGATATGATAGTATGATGGGTAAATCAGAACCTTGTCTTTCAAAAATATTTTTTTTATTGTACTTCTTGAAAAAGTTTCACAGAAAATGACATTTGAAAGTACAATTGAAATTTATTTGAATCAGTTTACCTAAACATATCATGATTACAAAGTGCAATAAACTTTACTAAAAACCCTTTCCTTTTTTTAGAGGGAAGCAACTTAAAAAAAAAATGTGTGGAGAATTTCGACAGTGGTAAAAATATTGTTATTCTGTGCAACATAATAAGTTTTTCAATTTGTGGCAAATGACAGAGCTATGTATGATTGCTATAAGATGGACATGATGCCATGATGGCGTACCATAAACAATAATTTCATATATCTAATTATAAGTTATGCTAAGTACCAAACTCCACAACTTCAATGTTAAAATTGTACTCTAAAATTCGTGGTAGATTTTATTAACCACTGGTATTCCAAATCCGATAAATTTGATCTTTTCAATAAAGACGTGGCATCATATGCTTTAATAAATTAATGAATGCAAAAATAAATTTGTTGATTTCTTTTTTCAAAATGTAATTTCCGAATATCTCTAATAATACAGAGAAATATCTATATGTTAATACAATTGGTTTTAACAAAAGCCTGAAGCATTTTAGTTTAATTTCCATACTCATAACTTAAGAAAACCTCAGAACAACTTGCTCATTAATTTTCTAGCAATGACTTTCCTTATCCTCTGTTTCATCATCAGCTATATGAATGATATTTTTATTATGAAAGGTTATAGTAACTTCTAAGGATTCCTTATCTATCATAATATTATTTAACCAATAACCTCAACTTATTGTATCCCCAAAATCCTCTTTAAATGCACCTGGTGCAGTAAAATAGTTGTATATAATATATTATGCACATATATAAATTTTTATTTATTTATTGAGTGTTTAACTTTGTTTCAGGTTTTCCAGGGGCATGGAAAACAACACAACAAAAAACACGCCTTAAACCTCGATTTTGCCTAAATGTGATGTGATGATATTTGTACTTGGTCAAGTGAAATTTCACTAAAATTTATTTTTAGTATTAAAAGTAAAAAAATAAAAACTTTCTTTATAGGTACTCGTTTCCCGACAGGTACGTTTATTCTCTTACGAAATGTTGAATTTATATTGGTATTGTACATTTTACTAAATTTTAATCATTAACAGCATGCAACAAAATGACAATGTCTAGTGAAAAATAAGAGGAAGTATTTAAACGAATATTCTACATAACCTTGGGGAATATATCTAAATATAGAAAGGTTATTAAAGGTAAATAATGGAATCTAAGTATCGAAAAAGGAATTGATCCAGCAGTAATCGATATTGGAGGAGTAAGCTTGAAGCCTAACTAAATTATTTGGGCTGGGGAGACTCTGTTCTTTGAAATTGTTTGGCCTAGATATTTGACCGATTTAGTTGCAAACAAACACTTCACTTGTTTTAATTTGAATCCATCAGCGTCGGTCACCTGGAAAAGTTTGTTGATATGTTGAAGATGGTCTTCCCAGGTTTGAAAAATAGCATCGATATAATTGATGCAGAATTCGTCCAAATCATTTCTTCGAATGATAATGTTTGACAAGATTCTCTGGAACGTGGCCGGAGCATTTTTCAGACCAAATGGTAGGACTTTGAACATGAACTTTTCCACATGTCGTTATAAAAGAAATTTTTTCTCTGTCTTTTTTTTTTAGTATAATACACCAAAATGCTGAATTAATGTCTAAAACTGTAATGTATTCACAATTAACAACTTTGTCGATTGCGACTTGTATCGTAGGAAATGGGAAAATTCTGGAATTACCAATTTAATTAATTTGCGAAAATCGATACACAAGTGTGATTTCTTGTTCTCCTCTTTCTGTAACGCGAGGGATACAGGGGAAGCGAACGGAGAACCAGATTCTTCAATAATCTTTGCTTGCAATAGTGCCTTAATCTGATTACGTATTTCTTCATCGTCAGGAGTTGAGCATTTCTACGGTGGACAAGTAACCTATTCGTTAGACAGTAATTTTATCTCTGCTTCTTTCGATTTCGCTTTCCCAATATCAAATTTATCCTTTGCAAACAAGTCAGAATTTCGTTGAGAACTTAATGTAACGTATATATATATATATATATATATATATATATATATATATATATATATATATATATATATATTTGTTTATTAATTCATGATTTTTCCTAAGTAATTTTCAATAAATTTTGAAAGAAAGAAAATAAATTTTATTCTGGGACATTTAGTCCCCTAAGAATAATTACAATGTACAATAAAGAGACATTTGTCTGGCATTTAAAGACAGTCAGGAATTAATTATGTAACATGGTTATTAATCCTAAAATTAATACAACTGGTGAACATTTAAAATACGTATATATGAGTGTGCTAAAATATATAATATACAAGAATCTGTGTAAAAAAGAAGAATAAATGAAAAAATAGTTGAATGAAGCTCAAAGCTCTGAGTTGCGAAAATTTTAATCTTACATATATTCTATTTAATTATATTTATTAGAAATATAAGAGGGAAAAGAAGTTCAAATCCGAGGAAAATTTATTATTTCAACTCGAAAAACCATATATTTAACGGGAATTGGAAAACAGTACGCAACTTACAAAGTTACAAGGTATTATCGAATCATTAGTCTGCATGAGCACAAATTTAATATCTAAAAAATAAGATTAAGATTTTTATAAAAGGTTTCAACGTACCATATTAATATTTATAATTTATTAGTTAGTTGTTTTAATTTTAAATATTTTTATTTTGAAGTGAAAAGATATGCCCCATGGCCGGGATTCGAACCCGGGTCCTCTGTCTTACATATTAATTGTTGAAGGAACTGATTGAATCTACTGAATCATAAGTAACAATTATATATGTACACATACATATTGGTTTTGTCTTTTGTTGAACCCAAGTGCTGTCGCGATCGGACTAAAAATTGTATCCTTTTCCAATTTCAAGTCCTGATCGACGTTATATATTTTAATTTATTATAATTTTTTAAATATTTTTTATATTGTTCATAGAAACTGCGGCTGTTGTCAGTGACTTTTAGTTATATTTTGTTATATATTTTAGTATTCAAGAATGAAATAAAATATAAGAACATGAAAACAATCTTTAAAGCCAAGGAATTTTTATTATCATATAATTCACTAATGAACAAAAAACCTTTATTCCAGTCAGATAAATCTTGTTAAAACATTAACGAAGGATTAAAAAATACGTTTCGACAAATTCATTTGTCATTTTCAATTCTTGTTCTTCGTAACATCATTTAAAATTCATAAGTAAAAACATCACTTGAGGTCAAAAAGGATTTAAAATCAATTTTACAATAAAGTCCTGGAAGTTAACCTTCTTCCATGGTCAAATGTACAAATATCCTCAAGTGATGTTTTTACTTATGAATTTTAAATGACGTTAAGAAGAACAAGAATTGAAAATGACAAATGAATTTGTCGAAACGTATTTTTTAATCCTTCGTTAATGTTTTAACAAGATTTATCTGACTGGAATAAAGGTTTTTTGTTCATTAGTGAATTATATGATTTCAAAAGATAGTCCAGTATATAAGAAAAAAGCTTATAAAGAAAAGGAATTTTTATTTTGTATTTAGGACCTTATATGCTGCTTATAATTTAAGCTTATCTGACATAATATAAGATAAACAATCCAAAATTATATGACATTGTGGCAAAAGGAGATCAAAGCAGCATCCTCTGAGGGGATGCACCATACTGCAGTGAGTAGGTTGGGTTGCAATTCTTGCCCAGTAAAGGAAGCTCCGAGATCTAGTCGATAAGAACATTCTGACATGAGTTTCATGACTCAGGGACACTTTGTGCCTCCCCGTGGATTTGGCTATGCTCAATGGTATACACTGTAGATCCTTAGTTTTATATCGTAATTCGGGATGTGTGTTCATGCAACTAGACGTTCAGTTGTTCATATCTCCAGAATACTGCGCAAAATAAACCGTAATATTTAGAAAGTTCAAATAGATTTTATATGACTTCATATTAGAGACGTAAATTCAAATTTATTTGGATAATGGTCAGGAATTTCCTTAGACCATAATCTTGAATATAGACTACTAGCGCAGCCTGTCAATAAATGATGAAACCCATCCTATACACAGCAATGGCTAGATCCTATGTAAGAGCTGATCAATAAATTGTTATCTTTCAATAATCTTTAGGTAATCAGGTGAATTTCCTGTAAGGGGTGATGGATATCTTATCTTATGTATTAATCCAACAAAATGCTTAATACTTAATAATTTTTCTTAAGAAAGAAAAATCAAAGAGAATTGAGAATAATAAAATGAAATATTAATCATATGTACAGTATTAAAAAAATATATATTAATATTTATAACTGAACTGATATGTAAGACTACATTCATCTTCTGTGAGATAAGAATTGAAGAGAGTTTTTCCAAAAACCTATGACCAACAAAATGGAAAAAATCATATTGTGTAAATTTAAACCAATCTTACTTAAGATAATGCATTCGAAATTGACTATTAACCCAAGCCGACTGCAATTTTATTACATATAGTTTTGAATTCTTACTAATTACACGTTCATAGACCTAATGATTATTATGGTTTATTGATATATTGTTTATCCAATCAATAGTCTTTTGATGTTGGTATAATTCATAATATTTCTGGTATATAACTGAACATTCTTGTCAGAGGCCTGAATAAAAATTGATACTAGTCATGATGATCTGCTTTACTTACTAGCAAGGCTACAAGGTACAAGAATATCATGTAATTAAACAATTTCCTTCTGACAGCTCTGTCTTGCTTTAGGTAGAATAGTATATCAATTGCCTTCTTTATCTACACTTACTTTAATAATGGTTATTATAAAAACATATTTGTATTAGCACAATACAAATTGCACAGAACATTCAATACTTTATTTTATTTGTATATTCTTTAATTGCCCATTCAGGAATCATCATGGATTTTTATAACTGATGATTGCGATAGTGTTCATCTGAAAATATGCTGCAGCAGGACATATCAGCCATATGAGACATGAAAAAAATTCAAGTACCATTCATTAATATAACCAATCATTTCCCAACTATTGTATTAATTAATTATTTGTATATTCTTTAATTGCCCATTCAGGAATCATCATGGATTTTTATAACTGATGATTGCGATAGTGTTCATCTGAAAATATGCTGCAGCAGTACATACCAGCCATATGAGACATGAAAAAAATTCAAGTACCATTCATTAATATAACCAATCATTTCCCAACTATTGTATTAATTAATTATTTGTATATTCTTTAATTGCCCATTCAGGAATCATCATGGATTTTTATAACTGATGATTGTGATAGTGTTCATCTGAAAATATACTGCAGCAGGACATATCAGCCATATGAGACATAAAAAAAATTCAAGTACCATTCATTAATTTAACCAATGATTTCCCAACTATTGTATTAATTAATGATAATAGTGTATTATTAAAGAGGATAACCACCAATTTCGACCTCTTATAGACTACGACATTGCATCTAGCCCCTCTATACAGTTGGAATTGAAAATTTTATGTTCATTATTTGTGTGCATCATCATTTAAATATAAAAACTCTACTTGACAAATGTGGACTCTCTTCATCTGTAAATAGCCTTGATAGAAACAGATCAGCCTTGGGAAAAATGATCAAAATTTGCGTTTTTTTTATTCTTGGTGGAAGCTATGTAATTTATTTTTAAAACTTTCTTTTAGAATACCATACAAAAAAGGGGGGCAAATTGTTTTCCATCTTTATGAAGTTTATTGTAAATATTATAATAGATAACATATAACCAGGCTTCCTTGGTACAAACCCAATTATTATAAAATGAATTACTTACAGAGGTATAAGATATTATTGTATGTACTACTGCGATATAGTATGAGCTAATTCAGAAAGAAAACAATTCTTTGTCCCCTAATAAAAATAAGACATATGAAAAACTTAAAGTGGATCTTTTAGATGAAATTTATCTTTGAGGAAAAGGAAATAAGTCACTTAAACAGAGCCATGATTGAATTTGATTAATAATCGTTTACTCAAAGGGAAAGTTCAATGAATGTAACACAATATTATTAAAATTCATTGTAAAAATAATGAATTATAACTAAATGGTAATTCTGGAACAGTTCAACTGCTGATTGTAACAAGACCCCAGTTTTTCCTATAACTATAAATAATATAATGACAGATAAGGAATCCTTAGAGGTTACTATAACCTTTCACAATAAAAATATCATTATATATTATGGTAGAGATGATAAGGAAAGTCATTGGTAGAAAATCAGTGAGCGAGTTGTTCTGAGGTTTTCTTAAGTTATGAGTATGGAAATTAAACTAAAATGCTTCAGGCTTTTGTTAAAACCAATTGTATTAACATATAGATATTTCCCGGTATTATTAGAGATATTCGGAAATTACATTTTGAAAAAAGAAATCAACAAATTTATTTTTGCATTTATTAATTTATTATAGCATATGATGCCACGTCTTTATTGAAAAGAACACATTTATCGCATTTGGAATACCTGTGGTTAATAAAATCTACCACGAATAGTGTTTTAGAGTACAATTTTAACATTGAAGTTGTGGAGTTTGGTACTTAGCATAACTTATAATTAGATATATGAAATTATTGTTTATGGTACCCCATCATGGCATCATGCCCAACTTATAGCAATCATGCATAGCTCTGTCATTTGCCAAAAATTGAAAAACTTATTATGTTGCACAGAATAACAATATTTTTACCATTGTCGAAATTCTCCACAGATTTTTTTTGTAAGTTGCTTCCCTCTAAAAAAGGAAAGGGTTTTTAGGAAAGTTTATTGTACTTTGTAATCATGATATGTTTAGGTAAACTGATTCAAACATATAAAGAAAGTTTTTATTTTTCTACTTTTAATACTAAAAATAAATTTTAGCAAAATTTCACTTGACCAAGTACAAATATCGAGGTTTAAGGCGCGTTTTTTGTTGTGTTGTTTTCCATGCCCCTGGAAAACCTGAAACAAAGTTAAACACTCAATAAATAAAAATTTATATATGTGCATAATATATTATATACAACTCTTTTACTGCACCAGGTGCATTTAAAGAGGATTTTGGGGATACAATAAGTTGAGGTTATTGGTTAAATAATATTATGATAGATAAGGAATCCTTAGAGGTTACTATAACCTTTCATAATAAAAATATCATTCATACAGCTGATGATGATACAGAAGATAAGGAAAGTCATTGGTAGAAAATTAATGAGCAAGTTGTTCTGAGGTTTTCTTAAGTTATGAGTATGGAAATTAAACTAAAATGCTTTAGGCTTTTGTTAAAACCAATTGTATTAACATATAGATATTTCTCTGTATTATTAGAGATATTCATTTATTAGAGTTATATTTATTGAAAAGAACAAATTTATCGCATTTGGGATACCAGTGGTTAATAAAATCTACCACGAATTTTAGAGTACAATTTTAACATTGAAGTTGTGGAGTTTGGTACTAAGCATAACTTATAATTAGATATATGAAATTATTGTTTATGGTACGCCACCATGCCATCATGCTCATCTTATAGCAATCATGCATAGCTCTGTCATTTGCCAAAAATTGAAAAACTTATTATGTTGCACAGAATAACAATATTTTTACCACTGTCAAAATTTTCCACAGATTTTTTTTTTTTTAATTACTTCCCTCTGAAAAAGGAAAGGGTTTGTAGAAATGTTTATTCTACTTTGTAACCATGATATGTTTAGGTAAACTGATTCCAATAAATTTCAATTGTTCTTTCAAATATCCTTTTATGTGATACTTTTTCAAGAAGTACAATAAAAAAAATATTTTTGAAAGACAAGGTACTGATTTACCCATCATATCATAAGATAAGAAACAACGGCAAAGAGTGAACATGGAGAGAGAAACTCACACCATCTATATTGATATCATTTTAACTAGTTACTGATGGTGCAATTTTTAAATATATGCTTAGAATTTATATAATTCAACAGAGAAGAGACGTGTGAGAAGGATCTGCTGAGCAAATTATATTCATCTGTTGAATAATAGAATTAATATACAATTATTAATAGTCCTATAGAGCTCATTTTATTTCATATTCAGTCATATAAATAAAAACATTTGTATATGATACAGGATTGTAGATTAAGATGTTAATTTTCTTTGAGATTTGTATTTCATGAAAGAGTTCAACTGCTATCTGAAGAATGATATAGAAAATTGCTATGTAGAATTAAAGATAGAACATTAGGTAAAGATTATGTCGTTAACTTGGTTAATATATTTATAATTCAAAATGTGCAGGCAAACAAAATCGCTAATAATTAGAAAACAAAAAAGGTTTCTTAACAAACACACAAATATACATAAAGTGTTTCTTAAAATAAATTAAAGAGAAAAGCCTACATCAGACTTAAAATAAGTTTACAAATATACATGCAGTGGAGCGTCAATTATCGGAACTGTTTTTTTTTCTAATGTAATATTAATTAATTTGATCAGATAATCCAGTTACTTACTTGTATTGTTAAAATCATTGTTATTTTAAATAAAATTTGACAAAAAATAAAATGATCTTTTCCATAAACGTCAATAAGGGGGCCTTAATCATTTCTCGGAAACAGCTAAAAAATGAACTTAGACTTCAATACGTATTTGTTTACTACAAGAACTAATACAATATAAGAACTGTAAACATAATTAAGTAATTTCATTTGTTTCTCTGAAACCCTCCCTATTTATTTGGTTGGTATTTATTTTTGAGTGAATTTCGATTATCCGAACCACCCCTGACAACATTAGTTAGGATAATCGACGTTTTGCTATACCTGGAAATACAACAATGAGAGATCTATGTTAACAGATGAATTCACGGGCAATTAATTAACATACTACTTGCAAATGCTTGTATAAAAAGCTGTAACTAAACAATCTTTATAAAAGTAACAACAAATATGGAAGAAGAAAATATGAAATTGTTAATATAGGGAGATAGTAAAATTACTCTGTTGAAAAAAGAATCCAACAAATATATCTTGGCATTCTGTGTAATGGTAAAAGTTCTTCCAAGAATATTTTTCTATTCTAATCCGAAACCGTTCAAAAATCTAAATTGCTTTTTATTTAAAAGTATTTATTTATTCTACAAATTTAGTTTTCATATGACACATCATGTTGAATCCCTTATACAACAGGTTCCAGATACAAACAGCCAAATTTGAAGTAACCTATTTAGAACTTAGGGATTGAGTAATAAGCAATGAATAGATTGTTGTGATAATTATTATACTCAATAGTTCTTACTCTTTCCAGATTCCTGATTTTCATTATCATAATGTTGGTAAAATATCTAGTCAGAAACTCTGCTTTCTTCTTCTTTTTGCTAACTTATTAAGTGAATGTATATTTCTAATTTTGAATTTAGTTAAAAACAAGATCCCATTAACGTTAAATTTGCCAATTATTTAAAAATTTAGAAGCAACAACCAGCCATTTTATTAAGGATTTACATTGAGTTCTAGCATAGCACACAGCTGTCCGCCATTTGTTTCCGCCATTTGTTTCCGCCATTTGTTGACAGAATGCGCTATTAGTTCGGTACAAGGTATAAATGTAGATAAAAAAAATTACCATTATAAAAAAAACAAGAATTAACCTTTCAAATGTGAAATCCTATCATAACAGTGTAAACTTTTTATGTGTGATAGGAATCTTAGCACATAACTCTCGAGACGTAAACAACAAAACTCTGTTTAGCATATGTAAACATCTCAGAAAACGATATAAAAGATAACATGTACTATATAGACCGTTGAACATCAACAATGCCATGTGGAGGTACAAAGCGCCTCTGAGTAATGAACTCATGACGTTGCAGTCATACGACCTAAACTCAAGGTGTCCTAAAAGAATAATGTCGCAGCCTTTGTCTGCTCATGCAAGTACCTCCTTCTGGTAACTAAAACTACATACTAATTAACCAATTTTTTTTTTCCTCTAAGATCTCATTGATCCTGGAAGAGTTCTCTAACTCTTTAGATTTTAGAAATAGTTTTGTTATTTACGTAAAAAAAAAATAATAAGGAAGCCAATAAAAAAATACAGTATTTTTTGGTCATTTGGAGAACTACATATTTAAATTTAATTGATTTTTAGAATCCTTACAACTTATTTTTTGATTACAGTATATTATGCCGTGTCTTTATAGAAAAGAACAAATTTATCGTATTTGGAATACCAGTGGTTAATAAAATCTAGCAGGAATAGAGTTGTACAATTTTAACACTGAAGTGCGAAATTTTCCACAGATTTTTATTTTATTTTTTTATTGCTCCCCTCTAAAAGAAGGAAGGGTTTGTAGAAATGTTTATTCTACTTTGTAACCATGATATGTTTTGGTAAACTGATTCAAATAAATTTTAATTGTTCTTTCAAATATCCTTTTCTGTGATACTTTTTCAAGAAGTACAATAAACAAAATATTTTTGAAAGACAAGGTACTGATTTAGCCATTGCATGGTATGGGTCTCATGATTTATTACTGGCGCAGCATTTAAATATAATTTAAGTCGGCTTTTTTCAAACATTCTTTTTTTATATACATTTTCTAGAAGTACAATAAATTACGAAAAATAAAACATCATCGAAGGAGTTTATTCCCTTCTAATATCCGCCATGCTTCTTCCCTATCTTCATTCAAATATCTCCTGAATTTTAAGTTACCAGACTGGCAGAGTGCGCTTTTTTTCTGTGTCAGCAAAATTAGCACAGAAATATTATTCCCCGCCGACCAGATCTTCACAAATATCCCAGCTTAAGGATAAGTTCCAGAAGTTAAATTCAATGGAACAAAGCCGAAGGGAGCAATCACGTTTACGACGACGACAACGGAGCCGATCCAATGGGAAACACCATAATTGGTCCTACTTTCACCTGACATTCTGTAAGAAACCCCGGGAATGCCAACACCCATTTGAACGGAAGGAAAGCACCACTGATCAGGGAAACTGTTAGCAGCGGTCGAGGGGTCGGATTCTGTAGCTGACAATCATCAACGTCGATTATTTATTAGAGAGAAAGACTCGGGAGATAGATATTTAGTGAACATAGAAGTATGTATATTTGTCTACTCATCCAGGTCAAGTGATAGGAGAAACCCAATTAATTTCCCTCTGTATGCATACCACAGCTCGACGACAAAGACTTGTGGGGAAGTTAAAAGAACATTGAACCTCGGTCTCCAATGAGCACTCTCATGGACCTTCGTCTTGGCGGACATCAGCAGTCCCACAGCATATGTCCATTACTCGCCTTTCTACTTCAAAAATCTTAGCACCATATTCAGCACATCATTGAAATACAATTGTGCGACAGAATTCCGTCTTAGTCTTCTAGCATTCATAAAGACAGGTAAAGGCTAATTGGGAAATGAAATGACCGGTAAAAGAGCGAAAGAGGCAGGTCAAAGGCATTTATCCCCATCTTTTCAAAAAATCCTCTATAATTTATTAAACAACAATGAATAAACATTATTCAACAAGGTGTAATACAGGGGAAGTAAATAAACCAATTAATAATGGGACCTTGAGTATTTAAGAAATGTAACTTATCTACATATTAACATAACTGCATCTTAAAATATATATTCTTTCTCATAGTTTTGTAATAGGAAACAACTTAAATATGTCATATACGCGATTAATATATATCGCATGTTTTTATGCTGTTAATATTTAATTTAAAGGTATAATATAGAGATGTATGGAATGCGACGATAATAAACGGTCCTTAGAAGAATTTTTTAACTTGATAAGAAAATAAAAAAAATTTGATTGCCGGACATGTTACCGGCTTGTATGATAACAGCTAGATAGAGTTTCTTAATTCTAATATGTACGTAGATTGAATTTGTACAGTCAGATATGACCAGACTTAGAAACTCCACGGGGCGCAGACGATGTTCTATTGTATATATAGTACATATTGCCTTTCATATTGTTATCTGAGATGTTTACATCTGCTATAGGACATTCTGTTGTATGTGCCTCGAGAATACTATCCTAAGTGTTTCATAAAATATATGGAGAATACGCAGTTTTTTGATGAGTTTTCAAATTAGAAGGGTTAATCTTGTCTATTATTATAACGTTATTATTTTTCAAGATTTAAAACACGAACCTAACAACTAGCGCTACCTGTCAGTAAATGGTGCAAAAAGAACGCACACTTGTGTGCTAAGGCAGAACTTGACAGTAAGTTCAACAAATGTTTGGTCAGAGCTTCTAAATATTGACATAACTCTTAAAATTAAGAAACTTTAAGAACTATTTATAGGGGAAAGAAAACAAATAATTTTGGAAGTATATGACACTCAATAAGTCACTAATCGAATGTAGGGGAATGTTTGTACAAGTAGGTAATATATTTCTTTACAACCTGCAGTTTGCTGGTGACAAGGTGATAGTAGTAAGTGATGATGAAGATGCAAACTACACATTAAGAAAACTTCAGGAGGAATATGCTGCTTGAGTTCTGGAAATGTACAGACTGAAAACTGAGTACATGGAAATATAACAGCCCTAATCCTCAAAAATTGGGAAAGCCCTTCAATATAAATATCTTGGCAGATGGATCACTAATGATGGAAGCTCCTACAAAAACATAACTAAAAAAATAGTAGGAGGCGGAAAAATTATTGAGTGTCTTGGCTCTTTTCTGTGGGGTAAACAGGTTAACCCACAAACAAACAAAAGAAAAAAAAAGATGTTTCACTCAATGATTGAAAATGTTATCCTCTATGGATGTGAAACGTGGAAAAAAAGTAAAAAAGAGGAAAGGAAGTAGTTGGCCTTGGAGATGGAATTCTGGAGACGCCTCTGTGCCATTTCCAGAGTCCAACACCTCCCTAAAACCTCAATAACGCAGCTGATAGATCAGGAAACAACGATCCTTTACACAGTAGAAATAAATAGATTAAAATGTTATGAGATCTTAGTTATATGCTAGGGAAGCTAGAAGAGAAATACTCTAAATGGTGTCTAGAAATCAGGAAAGAGAAGACAGAATACATGGCCTTCAATGCTTCTACAACTTCTCTCCCATTAGAAAATTGGTCACTAGATCGGAGTGCTCTCCTTAAGTATTTGGGAGTGTACATAGATAGCAAGGGAACACTTGAGACTGATATAAAGGAAAAGATCACCAAAGGAAATATGGTTATCGGGACGGTAAACTCCCTACTATGGAGCCCAAGCGTTTCGCTGGAAATCAAAAAGAGAATATTTCATTCCTTTTTTGAAGGTATAACTATATAGGTGGAAGAAAATGGTCCGGGTAGAGATCAATAAATTTCTCATATATGGAGAAATGTTAATTAATTAGCCAACGTTTCAAAAAAAAAAAAAATTATATATATATAAAACTATGTAGCCTTCACGACAGATAGTAGGCTACATATACAGGTATACATATACTACAGATAGTATTATGTTTCCTTTTCTGCTCATGTTTGTTATTCTAAAGGGAATCCCAGATTAATGTTACTTTTCTAGTCTATTCTAATCAATAGCTCCATCAACCTGTTTTTGGTGAGAATTACTAAAACTAGACAATTCAATGTGAACTGCATTATCTTTAAAAAAAGTCTTTAAATGTTTAAAAATAACCTGTACCACTATAGCCCGTGAACAGATCTGGGGTTTAGTACATGGTAGAGACTGTGCTGTTTCATGGATAACGGTTCTGCAAGGAGGTTATTTGTCCTCTTTAAGTGTATACCTTTGATATTTTATATTTTGCGGGTTGTTAAGAATAATACTCTTTAATTCTCATCTCACATGCTATCAATTATAAGGGGTTCTTTAAGTGTAATCTTAAATACCACTTCAGTTATAAATATTAATTTTATTTTTTAATCAAGTACATTTCATAATTCCTCTTTCATGAGTTGTCTTAAATAGTAGTTATGGTATGTATTATTGCATATTATTATTGGCTTTTAAATTACTTCTATTGCATTTTGTTTGTGAGAGCATTTTGGACCGTGTCCTAAAAGACCGTGACTTTAAAGACAATAGCCAATAGACAATTGTTTCTTGTTTAATATTTCCATGCATGGGTCCATCCAACATGTTTTGAAATGTGTAATGTTCTATTCCTATAATTTACTAATATGAATTTAATATTAAAAAATAAATGCCATTAAAGATTTTGAACCTAAGCTAATACAATTATTTAATTACAACCTATTATGTATAATATTAATTATAGTCTATTGAATGGTAAGAATTGTAGTAAATGTCCTTAAAAAAGGGGAGAAATTAAAGAAAAGTTTATCCTACTTTTTTATCTCAACTAGTTTAGATACCAAAATTTAAATTAATTTCAAACGAGCTTGCTTCAAATATTCTACTTTCATATAGTTTTTCTAGTGGTACAATCAATTAGAAAAATAAAAGGTAAAGATTATTATATTATGGTATTATAATAAGATATCCATAACCCCTTACAGAAAACTCAACTGATTACTGGGTGGTGTTACCGGCATTTATTGACAGAATGCGCTAGTAGTTCCGTTAAAGATTTAATTCCAAAGAAATGAACAACCATTATCAAGACAAATATGGTTTGACTTTTCAAATTTGCAATCATGTAACACTTATTTGTATTTTCTAAATGTTGTGGGATAATTATCGCAGTATTCTCGAGATATGTACTACAAAACGTCTTGTAGCATGTATACACATCCCGAAATAGGAAATAAAATGTAGCATGTACTATATATACCTTCGAGCATAACCTCTTCCACAGGGAGGTATGAAGTGCCCCTGAGTCATGAAACTCATGTTAAGCTTGACCTCACAACGGGAACTCAACGAGTTCTGTTCTTTGCAATAATTGCAACTAAACCTACCGACTCACTGCAGTTCGGTTCATAATATATATACTCAGAGGGTGCGGCTTTGACCTCCTTTTGCCACAACAGCATATGATTTTTAATTTTTTTATTTCATACTTTGTTAAATAAACTTATGTAGCAAGTAGAGCCATAAATACAAAACAAAAATTCCTTGGTTTTAACAACTGTTTTTATAGCTTGGCAGCACTGAAACATACCACTAGGACATTTTCGGGTAATATCTCTTCTTTATTAAAAACAGCACCTGGAAATATGCAAATTATTTAAGGCTTTGGCGGTGCTTACTTCATAAAATTTCTCCAACTATTGTTGTTTCACCTTTCATTAAACAAATACTACATCATTTTTTCGTTGGTATTTTATCTCGCAGTTTTCCTATAAACTGTGCATTAATTTCCTTGCTCATAACCTATATTACATTGCGCATCGCTATTTTAATATACTTTACCGCGGTTAAATGCAAATGCAGGTGGAAGGAACTTAGGTCAACTAATATATTTTATCAGCCTAAATATTGATCCATTTGCACGACTGTGATGCCAATTTATTTCCGTCTGTTAGGTCCGTATGTTTTAAAATAAAAATTTATAAGTGGAAAAACCAAACTCAATAAATGAACTGTCTTATAAATCATTATTATCAATTGTAGATTTTTATGTATACAAAATATTGCAATTACATAAAAAATTACGAATCGAATTCCTAAAAGGAAGAAAAACAATTAAAATTCGTTTGGAACTATCAGAACTCGAGAAATATTTTATGGCAAATTTCACCCATTATTTGTTAATATTTTAATACGGCACCCTTGTGTTTTTTTTTTTTGCCAGTTCTGGTACTATCCCTAAAAGTTAAACGACTTACACTTTATAACTGAATCCATGATAGTGATAGTGATAGCTTCAAAGTTGCGAGAAGTGTGATGTTTTAATTTCTAAAATTTATAGAGTGGTCTGGAACTCTTTAGGGTACGATGAGAAAAAAAATTTAAAACTACAAGATAGTGCAATGTTAACTAGTCATAGGAGAGGTACATGCATGAGCAGACAAGGGCTGCGCTATTTATTCAGTTTAAGACGCATTGAGTTTAGGTCGTATGACTGTTACGTCATGAGTTCATTACTCAGAAGCGCGTAGTACCTCCACGTGGCGTTGTTGATGTTCAACCGTATATAGAGTACGAGTTACCTATAATTATCTTTCTGAGATGTTTACAGCTGCTGTAAAACGTTCGTTGTTTATATCTCGAGAGTACTGTAATAAGATTCCCATCGCATATATAAAGAACACACTGTTATGATAGAATTTCACATTTGAGAGTTTAATTCTAGTATTTTTGTGTAATAGTTATTTATTTTTCTAGATTTGTGCTCTGTACCGAATTACTAGCGCATTCTGTCAATAAATGGAGGAAACTATGTCCAGTCGTGTGCTATGGCAGAATTCAATGATAAATAAACTGGCTGTAATTTTAAACGTAATGTAAAGGCTATAAATTTTAAAATAATTGCTTTAATTTAATAATCCTCAAACATTAATTCGATCTTGTTTATTATTATATTCAAAATCATAAGTAAATATTCATCTAGTAAGTAATCAAAATGAGGGTGAAAGCAGGGTTTCTAACCAGATATCTACCTACACTGTGAAAGTGAGAATCATTAATCTGAGAGGAGTAAGTCACTCATATAAATCATTATTGTGGCCACCCTTTCATAACTCATCATGTTTGTTCATTTAACGTCACTTTATGCTGCTATGGCTAATCGGAAGATGCTACACTGGGAGCTCTAAATTTTGCCTATCCAGGTTTTATTAGGATAGGGATTTTTAACGAGTACCTGACATCGTACAGGCTCGGGACCCCCGTTTCATAACTCATCACCTTTTAAGTTCTAAATTGGTTACTTCTAATTTGGCCGTTAGTATCTGGAACCTGTTGTATAGAGTATTGAACATGATGTGATATATGAAAACTGCAATAGAGGAATGCATTTGAATTTATTACTACATCAAAATAATATCCATCTGAACGAAAACTGATGTTTCTGTTGAGAAATGATGTTAAATCCTAATTAATGTTAATCGTTTAGTTTTTTTAATGGCTTAATAAACATCTCCCAAATCTTTTTGGGTTAAAGTTTTTGGATTAGAATCAAACAAAATATTTAGAAGGACTTTTTATCGTGATACTAAATGCCAATATAAATTTGTTGGATTTTTTTTTCAAAGGTGCAATTTAACCATCTCTTTATATTTACCATTTCAAATTTGTATCTTCTTCCATACTTAAAGCTACTTTTGTTAAGATTGTTTAATTTTTTTTTTAATTTATGTACTTTCAAGTATTATTATTTTACAACACTATGTGCAAGTAATATGTTAATTAATCGCTCCTGAATTCATCTGTTAGTATAGCTTAATGGATACTTCTCACACGACTTTTCTCTCTACAGATCACTAATTTAAATCCAACATAATTTCACTTATTGTTTTTAGTATAGTGCAATGTAGTATAGTTAGGATTAACACTGTACAGTATACTTAAGGAAGTATATTAGGCTATAGCACTATATAGTAATAGTATGTATCATAGTAGCATAATTGAAAATATATTGTTATACAAAGTTACTATAACTATTTTACATGTTATCACACTTCAACGTTCCACTTATTTATACCTAATATCTGCTATCATCATTCAAATACATGATTTTCCTGTCACCAACTTTTTCCTTTATTGTAGCCAAAGGACAAACCAATGTCATATTATTTTAAAGAAGTTTGAATAAATCCGGGCACAATCAACAATTTATTTACTAAGGAATAAAATTTATAACACATATATATTTATAATATTCTGTTGTATTTATGAGGCTTCTTCATTGCACACTGTAAGTCCAAGGTGTAGTAAATGTTAGGTGAACTTGTACCTTATTATACTATAAAGCCATTGTTACATATTTTTTCAGATATAAATTCCAATGCTCTTATAAGTTTACTCTTTACATTTGTTCCAACAGAAACAAAATATTAAAGTATTCCTTTCTCATATGTTCTGTTTTACTGCATGGCTTCAGTTTCAATAAAAAAATTTATAGAACTATTAGGTGGACAACCAGTGCTGTTTAAGGTTAATATTTAGTGGTAAAAATTCTTCCTCTGACTCGAGAAATCTATCAACAAAGCCATTTTAGTCAGGTCATAGCTCACAGCTGGATGCTGTTTCCACTATTCATAGCAAGGTAGCGCTAGTAGTTCGGTTCCTATTTTATATCTAGGGATAAAAAGAAACATGAATTAACTCCTGATAATTGAAGTACTACAATAACAAAGTATACTTTCTTAATTTGATGGGACTCTTAGCACATTATTCTCGCAAAACGTCTTATTGAATATGTAAACATCTAAGAAATCAGAATAAAAGGTATGAGGTACTATCTATAGCGTTCAACAGTGGTCCAAAGCTCCTTAGTAGATAGTGTACCTGGGCGTCATCCTACACAGGCACCTGATGTGGACCCATACTGCATGAGAAAGATCAGTCAGACTAGGACAAAGTCCTACAGGTTGAACCACCTGCTCACCTCACCGAATTTATCATTACGCCTCAAACTAATAATATACAAGGGGGTCCTCAGACCAGCCCTTCTCTACAGAGCGCCAATGCTCAATAACATATCTCCGACTACCACGAAGAGACTCCATCAGTTTCAAAACACCATATTAAGGCGTATGGTATGACATACTACACTTCAACGCTCAAAGACTGACACAATACATGGCACTCTCGGACTACCGATGGTGACAGATTTTATAACTCGGAGGCATATCAAATTCTTTGATAGCCTCCAGCACTGCACTAACCCGCTATTCAGAACTTTGAGACCAGCAAGCCGACCACAGCGGTGGCAAAAGTATGTAAGTTCCCTCAGCCTCGACTGAGGTGCATTATTACTCTTAGCTTTAGTTTAGTTTTAAGTTTTTATAATTTTCAAACAACCAGTGAGCCCCATCACTGGATATCTGATCATAGTTAACCCCATAACCTCAGTCCTTTAACTTCCTCAAAATCCTCTTAAAATGCACCCGGTGCAGGAAAAGAGTTGTATATATGTATATATATAAATTTATTAATATACGCTAGTATGTTAGTCTATTTCAGGTGATCGTCTTTTCCAGGGGCTTGGAAAAAATAAAAAAATAAAAAAAAAAGGTCCAAAGGTCCCTGAGACAAGACTGATGGCCCAAGCCCAATTCAGCATGAGTACTGACTCAGTTCAGCCCACAATCAACTGGGTCAGGAAAATGGCAGGACTTAATTTGACTTCCATTTATTTTTATTTTTATACTTAGTTAGTTAATTAAGATTAAATTTTAATAAATTAAATACTATTTTCCTTTATTTTTATTTATATTCAATTTATAAATACATTTGTAAGTACAAAATAAAAATTTGTATCTGATCGCGTAGAACTTTATTCAGTTTGGGTTATTTCTTACTGTATTCTGAATAAAACATTTTGATAGTATCTAAATGCTAAATACTACTGGTAACTTGTTTTTTTTTCTTCTTCTTAATTTGTTATTAAAATTTACTCTATAATGCAAATTTATTTATTCAATACATTAATTTTTTATAATTAACTTAAATATAAATTAATATATTAGGCATTAAATAATGAAATTATTATTATTATAATGAAATAGAAGTGAACATTCAAAGATGCATTTGAATACCTTTCAAGGCAAGTAATAATTTATTTATAGACGATAAAAAATATTTTTCATCAGAATAAACTTTGTCACTTGGAGAAAAACAGAAAAGCTTAAATATTAAATAAATAAATAAAAATAAGAGCTGAAGATTAACTCTTTCATATGTATATATGTATTTTTTTCTTTCATGCCATTAATAATAGATTTCAACAAGAAAATATGTAGTATTAAGGCTACCTAAGCTTTACTACACCTATGGCACAAAGTGAAATGTAGAAGAAATGATAGAACATATAATAGTTATATCATTAAACTTCTTCAATATTACATCGAATCCAGGTGTTGTACATTATTGCAGATTTTGTCCACTTTTATTTCCACTTGGTATGCTTTAATATTTTGTACCTGTTGGAACAAATGTAAATAGTAAAATTATAATGGTACTGAAATTGATTATACTTATGTATGAATGCTTCAGAATAATACCAAGGTATATTTCCTGTACAAAGATTCTCTTGAAGTCCAATCTAGCAAGACATGCTAAATAGAATTGTAAAGGCCATAATATGAGAATGCCTGGTAGAAGAGTACTGTGCAAGCTCCTGCTTGGTTCTACAATTGGTAAAATAAAAGTTGGATGGTATATGTTAAACAGCAGCTTAAAGTATTAGCCATTAAAAGTGTTAGTAGTGATCAGAAAGCCAGAAATAGTAAAAATTGGATCATCACGATTAAGGAAGCATATTAGACTATAACACTGTTTAGTAATAGTGTCTATCATGTTAAACAAAATTGGTGATACTTAGAAAGAAAAGAAACAAAAAATCTCTTTCAGTAAACAAACAAAGGAGCCAAAGAATAACTGATAAAAATATCATTAATAGGAAGTAGGAACAAAAGTGGACACAATCAGCAACGTATGTACAACACTGGGACTTGATACTATATTAAAGAAGTTTTGTTATACAATAACCATTCTATATGTTATTACACTTCAACATATCAACCCATTAATACCTGATTCACCTATCCTATCCTCATTCAAATACCTGATTTTCCTACATCATTTCAATTCGCCAACAGACGTATGTTAACTATTCTAGTTATAGGTATACATCAATGAGGAGTAAACTGTCGCCTTTATTGTTTAGTTTCTTTTCATGTAACTTTAATGTTTTTATATTTTGTATTTGTTATTTATTTATTCAACTTCTGGTTTTCTTAGCAACTTAATTAAGTTATCCATTTTCTTTGAAGTTTGTATTTCATATTTCAGCTCAATTGACATTGTAAGCAATGATGTAGAAAAATTAATAGAAAATTTTCTTTTTCTTTCCGCTTCCCACTACATAAAATGTTGGTGTAATCTTTCGGACGATAGGAAACGGTCTTTCCAGCCCGTACCGGGTCGTTTATCGCGATTTAATTTGTTTCCGTTTTCGGTGAATGCCGTCATAATAAAATTTGTAAATGAATCTGGACGATCAATGCAGCAAAAACCAATCGGTAATCCTTTTTCCTGCAAATACTTTTCAATATGGGTTGAATTCACGGCAGCATATTATTCGGCTATTAGGATCGAAACATTATTATTTTTAGCAATCGGATTTATCAGATTTATAAAATCGTGAGTGCTTTGACCCCTACTAGTTGTGATACATGGATATCTGGTGAAATGATCCACCGAAATGTGCATGTTTTTTTTTGTGACCGATTCCCTGAAACCCTCCATGTGACATTATTTGGAACGGCTCAGGGGCCTTCCTAAATAACTTGGTGTTGTTCTTTAAAATTGTGTGGCTTAGATATTTTACAGATTTAGCTGCAAACACTAATTGGACTAGTTGTAGTTTGAATCCTTCACTGTCGATCACCTGCAAAAGTTTGTTATATTGAAGATGGTTATCCAAGGTTTGAGAAGATATAATTGGTGCAGAATTCGTCCAAGCCCTTTCTTCAAATAATTTTTGATAAGATTCTCTGGAACGTGGCCGGAGCATTTATCAGACCAAATGGAAGGACTTTGATTATGAACTTGCCATATGTCGTTATAAAAGAAGTTTTTTCTCTGTCTTCTTCTTTAGTATAATACAGCAAAATGTTGAATTAATGTATAAAACTGTTATGTATTCACAATTAACAATTTTGTCGATTACGTTTTGAATCGTAGGAAATGGGAAAAATTCTGGAACTACCAATTTATTTAATTCGCGAAAATCGATACACAAGGAATGAAAAACAAAGAAAATGGAAACAACTATTAAAGTCAAAGAACTTTTTATTAAAAGATAATTTTATTCAACAAATTATAAAATCGAATGTTATTGTAACAAAAGGAGGTCAAAGCCGCATCCTCTGAGTAGGTGTGGCGTAAGATAGAGTTTTCGTACTTATCCAGTTACGGACTCTCTGAATTTCATGACTCAGGGACACTTCGTACCTCCTCGAAAATTGTGAAATGTTCGATGGTATATATATAATACATACTAAACAATATTAGGTATTCCGGGATGTGTACACAAGTTATAAGACGTTCAGTTGTTGATATCTCCAGAATACTACCCAAAATATCCGATAGCATTTAGAAAGTACAAATAGGTTTTATAGGAATTGTTATTAGAGACATTTATTCATATTTAGCAGGATAAAGGACGACTAGGAACTTCCGTAGAGATATCCTTGAATCGAACTACTAGCGCAACCAATCAACGAATGATGACACCCATATCTAGCAATGGCTCAATTCTCTGTAAGGGCTGATCAATACCTTGTTATCTCTCAATAATCTTTTAATTTTATTTTTCTAAGAATATTTGAAACAAACACATCTAGTATTCATTTAAATATTTTTCTCTTCTTTCTTCTTATTCTGTAATCTCTCCTACCTTGCTACTTTTTTTTTTCTCCTTTGAAAAATTGATATATCAAAGTAGAATATACCATTTTTAAATCCTTCCTTTTTTAAAGGACATTTACTACAATTTTTCCCATCAATGAAGAGTTGTAATGTCATAAATATACACGGGGTAACCATAAATATGTAATACAACTTTAAAGATTATAGAACATGTTAAATATGTATACTATGCATGGAAACATTATGTCGGTTGTTGATCACAGTGGTAAATTAAATTCCAACAATATGCATTAATACATCCTATTTACTATGTAAGGCAATTGAAGAAAGAAAAATCAAAGAGAATTGAAAATAATAGTAAAATGAAAGATTAATCATATGTACAGTATTAAAAAAAATATATTAATATTTATAACTCAACCGATATGTAAGACTACATTTATCTTCTGTAAGATAAGAAATGAAGAGATTTTTTCAAAAAACCTGTGACCAACAAAATGGAAAAAATCATGTTATGTAAACTTAAACCAATCTTACTTAAGATAATGCATTTGAAATTGACTATAGCCGAATGTAATTTTATTACAAAAAAAAAATATAATATTTATTACTGAACTTATATGTAAGACTACATTTATCTTCGATTCAAGATTATGGTCTAAGGAAATTCCTGACCATTATCCGGATAAATTTGATTACATCCCTAATATGAAATTCTATAAAACCTAATTGGGCTTTCTAAATATACGGGATATTTTGCGCCGTATTCTGGAAATATGAGCAACTGAACGTCTTAAAGCATGTTTTCACATCCCGGAATGTGCAATAAAACATAGCATGTACTATATATACAATCGAGCTTTGGCAAGTCCACGGGGAGGTACGAAATGTCCCTGAGTCATGAAACTCATGTCAGAACGGTCTTGATGACTAGAATTCAGAGTGTCCTAAACAGGAATTGAAACCCAACCTACTCACTGCAGTACGGTTCACATCTACTTAGAGGATGCGGCTCTGACCTCCTTTTGCCACAATGACTTAAGATTTTGGATTTTAATTTTTGAGTACTACCACTGGGTAGTTTCTCAACTTGTCTTCATGTCAATGTATTCAGTCATTTTATTTACTTGTTGTATTTTGTATACAGTTGTAAATTTCAATAAATATTAACTATTAACCCAAGCCGAATGCAATTTTATCACATATAGTTTTGAATTCTTACTAATTACAGGTTCATAGACCTAATGATTATTATGGTTTATTGATATATTGTTTATCCAATCAATAGTCTTTTGATGTTGGTATAATTCATAATATCTCTGGTATATAACTGAACATTCTTGTCAGAGGTCTGAATAAAAATGGATACTAGTCATGATGATCTACTTTACTTATTAGCAAGGCAACAAGGTACAAGAATATCATGTAATTAAAAAATTTACTTCTGGATAGCTCTGAATAGTAAGTGGAGTGCCTTCTTTATCTACACTTACTTTAATAATGGATATTATGAAACCATATTAGTATTAGCACAATACAAAGTGCACTGAACATTCAATGGTTTATTTTATCTATATATTCTTAATATCTATATAATTGCCCATTCAGGGATCACGATGGATTTTTATAACTGATGATTGTGATAGTGTTCATCTGAAAATATACTGCAGCAGGACATATCAGCCATATGAGACATAAAAAAAATTCAAGTAGCATTCATTAATTTAACCAATGATTTCCCAACTATTGTATTAATTAATGATAATAGTGTATTATTATAGAGGATAACCACCAATTTCGGCCTCTTATAGACTACGACATTGAATCCAGCACCTCTATACAATTGGAATAGAAAATTTTATATTCATTATTTGTGTGCATCATCATTTAGATATAAAAACTCCTCTTGGCAGATGTGGACTCTCCAACTTCATCTATAAATAGCATTGATACAAACAGATGATACTTTCAAAAAATGATCAAAATTTCTGCTTTTTTTATTCTGGAGGAATATTTATGTAATTTATTTTTAAAACTTTCTTTTAGATTACCAGGGTCAACATTTTTCTATCTTAACAAGTTTATTGTAAATATCATATTAGATATCATATATCAATGCTTTATTGCTAAAAAATCCATAATAATATTTAAAGTGAATCACTTACAGAAGTTATAAATATTATTGTATGTACAGCTATGATATAGTATGAGCTAATTCATAAAGAAAACCAATCTTTGCTTTCCAATAAAAATAAAACATATGACAAACTTAAATTGAGTGGATCTTTTTGGTGAATTTTTTTAATGAGGAAATGGAAATAGATCACTTAAACAGAGCCCTGACTGAATGTGGTTAATTATCTCTTACTCAAAGGAAAAGTTCATTAAATGTAATACTATATTATTAAAAATCATTGTAAAAAAAAATGATTTATAACTAAACAGTAAACCGGTTGATGCAATGCCAATAAATATTCTAAAAATAATTCAACTACTGATTGCAAGAAGACACCAGCTTTTCATATGACTACAAATAATATTATGAAAGATAACGAATCCTTTAAGGTTATTAAAACAATTCACAATAAAAATATAATTCATATAGATGTTTATGGTGGAGATGGTAAGGAAAATAAATTGTAAGAATCAGTGAGGAATTTGTTCTTGTTGAATTTGTTATGTTTAATGAGTACAAAAATTACTCTAAAATGCTTCAAACAAATTCTAAAAAAACCTAATACAAACTTAACATAACAAAAACTTATTAATTAAAAAAAAAGACACAACACTAGAAATGGCTTAAATGAGTTACAAATACATGTATTTGAAAATTATATATGTATAATTATTCAAACTATATAAAATCTATGTCCTATGCTGAGAGGAATACATGTGTGATTAACTAACATACTGCTAGCACATTCTTGTTCATCAGTACTTTTATTTAAAAAATATCTACAAGAAATCAACATTAACAGAAGTACCATTGAATATGAAAGAAGAATAAAAATATGGAATTGTTAATATAATATTGAGAAACAAATTTATTTTATACTGGAATCTTGGTAAAAAGTCGGTCTAAATCATGTTTTATATTCTAATCTGAAAACATTTGTCTGACTAAACCCCTCTTTTATTGATTTTAATTTTTTAATCAATTAGAATATGTTAAAAACCATTGCAAAGCTTGGCTCATAACATTATGGATCATTAACATCATTTCACACCAGCTCCACCAGTTTTCACTCAGATCAATATTATTTAGCATAATGCATAATAATTTTGCATATTAATAAATTCAAATATATTCTTCTAATGAAATGTTCATATTGCACTACATGTTGAATACTTTGTACAACAGATACACACAGTAAAATTAGATGTAAACAATTTAGAACTCTAGGATTATGGGATGAGTTATGAATGGATTGTTATACTAATGAATTATACTTAAGGAGTGACTTACTCTTCTCAGATTAATGATTCTCACTTTCACAAATAATATGTTGTATATTACTAATATGTTGTATTTAATAGCCATACAGAGCTAATTTTATTTCATATTCAGTCATATAAATGAGAACATTTGTATATGATACAGAATTGTAGATTAAGATGTTAATTGTCTTTGAGATTTGTATTTCATGATAGAGATGAACAGCGATCTGAAGAATGATATAGAAAATTGCTCTGTAGAGTCATAAATAGAACATTGGGTAAAGATTATGTGGTTAACTTGGAAGGGTAATAAAAAGTTACACACTTTAAACTTCCAGTGGTTTTAATTTAAACAGAGATTAACAAAAGGTTGTTGAATACGGGTACATACATGTGCTCTTGTGAGGGATAAGAAACAACGGCAAAGAGTGAACATGGAGAGAGAAACTCACACCATCTATATTGATATCATTTTAACTAGTTACTGATGGTGCAATTTTTAAATATATGCTTAGAATTTATATAATTCAACAGAGAAGAGACGTGTGAGAAGGATCTGCTGAGCAAATTATATTCATCTGTTGAATAATAGAATTAATATACAATTATTAATAGCCTTATAGAGCTCATTTTATTTCATATTCAGTCATATAAATAAAAACATTTGTATATGATACAGAATTGTAGATTAAGATGTTAATTTTCTTTGAGATTTGTATTTCATGAAAGAGTTCAACTGCTATCTGAAGAATGATATAGAAAATTGCTATGTAGAATTAAAGATAGAACATTAGGTAAAGATTATGTCGTTAACTTGGTTAATATATTTATAATTCAAAATGTGCAGGCAAACAAAATCACTAATAATTAGAAAACAAAAAAGGTTTCTTAACAAACACACAAATATACATAAAGTGTTTCTTAAAATAAATTAAAGAGAAAAGCCTACATCAGACTTAAAATAAGTTTACAATTATATATGCAGTGGAGCGTCGATTATCGGAACGTTCAATTAACGGAACTGTTTTTTTTTCTAATGTAATATTAATTAATTTGATCAGATCATCCAGTTACTTACTTGTATTGTTAAAATTATTGTTATTTTAAATAAAATTTGACAAAAAATAAAATGATCTTTTCCATAAACGTCAATAAGGGGGCCTTAATCATTTCTCGGAAACAGCTAAAAAATGAGCTTCAATACGTATTTGTTTACTACAAGAACTAATACAATATAAGAACTGTAAACATAATTAAGTATTTTCATTTGTTTCTCTGAAACCCTCCCTATTTATTTTTTAGTGAATTTCGATTATCCGAACCACCCCTGACAACATTAGTTAGGATAGTCGACGTTTCACTATACCTTGAAATATAACAATGAGAGATCTATGTTAACAGATGAATTCACTGGCAATTAATTAACATACTACTTGCAAATGCTTGTATAAAAAGCTGTAACTAAACAATCTTTAAAAAAGTAACAACAAATATGGAAGAAGAAAATATGAAATTGTTAATATAGGGAGATAGTAAAATTACTCTGTTGAAAAAAGAATCCAACAAATATATCTTGGCATTCTGTGTAATGGTAAAAGTTCTTCCAAGAATATTTTTCTATTCTAATCCGAAACCGTTCAAAAATCTAAATTGCTTTTTATTTAAAAGTATTTATTTATTCTACAAATTTAGTTTTCATATGACACATCATGTTGAATCCCTTATACAACAGGTTCCAGATACAAACAGCCAAATTTGAAGTAACCTATTTAGAACTTAGGGATTAAGTGATAAGCAATGAATAGATTGTTGTAATAATTAATTATACTCAATAGTTCTTACTCTTTCCAGATTCCTGATTTTCATTATCATAATGATGGTAAAATATCTAGTCAGAAACTCTGCTTTCTTCTTCTTTTTGCTAACTTATTAAGTGAATGTATATTTCTAATTTTGAATTTAGTTAAAAACAAGATCCCATTAACGTTAAATTTGCCGATTATTTAAAAATTTAGAAGCAACAACCAGCCATTTTATTAAGGATTTACATTGAGTTCTAGCATAGCACACAGCTGTCCGCCATTTGTTTCTGCCACTTGTTGACAGAATGCGCTATTAGTTCGGTACAAGGTATAAATGTAGATAAAAAAAATGACCATTATAAAAAAAAACAAGAATTAACCTTTCAAATGTGAAATCCTATCATAACAGTGGAAACTTTATATATGTGATAGGAATCTTAGCACATAACTCTCGAGACGTAAACAACCAAACTCTGTTTAGCATATGTACACATCTCAGAAAACGATATGAAAGATAACATGTACTATATAGACCGTTGAACACCAACAATGCCATGTGGAGGTACAAAGCGCCTCTGAGTAATGAACTCATGACGTTGCAGTCATACGACCTAAACTCAAGGTGTCCTAAAAGAATAATGTCGCAGCCTTTGTCTGCTCATGCAAGTACCTCCTCCTGGTAACTAAAAACTACATACTAATTAACCAATTTTTTTTCCTCTAAGATCTCATTGATCCTGGAAGAGTTCTCTAACTCTTTATATTTTATAAATAGTTTTGTTATTTACGTAAAAAAAAAAAAATAAGGAAGCCAATAAAAAAATACAGTATTTTTTGGTCATTTGGAGAACTACATATTTAAATTTAATTGATTTTTAGAATCCTTACAATTTATTTTTTTATTACAGTATATTATGCCTTGTCTTTATAGAAAAGAACAAATTTATCGCATTTGGAATACCAGTGGTTAATAAAATCTAGCAGGAATAGAGTTGTACAATTTTAACACTGAAGTGCGAAATTTTCCACAGATTTTTATTTTATTTTTTTATTGCTCCCCTCTAAAATAAGGAAGGGGTTTTTAGAAAAGTTCATTCTACTTTGTAATCATGATATGTTTATGTAACCTGATTTAAATAAATTTCTTTTTTTTTTAAATTTATTTATTGATATTTAAAACTGTACTACAATAATACATCAAGGAAATAGGCTAAGTGATACATAATGACATGAGTTGATGACAAGTAGGGAAACTACCCACTGGTAGTTCTCAAATCACTAGTTCAACTAAGAAGGTCACGTGGTCATCTTCTTTTCAGAGGCCTCGGAGGATTATCGGGAATTTAAGAGGAAGCTAGGTTTGAAACTAGAGGGTTTGAGTGGGAATGAAGTTTGTTATCAAAGGATAGATACCCGGTTGGGAAATCAGCAACAAATGGGACATTAAGGTCGTTATGGATGACTTTATTCTTAACAAAATAAGGACCATTGAGAATTTTACGAAGGATTATGGATTGTAGGGATTAGATACGAGAGGAATTCGATGGCTTAGTGGAGCCCCAAAGCTCTACTCCGTCTAGTAAGTGTTTAAGTAGCCTGAAATGTCGAGCGGTTTCTTGCCTTTTCAGTCTAGTATGAGGATTCCAGGTTAATCGTTTGTCTAGACGCAACCCTAAGTATCGGATCTGTTCTACAGGCACCAGTAGGATATTGTTAAAGGATACTGAAGGGCAGAAAGTCATTGGTTTACGACTTTGTAATATAAGTAATGTAAAAGTGATTTGATGCGATTTTTTAGAATTTATTTTAATTTTCCGGTTTTAACACCATTCTTCAAGATCAGTGATATGGGATTGGAGGCTTTGAGATGCAATAACTGGATTCGTGTTGACTGATAATACACATGTATCATCAGCATACGTGGTAAGGATAGTATTAGGATGAGTTGGGATGTCACCTGTATAAACTGTATAAAGGATTGGGCCAAGGATAATACCTGAGGAACACCAGCAGATTGGGGAAAGAGGGATGAATGGTCATTATTATGGTTTACTTGGAAAGTTCTATTTGTGAGATAGGATTGCAGGATGAGAAAGTATGTATGGGGTAGGAATTTACGGAGTTTGTAGAGCAAGCCCGAATGCCAGACTCGGTCAAATTCCTGTACCACGTCAAGAAAGACGCCCGAACAATAAGATCCACGTTCTAATGAAGAGGAGACTACATCCACCACACGATGACATTGCTGATTAGTGGAGTGGGATGCTCGGAATCCAAACTGGTGATCTGGTATTATGTGATTTGTATCAAGGATGGGTTCCAATCGTTTTAGGATGAGTTTTTCTAGGATTTTACCCAAGGAAGGTAGAAGAGAGATAGGACGGCAAGAGGAAGGGTATTCTGTTTTGTTTTTTTAGGTTTGGGTATCATTATTACAATGGATAATTTCCAGAGGCCAGGAACATATGTGGAACGGAGTACAGCATTATATATATATATATATATATATATATATATAGAGAGAGAGAGAGAGAGAGACGCGAGAGGTAAGCAATAGAATGGCTTTTCTAGGAAGGTGTTTTAAGATATGAATGGTGATGAGGTCGTGCCCAGGAGCTTTGCGGGAAGGTAATCTGGGAATAATGTTGGATATTTCTGTAGGATGGAATGATTTGGGTGGAAGGGTCATTTGGAGGGAAACATCTAACGCTTCTTTTATATATTCAATGTGAGTTGGGTTAATGATTTCAGGATGTGGATGAAAGATTTTGGAAAGGTATTGAACAAATAACTGTGATTTTTCTCCGTCAGATCTTGTCCAGTTTTTTGATTCAGTAAGGAGTAGATGATTAAATTCTTTAAACTTTAGGATTTTTTTGGTAGTCATCCATAATGTTTTGTCGGTGGTTGTAAGATTTTCAGTCCAGGTAATTAAATTTTGAATTTTGAACTTCTTGATTTCTGCTTTTATTTTGTTAGTTAATTTTGTAAAGATAGTTTTATCTGCTGGATATCGAGTTCTATGCCACTTCGATCTTGCTCTGCGTTTTTCTCTTAATAAGATTCGAACATGCTGTGGCAAATCAGTCTGTTGATAGTTATTAATTGTATGATTTGTGATGTTATCATGTAAACTGCTTCTGATTGAAGTTCTAAGTTTTTCTATGGCTGTATCAATGTCTTGTTTTTTCTTGTGTGAAATTTTTAAGTCCATTTTGTCCTCCAAATCATAACAAAAATCATCCCAGTTGACACGTCCTGTAATCAGTGTGGGAGGGGAAGGCTTGGGAGCGAAGCTTGAGTCCAAGAAAAGGAGGACTGGGCTATGATCTGATGAAAGGTCGTCCAAGGATTCAAAATTGGCTTGTGCGGGGGAAATCTGGGATGTAACAAATATGTCAAGGATATCGGGACGTTGTTTGAGGGATGTAGGCCAATAGGTAGGAATTTTCGTGGCAAGGATTGAGTAGCTCTTTGAGGATGTGAGAGAAGATAGATCATTTCCACGGGAGTTGGATGTTCGACAACCCCATCGTTGGTGTTTAGCATTGTAGTCTCCTGCAGCAATGAAACGCGGTCCAAAAGATCGGAATAGGGAATCTAAAAGGTTATGAGAGACAGAACTACCCGGAGGACAGTATACAGCCGAAAGTGTGATATGGAAAGAGCGTGATGTTATGAATACTGATGTTGATTGAATAGCATCAGTTGGAGTGGAGGGGACAAGGGAATGAGATAGAGTTTTATGGATGAGAATGCAGGATCCACCATGTGAAGTGTTGTCTAAGTGGTCTGATCTATAAGTGATGTAGTCGCGTATATAAAAATTCGTACGTTGAGTGAAGTGAGTTTCAGTCAGCAAAGCTATATCTCTTTGTTTGTCATGAAGATATATGTCTAGTTCGTAACGGTGATTGGGTAGTCCGTCTGCATTCCACAAAAGGATATTTAAGGGCTTTATGTTCATCGTGGAAGGTAAAGTGGAACTTCGGTAAGAAGTCTTGTGAGTAGGACGATGAGTGCTTTGATGGTGCCCTGAAGATCACTCAGGAAGGAAAATAGGATAAAATTTATGTTTGTTGAATTGTGGACTGGATATACATCTGGAGGTTGGGGTGGATAATTTATCTGGAAAGGAGGGTTGGCTGGAAGTTGAATCTGTGGAGCTGGATTTATTTTTGTTCTATTATGATTTAGGGAATTTGTTTGAGGGTTCTGAGAAGACGGGACCGTATTTTTTTGTTGCGGAGGCAATTTGACCCGTAAGGGTAAATGATAGGGAGGAATTTGCTGACGTGGAGGTTCAGCTTTAGGATGGGATGTCTGGAATTGAGGTTGGGATTCCCGGAGCTTGGATTGGGAGGTCTGTGTCTTGTTAAGGGAAGTTTGAGGCTTGAGGCGCCCGACTCCGAGACTGTTGGATATTAGTTAAAGTGCTGTTGTCCTTCCGTTGCTCTGTGGACGTTGTATTAGTAAATTGTTGAAGTTGGAACGTTTTTGGTAATTCAGGGATGATTGTGATGTTGTCGACTTTAGGTTCGTAGTCTTCTCTATTCTATCTTTTATTTTAACAGTTCTCTGGCGATGGAAGTTTTTATAGACCGCACAGCCTCTATCGTTCGCGGGATGATCTCCGCCACAGAGGGCACATTTTGCAGGTTCGGTATTAGATTTTTGGCAAGTGTCAGTTGGGTGTGAGCCTGCACACTTGACGCACCTGGCTTCGTGGTGGCAATACCTATTAGTATGACTCAAGGTTTGGCATTTAGTGCATTGTACTAATGTTGTTATTATGAATATACCAGTCTTGAGACTTGAAAAATTTCCTCATTATTGCGTGCTGGTTCCTTATCCACGAAGAATAATGGTAGTGGATATTTCTCTGTGGCATGCAAAACGCATGAGACATTTCTCACATTTTGGCCTATTTCTTCTAGGTCTTTCTTAATTGCTGACGTAGGGGTGGATGAGTGCAGCCCTCTTAACACCACTCTGTAGGATTTGTCCTGTCTCAATTGATAACAGTGAAAATCGTATTTCTTTCACAGTCTGGTGATCTATTAGTTTTTTGTATGTTTTTTTGTTTTGAGTATTTATTTTGATGTCATCCACTCTGGAATAACAACTAAAGTTTGTCGGGCCAATCAATTCCACAATTTCTTGGCCGAAGGAAAATAAATTTCAAATGTGATTCTTTCCAATATCCTTTTCTGATATACTTTTTCTAGAAGTACAGTAAAGTTACAATAAGCGAAATGTCTTTGAAAGACAAGTTATAAGATTTAGCCGTTGCGTGGTATGGGTTTCATGATTTATTACTGGTGGAGCATTTAAATATACTTCAAGTTTGTTTTTTTCAAACATTCTTTTTTTTATATACATTTTCTAGAAGTGAAATAAATTACGAAAAAGAAAAAATTATTGAAGGATAACATGGTATTGATCAGCACTGAAAAAGGTTACAGTTTTTTTTACCCGGTCTCTTCAGCAATTCGGTGCAACAAAAACAAAACAAATGTATATATACACATAACAACCTAAGGACCTATTTGGAGAACCAGATATAGTTTCTTGTAAACGCAAGATTGAGATAGTTGGGGTACGTTCACAGAATGGATGAAAATCGGATCGCAAAGCTGATCATGGAGATACGTCCAGATGGAGAATGAGGAAGAGGAAGGCCTAGAATGCGATGGCTAGACGTAAGTAGCTATTGTTTCTGCTTATTACTGTGTGTCAGTTTGTAATATTTGGAGAGTCTTATGGTCGGTGGACTTTAATTAGTGAACTGTAAGTGTTAATTTGTAGTTATAAACTATAGTGTAATTTTATGGTATTTGTACAAATTTATGTAAATAGTTAAGTTATTTAGTATTAGCAATATCTTATTTTATTTGTATATTATTTTAGTAATTTGATAACAGTTAGGCCTAGGTTATAATCTTTAGAATATTGTTATTGTAAATTTATATTAGTTTAATAATTTAATTGTTTTAAGTAATATCATTGTATTCTTTTTAATTTGGTAATAAATATTAGTATCTTGGAATTTAGGAGTAGTTTAATTCATTTTACACCCAGTAGCCAGTAAAAAATTGGTGTCAGAAGTGGGATTTTGTGTAGTTGTTATTATTTTGTTATGCATTTTGTAATTATTGGGCTACTGTATGAAAAATGGCTTCTCGAAGTCTTAAATTGATGGATTTAATAGTGGGGGATTTAAAACAGGAATTAGAAGAACGTGATCTGGATTCTTCCGTAAATAAAAGTGTACTGCAACATCGCTTGCGTCGATTTTTTGTAGAGTTAGGGGAAATCCAGATGACGTCCTGTTTGAAACTGATTTAAGCAAGTTGTTTGCAACTTTTAAAAATGAATTAGGCAATGTAGAAAATAAGCTAGGTAATGAATTAGTAACGGTTAAAAATGAGGAAGGTAATGAATTAGGTACTGTAAAAAGTGATTTATTGGATACATTAGAGTCTAAGTTAGGCACATTAGAGACTAAGTTAATGGAAAATGTAGAGAATAAGTTAGCCAATGTAGATGATAAGTTAGCTAATGTAGATAATAAGTTAGCCGATGTAGATAATAAAGTAGCTGATGTAGAATCTAGGCTAGGAGAAAAAGTGAACGAAATTAGGCTAAGAATGGAAGCTCTCGAGGGACGTATGAGCAATCCACCGATGAACGACACCGACCGTTCCTCCGAGGGCAGCCATCATAACACCATTCTTCCCGTCTATACTGGGGCGCCACCAACTCACAATACCATTCCAGTATTCGACGGAAAGACGCCGTAGGAGGACTACATGACTCTTTGAGACAGCGGCTTCGATCAAGGGGTGGTCAAAGGAGACCCAAGTTTCAGCTTTGTGCCTGGCCTCGCGTGGAGACGCCTTGGGAGTGCTGCAGGTGATGCCCATTTCGGAGCTGTCCAACTACGTGGAGCTGATGAGAAGACTGGAGATGCGTTTCGGCCAACGCCAAATGGACCACTTGTTGGCCTAAAATGGGTTCCATACCTAGTTTGTATAGACGAGAAAGGAATAATTTGATATTTTGTATCTGTTGGAATGAATGTAAAGAGTAAAATTATAATGGTATTGCAATTTATTATACTTATATATGAATGCTTTCGACTAATGCAATAAATAAATAAGGTGTATTTCTCTTGAGTTCCACTCCATCAAGGCACGCAAAATAGAACGGTTAGGCCCTAAAATGAGAATGGCTGTTTGAAGAGTAACGAGGAAGCTCCTGCTTGGTTCTATAATTGGTAAAATAAAAGTTGGATGGTAGATGTTGAACAGGACCTTAAATTATTAGCCACTGAATGTGTTAGTAGTAATCAGAAAGCCAGAAATACTAAAAATCGACTCATCACTGTTAAGGAAGCATAATATTAGGCTATAGCACTATATAGTAGTAGTATGGAGAGATATCAAAAACAAAAAATCTCTCTCAATAAACAAACAAACAAAGAAGGGAGCCAAAGGATATCTGATAACATATCAATTATGACAAGTAGGAACAAAAGTGGACACAATCAGCAACGTATCCACAATACTGGGACACGATATTATATTACAGAATTTTTAATATAACTATTATATATGTTATCACACTTCAAAATTTCACTCAATCATACCTAATATCTGCCATGCATCTTCTCTACCCTTCAGCATTCATATACATAAACATCTTCACACCTACAAACAGTAACAATATCTGCAATAATATATCTGCATTGTTGAATAAGTTTATAAAAATAAATAAACCAATTAATAATGGACCCTTGTGAACTAAAGAAATGCAAGTTATTTAATGAAACATGTTAAGGCCAGATGAAGCAGCAAGCTTATAAAAGATTATTAAACTTAATAATAAAAACTCAATCATTTTATTTGTGAAAGAAAGAACATTTCCATTCCTTTTATTTATTTTTCACCTTTTTGTAAATAGAAAAGAATAATTTAATTTAATAAATATAATAATTTAAACGCTTAATTTTATAATTGTTTAGAATAATAAAATTAAATGATAAACAGGTACCTACTTGTTTAGTTATATTTGTCATAAGTTTGAAAACATATGTTATAAAAGTGAATAAAGAAAAACAAAAGAGGAGTTGATCGCGTTTTGTTCGCTCCGGCTACATGAAGCCAGGCAGTGTTGGCAGGAGCCTCTTGACCTGCACATCGAAAGCTATAGCTCAGAGTTGCATTTTGGACTTGAAGAGATAATAAGCATCGTAATAGATTCGAGCAAATTGTAATTGACCCAGTCTATGGTCTCAACCTCTTACGTCTCAACATCCTCGCTCGCCTTGCCGAGAATCTACTACAATTATTTTTTTTTAGAAAGAAAGAAACTTTATTTGCAATTGTACATATACAAGCAGCATAAGGGTGAATACATGTTCCGGACTTCCTTTACATGTTTAATGGACAGTTATTTTTATCAACTAGAATCTACTTCAAGAGACAGAATTCTACTCGCCCTGCCGGGAATCTACTATCTACTAGAATCTACATCGACAAGTAGTTTTTTAAAATTTCATTTCAACTTGAAAACCAGATAAACATCTATCATTTTTGTAATCGATTTTATTTGAACATTCTATGTGTTTGTAATCATATAGGGTTATATTTATTTTAATAAGATTAAATAATAATTGTTTTTTATTTTATTATTAGTTAGTTGTAATTTTATAATTTAGTTAATACAAGTAACTTAATATTCTCATTATAAAAACGTTTAAATTGTTCTTTTGATTCAATCATCTGTTTGTTTTTCTATTATCAAAAGTATTAGTTATTTAATTTACCTAAGTGATTTATGTTATTAGTTTAATAAAAGGTTACATTCAAATGACATGCGATCTGGTATATTGAATCAGAATTATATTTTTATCCTTATCTCTTCCGGAGCTCTCATCGAAAGGTCCTACTATTTCGCGGGAGCTCAAGCAAAACATGTAATAAACATTTAGATACATATTCTTTCTTTATACAACCTTTTGAAAGAGTTGCTAGGTTTAAAAAAAAAAAAATATTAATAAGCCGGGTACGCTAATTTGTGCAATCTTAACATCTAAGACCTTAAATCTAATATGTACAAGGGAGCTTAGAACTTCTGCCTCTAAGGCTGTGTTGTCATGAGTTTAGAACTCAGAGGCAATTCATACCTCCACGTGGCGTTGTTGATGTTCTACCCTATATATAGTTCATGTTACCTTTTGTATTGTTATCTGAGATGAACACATATGCTTTAAGACGTTCTGTTATTTACATTTCGTGAATACTGTGCTTAATGCCCCATAACAAATATAAAGAACACGTAGAATTCTAATAGGTTTTCAAATTTGAGGGGTTCATTCCTGTTTATTATTATAAACGTTATTGATTTCTCAAGAATTAAAACGCGAACCTAACTACTAGCGCTACCTGTCAGTAAATGGTGCAAAAAGAACGCACACTTGTGTGCTAAGGCAGAACTTGACAGTAAGCTCAACAAGAATGTCTGGTCAGAACTTCTAAATATTAAAATAAGTGGTAAATTCAGCAAACATTAAAAATTAATTATTCGAGAAAGAAAATAAGTATTTTGGTAAGTATAAGTCACTCATTGAGTGTTATTCATTAATATGGAGATCCTTTCACGGCTCACGACGTAATCCTACAGCTCTAAATTGGTTACAGCTAATTCAGCTGTTTGTATCTGGAACCTGTTTTATAAAGTATTTAACATAATAGTTCATAAAGCTCCATAAGAATATAAGAATGTATTTGAATTTATTACTAAAGTAATAAATTCAAAATAACATCGAAAAAGTAATAAAAGCAAAATAATATCCATCTAAATGAAGGTGTAAGAAATTATTTTAAATGCTAAACAAGCTCTAAAAAAAAATAAGAAAGCGATTGAGTCTTACGAAAGTCTTTGAATTAGATTAGAAAAAAATATTTGGAAGTATTTTTTAACATGATACTGAATGCAGAAATAAATTTGTTGTTTTCTTTTTTTTAAGTATAATTTTACTGTATTTTTATATTAATAAAGCGTAATTTCATATGCTGCTTGTATCGTGATAGGAATTGTACAATGGTGACTATAGGTATATCGACAAGAACATGATAAAACGTGAATATGAAACTTCTCATAGGTAAACTCATCAGCGTAAGGCAAATTTTACTCATACTGGCCTGAAAATAAGGATACAGATTCAGAAATCACAACAAATTACAAAGACGGATGAAAAGAAAGGGATAATGTAGGCTTGGATGGGAAGATTCGAAGTGCTGAGTACAAACTAACCTCCACATGTTGTAACTACCAAGCTAAAAATTAAGCAATCGTAAAGGCGACAGCTTTCCTTCTTGGTTTTCAAGCATTCATAAAGACAGAGAAAGGCTATTCTGGCATTGAGGGGAATGAAATGAGCGGTAAATAAGCGAAAGAGGCAGCACAAAGCGTTTATCCCAATAATTCCAAAAAACCTTTATCACCTATAAAATAATAATGAATACACATTATTCAATAAGATGTAATACAGGGAAAGAAAATAAAGTAATAAATAATGGGCCCTTGAATATTTAAGAAATGTAACTTATCTACATATTAATGTAAGAAATGTAACCTATCTACATATTAACACAACTACATCTTAAAAAAAAAAATATATATATATAGATTAGTATATATCTCATGATTTTATGCTGTTAATATTTAATTTAAAGGTATCATATAGAGATGTATGGAATGCGACTATAATAAACGATCCTTAGAAGAATTTTTTAACTTGATAAGAAAATAAAAAAAATTTGATTGCCGGACATGTTACCGGCTTGTATGATAACAGCTAGATAGAGTTTCTTAATTCTAATATGTACGTAGATTGAATTTGTACAGTCAGATATGACCAGAGTTAGAAACTCCACGGGGCATAGACGATGTTCTATTGTATATATAGTACATATTGTCTTTCATATTGTTATCTGAGATGTTTACATCTGCTATAGGACATTCTGTTGTATCTACCTCGAGAATACAATCCTAAGTGTTTCATAAAATATATAGAGGATACGCAGTTTTTTGATAAGTTTTCAAATTAGAGGGGTTAGTTCTTGTTTATTATTATAACGTTATTATTTCTCAAGATTTAAAACAGGAACCTAACAACTAGCGCTACCTGTCAGTAAATGGTGCAAAAAGAACGCACACTTGTGTGCTAAGGCAGAACTTGACAGTAAGCTCAACAAGAATGTCTGGTCAGAGCTTCTAAATATTGAAATAACTCTTAAAATTAAGAAACTTTAAGAACTAATTATAGGAGAAAGAAAATAAATAATTTGGCATGTATAAGGAACTCACTAAGTCACTAATCGAATGTAGGGGGATCTGTGTACAAGTAGGTAATAAATTCCTTTACAAACTACAGTTTGCTGGTGACAAGGTGATAGTAGTAAGTGATGATGAAGATGCAAGCTACACATTAAGAAAACTTCAGGAGGAATATGCTGCTTGGGGTCTGGAAATGAACAGACTGAAAGCTGAGTACATGCAAATATAACAGCCCTATCCCTCGAAAATTGGGAAAGCCCGTCAATATAAATATCTTGGCAGATGGATCACTAATGATGGAGGCTCCTACAAAAATATAACTAAAAAAATAGTAGGAGGCAGAAACATTATTGGGTGTCTTGACTCTTTTCTGTGGGGTAAACCGGTTAACCCACAAACAAACAACACATTGCACATAACTTGACATTTTGCAGCATAACTTGAAGAGCAGTGCTGAAAAATTGGGAATTCAGGATACATTCGTGCTTCAGCAAGATAACGACCCTAAACATTCCGACAATAAAACAAAAAAATGGATGTTGTACAATGTTAGAAGACAGTTTAAAACACCACCACAGTCCCTAGATATAAATCCAATCTAACATTTGTGGTATTTACTCGACTTGAAAGTGCGAAAGAATAAAATTTCATCAAAAAATGACCTCTGATAAGTTGGTTAAGATCAGCACTGTTATCATCCCCGGTAGACAAAAATATTGGCTCATCAATGCCATCAAGACTCCAGGCTATTATAGAAGCAAAAGGGATAATAACAAAATATTAAGATTCCTGCACAGCGCGAAAGCAGAAGGGTGTGCCAATACTTTTTAGACTAATCATTTTTGTTATTTTCCATGTTAATTAAATAAATGTTTTGTTTTAAGAAATGTTTCTGTTAATTTACTTTTACTTTCTATGTATACATTTAATAAAATTTTTGTCACAGTTATATCAGGCTTTTTCTTTCCATAATTCAGGAAAATGAGGGTGTGCCAAAACTTTTTTGATCCACTGTATCTCATTATAATATCAAAATATAATAATCTTTTCATTTTATTTTTCTAATTACCATTTCTACCACTAGAAGATTATACATAAAAGAATATTTCAAGCAATTCAACTTGAAGTTTATTGAAATAATAATTACAATTTATTAGATAAATGTAATGACTTAAGTACATATGCTTTATTGATATTTATATTGTAATATTAAATAGATAGAAGTAAATTATAGATATTACGATATGAATCATAATACATGTTTAAAACATGCATAGTGTGTGGAAATATCAAACATAAAACCGTTGGGTATTGGCTGTTGATCATACAGTAATCATAGGAGATAGTCCAGAAGGCAAGGATGAATAAAATACAACAGTAGTAAATTAAATACCAGCTATATATTAGAAAATTCAAGAAAGATAAATCATGAAATGTACAGGATTAAACAATATATAAATATTGGTAACATTATATGAGGAAACATAATAACGTATCAGTCCAGATATAAATATTTATATATTGTTTAATTCTGTACATTTCATGATTTATCTTTCTTGAATTTTCTAACACATATATAGCTGGTATTTAATTTACTACTGTTGTATTTTATTCATCCTTGCCTTCTGGACTATTAGTAAATTAAATACCAGCTATATATATGTTATAATCTAAAATTCAAGAAAGATATAATCATGAAATGTACAGGATTAAACCAATACATAAATATTTATATCTGGACTGATACGTTATTATGTTTCCTTTTCTGTTCATGATTGTTATTCTTAGTCCCAAGGGGGACCAAGTCTTAGAATAAAGTTACTTTTAGATTCTATTTTAATCATTAGCTCCATCAACCTGTTCTTGGCGAGAATCACTAAAACTACACAATTCAAAGTGATGTTTGGCATAATGCATTAAGAGTCAATGTGAATAGCATTATCTTAAATAAAATTGCTTTAAATGAATATCTTATGATATTTTCTATTTTGTTGGTTGTAAAGAATAACACTCTTCAATAATCATCTAACATACCATCAATTATATGGTCTTCTTCAAGTGTAGTCTTACATACCCGTTCAGTTATAGATATTGATTTTTTTGTTTTAATCATGAACCTTTCATTATTCCTTTTTCTTGAGTTGTCCTAAATAGTAGTTGTGGTATGCATTATTTCTTATTATTGGCATTTAATTTACTATTATTGTATTTTATTTTCCATGCCCTTTGGATTATCTCCCTGATTACTGCAAGATCAACAATCTATACTCAACTGTATGTTTTATATTCTGATGGGTAATGTATGTTTTTAACATAATTTATAATCCATATTGTTATATCAATAATTTATATATTATCCTAAAATATCAGAAATGAGTGTGGGATAAAGCTGAATGGGTTTCTTTGAACGTAGTCTTATATATTAGTTCAGTTATAAATATTTATATAATTTTTAATCATGTACGTTTCATAACTGTTTAAATGTCTTAAATTGTTTATAATACATAAGATTGCATTTTGTTAGTATTTAATTTACTAATGTTATATTACATTCCTCTTTGTCCGATGAACAATCTTATTCCTTATCTTAAATAAGATTGGTTTAAATGTATGATATCTTCCATTTAGTTGGCCATAGGCTATTCAGAATAATTCTTAATGATTATATTATATTGGCTTTTTATTATTTATTATATGTAGTCAAACATATCAGTCCCGATATAAATATTTATATATTGTTTCATCCTGTACATTTCATGATTTATCTTTCTTGAATTTTCTAATTTATAGCTGGTATTTAATTTACTACTGTTGTATTTTATTCATCCTTGCCTTCTGGACTATCTCCTATGATTACTGTATGATCAACAGCCAAAACCCAACGGTTTTATGTTTGATATTTCCACACTCTATGCATGTTTTTAACATGTATTATGATTCATATCGTAATATTGATAATTTACTTCTATCTATTTAATATTACAATATAAATATCAATAAAGCATGTGTACTTAAGTCATTACATTTATCTAATAAATTGTAATTATTATTTCAATAAACTTCAAGTTGAATTGTTTGAAATATTCTTTTATGTATAATCTTCTAGTGGTAGAAATGGTAATTAGAAAAATAAAATGAAAAGATTATTATATTTTATAATGAGATACAGTGGATCAAAAAAGTTTTGGCACACCCTCATTTACCTGAATTATGGAAAGAAAAAGCCCTGATTTAACTGTGACAAAAATTTTATTAAATGTATACATAGAAAGTAAAAGTAAATTAACAGAAACATTTCTTAAAACAAAACATTTATTTAATTAACATGGAAAATAACAAAAATGATTAGTCTAAAAAGTATTGGCACACCCTTCTGCTTTTGCACTGTGCAGAAATCTTAATATTTTGCTATTATCCCTTTAGCTTCTATAATAGCCTGGAGTCTTGATGGCATTGATGAGACAATATTTTGGGTGATTACCGGGCTGATCTTAACCAACTCATCTGAGGTCATGTTTAGATGAAATTTTATTCTTTCGCACTTTCAAGTCGAGTAAATACCACAAATGTTAGATTGGAATTATATCTGGGGACTGTGGTGGTGTTTTAAGCTGTCTTCTAACATTGTACAGCATCCATTTTTTTGTTTTATTGGCAGAATGTTTAGGGTCGTTATATCGCTGGAACACGAATGTATCCTGAATTCCCAATTTCTCAGCACTGCTCTTCAAGTTATGCTGCAAAATGTCGACATACTTTTCAGCATTCATAATTCCTTCAATGAAACTCAAATATCCAACCCCATTCGAAGACATACAGTCTAGACTAGGATACTTCCACCTCCGTGTTTCTCTGTCGGTCTGATATTTTGTGGCTGAAACTTGGTGTTTGGTATCCTCCACACTTATTTGCGACCATCAGATCCGAAAATTCTAAATTTACTCTCATTAGAGAAAATTACTGTTTTACAAAATTCAATCGACTTATTTATGTGGATTTTGGCAAACTCAAGTCTTTTAGTGCGATTTACCTCACTGATAAATGTTTCTTTTCATTGAACTCTCGCCTAATAATTAAAACTGTGTATTACATTTCTAACCATCTGGAGGGAGAAGGTTGTGTTGGAAGTTGTTGCCATCTCTGTTGCTATGGGGGAGGCCGTGGATGCTGGATTATGTTTAATGATTCTCCTAATTTGCCGCTTTTCTCTTGCAGAAAACTTTTGAGGTCGTTCAGAGCGCACTTTATTTAAAACTGAACCTGTGCTAAAACACATCCCTACTTTTTCGCCAATTTGACAGTAACTTAGTCCGCGAGAATGTAATTTCACTACCTAATTTCTGGTTTGCACTCTGTGCTCTTTGGTTTTTGTTATTTTCATTGCACCAATTTGTGTGAGAAATAAATCTAGACTGAGGAATTATTTGTTCATAAATAACAGGGACTTGATGCAAGAATATTTAAGGGATTAAGGGAGTTGTTTTTCTATAAATGTTAACAATGTACAACTGTGCCAATATTTTTTTGACCATCGATTTTCCTACTTTTTTTTCTTAATAATTGTAACATTAATAGTCTAGCTTTTAATTACCTTCAAAAAGACTGATTTGGGTTCTATTTTTACTATAAAATTCCAACTTGTAAATAATTTACAATATCACCGAAAAAATGAAAAATATTAGGGTGTGCCAATACTTTTTAGACCCACTGTATAGATCAGCCCTTACTAAGAATGTAGCCTGTTCGGTATCGGTTTCATCATTCGTTGACAGGCTGCGCTAGTAGTTCGATTCAAGGATATAGTCTTATGAAATTCCTGACCATTGTGCAGATAAATTTGAATTAACGTCTCTAACATTGAATTATAAAAAAAACTTAATGGTACTTTCTAAATTTTATGGGATATTTTGCGCAGTATTTTGGAGATATATACAACTAAACGCCTTATATCATGAGTGTACATCCCGAAATACGAAATAAAACGTAGTATGTACTATATATACCACTGAGCATAATACAATCTTTCGGGGAGGTACGAAGTATCCCTGAGTCATGAAACTCATAGCAGATCATACTAATCGACTTCAAAGTCAACGCGCCCTTCAATGGACAAGCAATTGCTATCCGACCTACTATGGTCAACATCCACTCAGAGGATGCGACTTTGACCTCCTTTTGCCCATATATCTCATGATTTTGGAATTTTAATTTTATACTTTGTTTAATCAATTTATATTTTAATAACAGTCTAGATGGAGCTAGCACATCGTAAATACAAAATAAAAATTCCTTCACTTTACGATATTTTTCATGTTCTTTGTTTTATATTCCATCGTGGAACACTAAGGTATAGTACGTTGATCAGGACTTGGAATTGAAAAAGGGTATCATTTTTTCCCTAATAGTAGTAGCGATTATAAATAAAAATAAAAAAATGAACAAATTTGAACACGGCGATATGAAATTAACAAACACCTTTAGTTTCTTTCTTAACAAAATTTTGATTTACAATACGCTATTGTAAACTGCAAACACAGATTCTGTTGAAGTAATTCCGCTTGAACTATATAATTTGTATACATATTAAGTATTGTGTTACAGATATTCAACAACGTAAAATAACAGTTATAATCATGTTGGCATATGCTCTTTGGTATGTTGTTTTTGTACAGTTTTTGTGCAGTTGTGTATGTATCCCGGCCCTGGACAAATCTTTTCTCTTCAAAATAAAAATAATTTAAAAAATTAAATATAATAAATTTAAGAGAAATTTTATTTGACAATATAAAAAATAATTTATCTCATCACATTTAGGCAAGATGGAGGTTTAAGCCGCGCCCACTAAGTATAAGATGGCTCCATAGCCTGGTATAGCTAGCACCTTAATATTAAAGACCATTTTAACACACAACAAAAGCAGAATTATGATTGCGTCTATCTTTTTTTCACATTTTTAATAGATTACATAATCAAAATATTTAAAATTTTGTCCTCTTGGGATAAAAAATCCCCCAACTTAAAATATAGACTGTACAAGAGATTGAACATCTGGGGAAGCATCAATTTAATCTAGAAAACATTCTTGTTTCCAAAGAAAGGATGATGACATAATGAATAAAAGGTTAAAAGGGTTTGTGATAATCAGGTACTAACAGTAAGATTTTTTTTTTTAACCCACTAAAGTCGAGAATTATTTTTTTGAAAAATATTTGATTTTTTTCAAATTTTTCTATTCTTACGGTGATACAGAATTCGAGAAAAATTATTTTACCGAGATATTTTAAACTATCTCCATAATAGGCTCCATATTTTGTACAAAGGGAAAAATTTAATTTCAATTGTAATCCTAGGATGTGTGAGCATTAACGGAATTCTAGGGGAAAGAAGAAAATTATCAGAAGAAAGAGCAGAAATACAGTAACAAGAGTAGTAATTTAGTAATAATAGTAAATTTAGTTCTTAGCCCTTTGTCCAATATAACTAGAATTTACAAAGAGGTCATTAACAATCAAGAAAACATTTATCAAATGACATATATTTAATGATGTAGACATCATGAATATAATTTTATTAAAATCAACTAACTCAAAAACATATTACTGTGCCAATATCATTTTTTTTAAAGATATACAATTCTGTTATAATTTATTTGTAAGAAAACAAACAAACATTTATACTTTTCAATGTGATTAAGCCTACTTTTCTTTTTATGTATTAATTAAATACACGACAAAATTATAAACAAAAGACAATATATAAATATATATAATAGGATGTTGATATATAATAACTAAGTAATAATAACTAAGTAAATATATATAATAGGATGTTATTATAGTACCCACAGTCAACTATTTCTTTCTCACATAAATATATATAAATAATAAATAAATTTCTTCAATCGCCTTAATTGAAATTAAAGTACAGAAAGATTAATTAACAATGTTTTTAGTAAAAAAAGTCTACATTTTCTCAAAAATAAGGAAAGGTTGGATCAATGGTAGTTGTTCTTTGTACGATTACTCGCCAGGCAGCGCTAGTAGTCGGTTTAGAAGACTTACGACCTCGACCCCCTCCACTTTCGTGACGTAAATTTTACGTCACGTCCTTATCACTGATAGCTCTGGTCCCACTACATCCCCTCCATCTTTCCTTCCAACTTCCCCTCCATCTATTCAAGTACTAGGTTATATCTTTCGTTATATTTCCAAAGAACGTCTGCTGTAACTGTAACGCTCTTTATTTCGTTATATAATTACCAATATTATTAACACTAAATTAACAATTGTGTAGATTCCAAATGTTTGTATATTTTATTTTATATATTTCCAAATGGTTATTGAGACCTTCATTTGCTCACGGAAATGGTTTGTTTTGATTGCCGCTTGTTTTACACTGAATTTGTCGCCAGTTTTGGCACAAATGAAGTTATTTACGTTCAGTTTTGAAATTGAAAGTATTAACAACATTTTAACTTATTCTAGGATATTCTTCAAATTAGATAGAGTGCTCTGAGCTTCTGCCGTAACTCTTCAAGTGCTTTTACTACAGTTTACGCGATATAATTGCAAGTTATGTCTGCAGCAACAGTCATGTAATGTATTAAGAGGGGCAGGAGGGGAAGTGGTGGGGATAAAGTGCCGGTAGAGATATGAGCGGTGTGTAGACGGCGCTGGCTGTCACCTACGTCAGAAAAGTGGAGGGGATGGAGGTTGTAAGTCTTCTAAACCCATACCCATTTTTATATGTTATCTAATAATTTTCAAAATATTTTCGAGGTGTAAACAGTGGAATGCGATAAGACATAAGTAAACATCCCGGATGGCAGAATTAAAGGTAGAATGTACTACATATACTTGAATGTCGACATGGCCACGTGGAGGGACGAGGCGACCCTGAGTCATCTAATATCGGCCGCATAGATTACATTACTGTAAACTTTGGCGTGATATTGATCTAAAACGGTGCTCTAAGACTGTTCCTGGCGCGCAAGGGTAAAAGTTGTATGAGCCCCTGCTCCTGCTTAGTGTGACGAGAGCAGCACTGAATGGGAGAAGTCGAAGCTTGGTTACGAAAGGAGCAGACTGAACTCATGTTATATGAGCAGTGAGAGCTACTCAGTGGTCGCGGCTTGGACCTCCATTTGCCATTATTATTTTAACTTTTATTTAATTTGGTTCATTTAATTTTAATGGCGGGGATTTTGGTGACAAAAATATAAGAGGGAACAAATTTGAACTTGTCTAGTAATTTAAGGGTATCTGTTTCGCAGGTTGTCGCTTCGAGTTGAGTTACAAGATTTAACTGTTTATTCGATTTATTTTTTAATATTTTCTACTGCCGGTGTTCCTCAAGGCATTATCCTGGGGCCCATCCTATACACGATATACACAGCTGACATCCCAACCCATCCAAGCACTGTCCTCACTACTTACGCTGATGACACATGTGTGTTATCAGTTAATAAGGATCCATTTGTTGCATCCCAATCTCTTCAATCCCATATCTCACACCTACAAGAATGGTGTCAAAATTGGAGGATTAAAATAAATCCTAACAAATCCCATCAAATTACCTTCACCCTTCGTCGTAAACCTACGAATTCCTGTCCTACTGTTCGTTTAATAATACACCACTGAACCCTGTCGAACAGATACGTTACCTAGGACTCCATCTGGATAAACGTCTCACTTGGAATCCTCATACAAGACTGAAAAGATAAGAAACTGCTCGACGTTTTCGCCTACTTCAACGCTTACTGGACAAACGCTCTAAGCTACCAATTAATTACAAAAGACTTATTTACATGACAGTCATCAGACCTATTTGGGCATACGGAGTTGAGCTTTGGGGCTCTACTAAACCATCCAATTCATCTCGTATCCAATCCATGCAATCCAAAATCCTTCGTAAAATCCTCAATGCTCCTTATTATGTCACAAACAAACTCATCCATCATGATCTTAATATCCCATATGTTACTGATTTGGCCCAAACTAGATACCTATCCTTCCATAACAAGCTCCATACGCACTTGAATCCGCTAGTCTCTCAGCTTGCTTCCCATACTATTCCTGATAACCCTCCGAGGCGCCTGAAAAGAAGATGGCCTCGAGATCATCTACTATAGAACTTTATTGGAGTGCAATCGAGGGATAGTTTCTCCACAAGTGTTTTCATGTCATATTCTACATTTTTGCACATTTACTTGATATAATACCATTATAGTTGTAAATATCATTGAATTAAATAAAAAAAAAATAAAAAAAAATATTTTCTAAAAATACAAGTTATCGTGAGCTTTACAGTGGAAAAGATAATGTAACTATAGGAAATGCATTTACCTCGGTATTTTTTTAAAGAATATTTATTTCTTATATAATTTGCTCCAATACACGAAAATTACATGCTGTACCAAATAGACCAGTCTCAAATTAAAAACAATTACTATTGGACAAATTTAGAGGTGTCTGTAAAGAATCGTAATATACTTAATTTTGTTTTGGAATATTTGTAGTTTTTTTATAATTCGCTTTAGGCATATAACTAAATATTGAGCTTGGATATGATAGAATAGATCGTAAGCAGGCTTTATATAATAATAACTTATTATCTATGCTTAGTTTAGAATTCGTGTTAATGTATGAATATATAATACACAGAGCTAACTTCAACTTCGTTAATCGTTTAATCAAGAAAAAATTAAAGTTTCAACTAACAGATGTTTTGAACAGATGATAAATGTTTGTTCAAAAACATTTCTAGATGATATGATTATCCAAGTATACACATTTACCATAATTACATTATCTTTTCCATACTAAAGCTCATGATAACTTGCATTATTGAAAAATATTAAGTAAGGCATCCAATGAAAACTTAATACTTGTTGTTACTCAACTCGAAGCGACAACCTGGGGAATAATTACCAATTTAAGTACTAAAATTCTATAACATGGGTCAGGAGCCCACGGGTCCTATTTGACATTTTCAAGTAACCCACTTCAATTTCGAAAATAAATTATGCGGTGGATTCATAAGTTCCTTCGGTTTTTAATGAGTGAAATATAACAAAACATTTTTTTTTTCGTAAATTTTATTCAATAACGAATTCACCTTTTTTTATTAATGAATTCTAGTCATCTTTCTTAAAAAATAAAAAGTTTATTAAACATTTATATTTTATCTGTTTCGAAAATTCTTAAGTAACTCAAAAAAACGATTAATAACCTCGATAAAGCCGAAATTTGAATTTCTTTATGACTATGTGAGAGAGAGAAAACTAAAGGGAGGAGCACTAATATTCACATATTTATTATACAATTTTTACAAAAGTTGATTTAATTGTGTACCTAACGACGGACCCACCCCCATTTTACAAAGTTTTAAACTGCACATTTAATTCTTCTAGAAATTACCCCGATATTATTCTAGAAATCCAAGTTCATTTCGTAATAAATTTGTGACCATATCAAAATATGAGGATTGTTTTGAGATATTGAGTATTTTGTATTAAATAAAATAATGACTTTTTATTTATTTTAGGTTTGTTAAATAAATAATAAAATTGTAGTTTATATGAAAAATGCCTTAAATCTTATTTCACTGCATTCTCTTTATTGAAATAACAGTCCAAAAATCCAAATTTTCGAATAAGATATAGTTTGTTTTATTTTTTATTCAAAAACTATAACTTGCTATAATTTGTGCAAATTGTTGGATTTAGAAAAAAAAATGTAGGCATAGGGTTTAAGTAGGTGGATACGAGGTAAAATTTAGTTAAATTTTTTGTTAAAGCTGGTGAATTTTGGGAACAAATTGTCAGATTTAGAGTAAAATTTAAGCAAGATTATGGTTAAAGTGTGTGAATTTTAGGGAAAATGCAGGGTTGAAGTAAGTAGATTTAGGGAGAAATTTAGAGGATGGAAGAGTTATTTTCTATCAAACTTAAACAATGTTGAAATATGAAGAAATGAAAATGGAAAACAATTATTGACGTTGAAAGAATAATTTAGATGGAAATACAAAATAAAACTTTCAAGTATCTGTTAGTTAGCCTAAGCCCACTATATATATTTTAATTAATTTTTAAATTAAATATATTTTTTTGTTGTAGAACATGAACTTAATATAAATTAAGATTAATATAAGTTTAAACAATAAAATGAAAAGCAAAAATTAAAATTTCTTGGCACTCTATAGATAATGTAAAGATTTTTTTATATTTAAAATTAATTAAACATTTAGGATTTTTTAGATAAAAATATCAAGTAGTAACCTGAAAAGATCTTTTTTTTTCTCGAAACAGAAGAGGTTGAAGAGTTCTGTGTATTCACCTCATATCTAACAATATCATTATTTCATTTTTTATTAAAAGTTATTTATTGTATATATTGACACCATTATTGTTTAATTTATTTATTTATACCTGATGGAAGTATTGTTCAAAATGGAGGTCAAATCCGTGCCCAAAGAAGTGGAAAGTTAACCACTCAAGAGGAGTTGGTATGTCAGTTTTGCATCCATTTGTTAGGACTTGTCAGAGTTTGAAACAATGTCGTCATGACTCGGGGACACATCATACCTCCACGCTGCTCGCTTGATATATCTCCATATATACATTTCACGCAGCATTCTATTTCATAATCTGAGATTTCAGACTTGTATAGAGCCATCTATTTCGTTTTTATTTAGAAAACTGTGTGTACATTGAAAGATTTCTTGTGAGAAACATAAGAGCGATATTTGGGATTAGCTTTGTTTTCAGTCGATTTATATTTATGTTTGTTGTTAAAAGTTCTTTACTTCAAGCTGCTGTAAAATACTACTAGCGCTCTCTAGCTGTTAATGATGTAACAAATTTCAGTGAAGGCTCTAATAAATTATTTAGTATCTAATGAATACGTATATATTATTAAGTGTTTACTGTTTAATTGAATAATTAATGTCATATTATTGAGATTATAACCTCTTTCCCTATAATAAAGCTCATGATATACGCAAGCTTTATATTTATTTTCGGAAAACATTAAAAATAAAAACGAATAAACAGTTAAAACTTGTAACTCAACTTGAAGCGACAACCTGTGGAACATATTCTAAAAGTTATAGAATGAATAGAATTAACAATAATTATAATACACAATTATAAACTATACATTTAGATTCAGAATGGACTTCAGACAACTATTATAAACCCCTAAAAATAGTTTTTCGTTATGTTTTAATGATCTTACATTCTTGTACCTCGTATAAGAAATCAACAATTTAAGGGCAACACTGAAACTATAAAAGATTAACGTAAACATTTACAAGGTAAATAATAACCTTTTTAATGATAACCTTCTGGAGGATTCCCACGGCAATGGTTACTAATTTTAAACTAGAGTACTCTATTTGGCATATTTTCCGATTCCAAGAACTATCGCTAGTCGAAATTATACCATTGAAACTTATGAATCATTAAATTATGCATTACTGTCCGTTCATTAAAGCTGTCACACTGTTTTAATGGAGGCTATTTTATAACCTTCCTTTTTTCATCGTCGTGATTTATAGGCTTACTGAAAAAAATGGGGAAGTTATCTAACAATAAAATAAATAACTAACAACAAAAATAATTAAACAAATTTTAAAACAACAAAATAATACCCTAGAATTTACTATCCCTAAATAAAAAATTTTGGAGGCTGAAAAAATCCTAAATCTAAGGTGTGAAACCTCAAATTAGCAACTCGGTAAGCAGATGGAGAATCGAATCCAAATTGACAGAAATTCCCCTATTTTTAGAATACCAAAAAATGATAGTTACTGCGAGTTTTTCTCCATATAAAGTAGTGGTATCTGTTCCACATATTGTAGCTTCGATTCGAATTACAGCAAGTTTTAACTGTATATTCTTTTTATTATTAATATTTTCTAAAAATACAAGGTATCGTGAGCTTTAGTAAGGAAAAGATAATGTAGTTATGGATGATGAGTAGATTTCGGTAATCATTTCATCAAGAAATAAAAGTTTCAACTGACATTCCGAAGTATAGATGATATATGTTTGTTGAAACGTCCATTTCTAGGCGAAATGATTACCAAAGTATACACCTTTACCATAAATACATTCTCTTTTCTTATACTTAAGTGCACGTAAGCTCATAATAATAAGTATTCATGGAAAACATTAAAAGGGAAACGAATGGAAAGTTAAAACGTGTTGTATCTCAACTCTTGTTACAACTTTCTTACAACTCTTGCGACTAAACTTGAAGCGACAACCTCCGGAATAATTACCAAAGTAGATAAAGAGGATTTAATCGGAGATGGAAAAAATGTACTATTTATTTACATACAAATATGTTTTTTTATCAGGTTAAACAGCTAGGGTGGCTTTATGGACTAAGCAACTTATATTTAAGCAAACATATTTGTTTAATTTCCCCTTTTTCGTTCTGGATGAGCGAAATTACGTAGCTTATTCACAAAACATAATCAAATATTTATAAAATGGGCTACTATTCGTGACTTGCTTTTTAGTGCGTGATCTCGATTTCATTTTGTCACTCGTATGTTCGTGTTACTATAATTATTTTTAATTCTTACTAATCTAGTAGTTGAAAAAAAACTCGAGATGTTTGAAAATTGAATAAAAAATTAAAGAACAAACAAAAGAGCTATAGTATAATTATATTTATTTTTATTATCTATTTGTATCAATTTTCTCCTGTATTGTATCAAGCTCCTGGGGGTAAGAACATGGAGAAGAGCAGGGAGAGTTCGTTCAAAGTGGAGGAGAATTGTTGAGGAGGCCAAGGTCCTCCATGGACCATAGCGCCGTGTGATGATGATGATCAATTTTCATTCTATTCTTACATCTAATAAAATTCACAGTTGTTCTATATTTAATTACAATTTTCCTGTAACTATTTTTACTGATATTTTTCTTCAATTTATAATTTTAATCATTTTTATTCTATATGCGAGGAAATAGTTGACTGGAAGATCTGAATAAGGAAGGAAATAGTTGGGGGTGCAGTCATATTAAACACTAAATAAGTGGGCATACTAATAAAAAATTCTCCCTATATAAGAGAATTTTTTTTACCTCTACCCGAACAATTTTCTTCCTCAGATTTGATATTAAATTTACTACAAAATTTATTGAGACCTCTGTTATAACAAGATTTGAAAAAAATGAATCGTCAGCTTTACAAGGTTCTATATGACTTTTGCTACAAGTTATTACACACTCATTTCGGGTACCCACTTTTTTGCTTTGTTTTCAAAGGGAGTTCGCAACAACAATTAGTTTTACAAATAATGAAGTTTGTAAGTTATGTTATAATGTTTGTATCAACGTATTTGACAGTTCATTGTGAGCATTGACTAGTAGCATATCAAAAAACCACTTCTATACTAATAATAATAAATTCTATATAAATAATAATAAATTCTTTATTCATTCTGGGACAAGTCCCTTTAGAAAAACAATACAGGTATTCTATACAGGGTATTATTATGTCATAGAGCATAATGTAATTACATTTAATTAATTAATACAATTCATCATCATCATAATCTTTCCCTCTCTACGGCTGCGCAGTGTGGGGACGCCCTCTTTAGGGCTTGACCAAGGTGTCCCTTTACTCAACCAATATTAATACAATTAAATTAACAAATGAGAAAGAATTAATGAAAACAATTGCTAATTACCTCCAATGATAATATTTAAAAAATAAAAACAATATACAGAAAGCAGTGAACAAGAAATACAAATAATACAGAAATAATAAAACAATAATTACAGAGAAAGAAACAATTGATAAGCCACTTCAAGTCTTCGTAATATTGGCTGATATGGGCGTCTCTCAGGATCCCAAAGATGAAACGAACGAAGAAATTGATCATCCGTTTTAGTTTCGTATCGAGATCTACAGTGACACCTCCATACACTGTACAGCAATAGTCCAAATGAGGGAAAATTAAGGAAGTCTACGGGTTTCAAATAGTAAAAGGTGACAAAGGTAATTCAGGTGCTATAAGTTGGAGAAGGTACGAAGCTTTGGTTAAAAGAAACTCCAAGGTTTTTGACATTTGGGTAGAATTTGATAGGACTATTATTTAGAAGGAGAATTGGATTACGGGGGATAGTTTTAAGGAAGTAGTTTGACCCTATTATTTATTATTGCCTTGGTTTTCTACATTCAATTTTAACTTATTATCTATGGCCCACTGGCTTATGCAATTCAAATCATCTTGGAGTTTATCCCTGGCTAGTAATAGGTCGGTAGGGTAATTTGGTAGGTACTTTAGGTTTGTTGGAAGCTTATGTTGTCAATAATAAGTCTTGGGTAACTTTTGAAGAAATATATTCATTTTTAGCAATACACATTGATATATTGACCATGATTATACATGGAGGTATGGATGAATAAGGAGTTAATAAAACATTAACAAAACACATGAATTGTATTAGTTAGAACATTAGCATTCCAAGGGATTGATGTGCATAAAATAACTTAAACACCACAGAATTATTAATTTTTCGAGTAAGTGTAGCTATAATTTCTATACATGCTTTTTAAATGTAATAAACATGAGCCTTTCCATTTAATAATGGGAAAAAGTGTAAGTACAATGTTAGGTACAAAGAATTTAATCAATACTTTATGACTAACTGCATATTGTATTTTATAACTAACAAGAAAAATTTTACTTTAATTTATTTAGTTTTAGCAGAACACTTCCATCATATTATGTTGTTTTCTGCTGAATTTAATAATTGATGTTTATATTCATCAATGAATCTTATTGTAAGTTGAATTTTCTATAACTGTAGGAAATTAAATCAAGCCAATGGAGAGGTACTGCTGGGTACTGTTATTCTGCATGTCTTTCATGTCATTCTGTATTATTTTCCTGTCAGCGAATCTGCTTACTGTCAATTGTTTGTATTTGAAAAGTATTGATAAAATATTAAAAGAAAAAAAAATTGAATTTAATTTCATGCACTAAATTTAAGACATTTCAAATGAATACATATTATAAAACCATTTACAATGATTACTGTAAGTTTATTTTTTACTAGAAAAACTTAGTTTGAGATCAATAAAATTGCACCTAAACCACTATTCATAAGTGCCAATATACTATCATTATTAAATCAAAGTATTTTGTAATAAATAAAAATATTTATTTTTAACTGTTTTCAAAACATAACGTGTGAGTCCGGAGTATAATTGAATATATTATTTAAATTTTAGCTGTCAAGTTCAAGAGAAAATAATAAGTAAAAACTTACTTATAACCAATTCTTCAAAATATGTAGATAAAATGTAGCTGATAAAACCAGAAACAAGGTCGTCAACTGCTTAAAATAATAAAATTTGTATGTTATCACAATCATAATATGTTATTATTATAATTAATGATAATAATAATGGCTAATACCTGAGAGTTATTTTGCAATCAGTTACTCAATGTTATTGAGTGCTAATGGTGCAAAGTAACACTCTTAACTGACTCCTTTATCCATCTATTGTATTTACTGTTTATGTTGTTAACATGTTTATTTTTATTTGATTTTAAAAATATTTTAAATTTTTAACAATTATTGCCTTGCACACTTTATTACTTTAATACTTTAATGGTAAGTGTCTCTTATTAAGATAAAACTTTTATTGCAGTTAGCATCAATAATAAATTAGCTCCATTAAATGAAAATCTTTTAAGCAGAAATTTTCTCGTGTGGGAGGGGGGGATAATATTTCTTTGTTTTCCATACTATTTTATGCATCTTTTCTTCTTTTTTTTTTTTTTTGAATTTCAATCAAGTGTTTCTTTATTTCTGCAAAGGTGCACATAAAGCAACTTAAAAAAAATTAAATCTAATCCATAGTTTTTAACGATTAATATTTGAATTTTTTTCTTTTTCTTTTGATTGTAATATATTATGCGATTACAAACTTTATTGGTTATTATATTAATTCCTGATAGTACAAATTATAATTGATTAATATATCATATCTATATAAATGTATGTGTATGTATAAAAGTAATTTTACAGTCATATCTAAAAATTTACTTATCAATGGACTCCAGAATTACATATTTGAGTCCCTAACACAACGTTTTAAGAAGACGAAGAGAACAATTTAATCTTATTGAAAATTTAAAATACATCTTCAAGTAATAAAATTACTAGTCAGAAGTATTCTTTATCGAAATCTAAAAAGATACAATATATCTTTGTAACTTTTATTTTGAATTATTCAGTAACTTCCTACAGATATAAATATAATTTAATTTATATCTGTTAATAAATAAAATTAACTAACTTTTAAATTGTTACGGTTTACTACCAAATTACAAGCCTTTGTAAATAGAATGAATATTCATATTATGTTTATATTATAGTGCTATATGATTACCCTGTCTAAACAATGATTTTTTTATATAACTACCTACTGGTCGTTTTACATGTTAAAATGTCAGATTCATCGGAGTATTATTGATAAATAGAAAGTGAAACCAATTTGTCTTCATGATAATAGAATATTTGTTTATTTCAAAATTGGCAATATGCGGGGTTTTATTTAACTGATACAATAATTAACTAATTAAGTTTTATATAACTATTACAATTATGAAACCCTGATCCATTCGATGCCCAAGACCCAACTATCATACTCTCCCATTTTTAATATATGAGACTAAATTTGGGTCTTCATACAGGTCTCTAAATTCTTTATTGGTTTTTATCTTGTATATATTTTTGACTTTGGTTGGCACATATATTTTTCTCAGAATTTTCCTCCCCCAAGCATTAATGAAAGTCTCTTGTTGCGTCTCTGCCGGTCCGAGGATGGTGTTATATACTCGCACTATGATCTCTAAGGATATATTTTGATTTATAAGAATTTTCTTGCGAGCCCCTTAGTATTTGTTGCTATAGTGAATCCTCAATTTCATTATCAATAATACTACTGATACTAGAGGTTATTGTTATTTTTAAATTTATCATTATTTTTATTATCAGATAAAGATTTATTCTATTTGTTAAATTTAAATTGACTATAAACTTTATTTTTATTTGATGTTGTTGCTCCAACCTCTCTCTACTTCCATAACAATCTTGTCTATTTCAATAATTTTATTAAAAATATTTTATCAGCGCATGAATATATATATTTATTTTATATTTTAACTTTTGAACTTAGAACTTTATTTCTTTTCAAAGTAACCAATGGAACCGATATGTTTTGTAAAGTTTGACAGAGGCACAAGGTTGAACCATATCTTTTTATCTGATAAAATATTTAAATTATATTATTGATAAATTGTAACTGCTTGCACATGCGTACAAGATTGCCAAGAGTGGTACAAGAGTGGTTGTTTATATACACAAGTACACGAAACCTTTACTCAAGTTGTCAGTTGACTTATGTTTTATTTATTTTACTTGATCTTGCTATTTGTCTTTTATCATTTATTATTTTATCTCAAAAACAAAATTATGTGAAAGTTCAGTGTATGATATTTTCTAAGAACTTTTAAGTTGTCGATAACCATCTTTTGTAGTCCTTGGTTCTTATTCTATTTTCCTCTTTCTTCATCGAATCCCGCATTTTAACTTTACTGAAGTGAATAAAAGAATAAAAAAATAAATAAACATTTTATAAAATCTGAGAGTTACAAAACAATTTTCCAGTCATTCATGAAACACCCTGCCTCATTAAGGGGTTGTTATCTAGAGTTTGCTGTTTTGAAATTATATGTACTGTATCATGAGTATGAGACATCATCCCTAGTGAGAGGATTGTGAGTACCTCTCCATGTAGAAGAGGGAGCGGAGTGGCTCAGTGTTAGAGCGCTGAGTTTCCATGCCAAAGGTCCTGGATTCAAATCTCGCTCGCTGGCAGACTATTTAATCTGTTAGCAACCGGAGATGGATAATATGGGATCTTAGACCCTCCTGGGGTTCAACCAGTCTCTGTAAACTGAGTACTCAAAAAATGGGGAAAGCCTAACCGTTGAGCGTGCTCTACAACAAATAACCTTCTTGGACAACCATTGTCCTAGAAATAGTACAGTCTTTACCTTGTAGTGAACCCCAAACCCTTCACTAGTTTTAGTGGTACTGTTTTTTTGTTTTTTTCCCTATGTAGAAAAGACAATGCTCTTGATTTTTAAAATATTTTTTATTAACATCTTAGTTGTTTTTTTTACAATAAACTGTTGAGGTTCACTGATGGTATACTACAACTTAAAATTAGGAGATGAGGATCAATATGATTACCATCAAGCATCCAGTGTTGGTTTGCAAGAATCTAAGGATATTATTTGGGAGGATAGAATAGAACAATTAAGAAAAACCTGTAGTGAATAAGTGGAATCCAATTTTTTCTGAAATGAGTTATTTGTTCCGATTAAGAGAAATAGATTTATTCTATATGAGGCTGTTGTCCTTGGCTTGAAATGGAGTTATTGCTTATATTGTAACCCAATTTCAAGACTATTAGAATAACACCGGCTTCCCTCGGAACAATTGACTCATTCTGGAAAAATTTCCCCTTAACCTCTTATTCACCAGGACTGCCACAACTAGCACAAAATGGTTGCTCATTAAATACTGAGTCTTACTGCACCTGCTCAACATAGAGTCGACTTCCATGGCAGCTTCAGGAAGATTGCCTCAGATCAGAAACGGAATTACTCCTAACTATAACATCCCACAGTACACACAAAAGATTTTGTGTAACTGTGCAATATTCTGAATCTACTTCATAATAGAAAGGAAAGACTTATTCCATGATTAGGAGGCGATGGCAGTTGAGAAAGGCAATGTAATAGCAAGAGTGATGAGGTGAATGAGAAGAATAAATTTGGCAAATTTTGGAATAGATAATAGATAAATAATTAAGGTTATACACATTCGTTACCAGGCTGCGCCACCATTTTGTATGAGCTTGTGTTTCAAAGACTTACTGATTGCTCCGACTCTGATTCAAGATTTTTCGTAAATCCAATACCAATATAAAGCTTTCCAGAAACACTCAGTGAAAAGCTGATTTGAACGGAGATTTTGATACTTTACGGGTGAATAAACCTTGAACATGATAGATATCTCAGAAAATTAAATACAAGGAAATATTATCTATATAAACTAGAGGTTGCGTATTAATTTACGTGGAGGTACGAAGTACCCCTGAGTCATGACATCAACTAAAAAAAAAAACCTTAAATGTCCTCAAATAAAAAAAACCATCCATCGCAACCAAACCACAATCAACCAACGCAAAATGACTCTACTCAGAGGGTACAGCTTTGACCTCCATTTTTTGTTTTACTATTTTTTGCTGTTGTCTTAATCTTATTTATATGTTGTAGCAGATATTTGTTAGTGTAAATCATCACTTTAAAAATAAATATAAAATTATTTTATAATAATTAAATAATATTTATTGTTTTATAACAAATCCTTCAGTCTGATTGGCAATGAACACCCTCAGTTGTGCCGGAAGTTGGAGAGGGTGATCCTTTGCTTAGAATGAAGTTGTGGCACCTGTGTGTGTGTGTGTGCGAAGTTGTGTCCGTCGATTTCCAAGAACAGCTGTTCAAAATACTACAGAGTCAGGGATGGACACGGTAGGACATACACACATTCCTGGAGTTAACTTACCCTCTAAAGTGGGTACCCTTAATTGGAGTAAAAACATTGCGGTGCATTGGGATTTCGGACAAATCTACTGCCTCTGTCCTGTACCGAACCCAAGGCACTTGTTGTATTCGTTGTAGTGGCACAGGTTATTGTTTAGACTTGTTTATGTACAATGCATACATTGGTTACAATGCGTACGTAACTTCAATTCATCAAAATGGATGTTAAGAAATTGATGAATCGGTTTGAAGGCTTGCCCAACTGATTAAAGTTCTGGCTATAAAAAAAAATCTGTATCATTACATCCCTGGGGTTCAGTATATGATTAGAGACTGTACTGTTTCTTGGAAACGGTTGTACAGGAAGGTGTTTTGTTCTAGATCACGCTCAACCTGCACATTTCCCCCCTTATTTTGAGTACGCAGTTTATAGTGCCTGGGTGAGGCCCAGGAGGGTCCTATATCCCATATATATATAAAATGACTTTATTACAACAATGCGTCATATGTCGTAACCTAATTCATACTAGCCCTGCCACCATTTTTTTTTATCATAACAGTCTTCCTCTCTAAGTCCTCTTTCCCCAATTGCCTCCGGGATCCCTTCTACCCACCTCTTCTCTGGCCGACCTCTCTTCCTCCTTTCCGACGGTGCATGTTTCAGTACCCTTTTAGGCCATCGATCGTCCGCCATCCTCATAACATAACTAAACCAACTCAGTTTTTTCGTTTCAACTGAGAACAGGATGTTAAGTGGTCTGTTTACTGATTCCCTAGTTCTGTCGTCCGGAACATGTTGTAGTCTTGATATACTACAATTACGCCTTCAAAAATCCATCTCCATTGAAAGGATTTTTCTTCCCGAGACAGTTGAAACGGACCAGGTTTCTGAGGGATATAGGATGGTACTTATAAGAAATTAATTGTAGAGTCTCTTTTTTGTTGCTATGATGACGTCCTTACTCCACAGAACAGAATTTAAAGTCCTATAATCTTTTCTGCCTCTTATTACCTTTTCGTAGATATCTTTTTTGCTGCTGCTCCCCTTCGAAAGACACCTGCCTAAATATTTAAATTGTTCAGTTGGAGTCAAATCCCATTTCCCAATATTTAGTGAGGAGTTTCCACTATTATTTAATACCATTTACTCGCTTTTTTGTTTTACTGATTTCCAGGACTCCTGCCTTAAAGGCTTCCAGCACCTATACTCCATAACAAATTAAATAAAAGTCTACCAGCGAGCAGGATTTGAGCCCATGACCTTCTTACGTGGCAGGTAACTCAATAGCACTGGGCCACCGCGCTCTCTCTCTTCTACGTGGAAAGGTACTCACCATCCTTTTACTAAGGATGGGTACCCACTTTGTAGAGGATGGGTTAGCTCTAGGAAGGTCTGTAGTTCCCATAGGGTGTTAAAAGAGTCAATAATTTATCTGCCACAGCCGGACCCTCAGCAAAGCAACTCAGCACTCTACACACTGATAAGAACTGAGGAGATATCCCAGTTCTTAAATAATTCAAAAAATTCGAAACAACGATAAATAAAACCATTATTTCGGATCTTTCAAATTCTGGTATATTGGTAAACCTGTAGGATGTTTCCTGAATACTGGCGAACGCAAATGAAAGCTCAGAAGATCTTAAATACTCTATTTATTTGAAAAAATATTCGAAGTTTATTTCTGGTATACATGACACTTCTGAATTCCTAAATTGTTCTGATGATCAGTTATGTTGTGAGGCTTATATCATGGCTTGTATGTTTCCTTGTAATAAATAAATAATATTTGTAGACAACCCAAGTGAAGTAACACATGGTTCCTGAAACATCCAATACAATAAATATAATATAACATAAATGATTTATTATAATTTAAAATGACATATTTTTTCAAATAAAGGTTGTTTAAATTTTATGAAAGGTGTTTCTGAACCCGACTCTACTTACACCAATTGAATAAAACAGTGTATTGAATAAATGTACGATTTGCATACCGTATACCAGACCTATGGTGTTATGATTAGCGTTACAACCTACAATGTCCAAGATCGGGAGTTAGCTGCCCGACAGGCAGGGATTAAAGAACCCTTAATTATACCGTCCTTCGGAGGGGAGGTAAAATGTTGTTCCCGGTGTCTTGGTTCTTGTTAAAGATCCTAATATACCTGGATAGGCAAAATTTAGGACTCCCACTGTCCGATTAGCCATTGTAGCATAAAGTGACTTTAAATTAAACTAATTAACCAAAAAGAGCATTATGCAAAGAAATTTAATCAATGTTAAAATTTCTTAAAATACGCAGGAAGTGTTCTGATTAATCAGCTGCAGCCATTTTCCGGAAACATGGCAGAATCGCTGAAAACAAATTTGTAATGTAGAATAGGATAGAATAAAATAGATAAATAATTTTACTCTGGGACCAGGTCCCTTAAGAAGAACAGAAGCGTACAGAATTTAATAAAACTATGTCTGGCCAAGCGGCTACATTATTAGAATCCTACAATATTTACATAAATATGAACTAAAGGTATGTTATGATAAAAAAATTGCATACAAATTTGCAATCAAAAGAAATAGACTAATGGTATAATAAGTAAGAATATCTAATAATATAAAAAATAATATCATTAGGAGTGAAGAATAAATACAGTAATTCATCAATCAATTGTGATGAATATAGCTATCAATTTTTATTTATTAGAGAGCATCTGTTTGGGAATTTATGAGATGTTGGAATAGTTTGGATTTGAATGTGGATAAAGAAGACGCATGACGGATATCGGGTGGGAGTGAGTTCCAAAGAGAGGTAGAACGGGCAAGAAATGAAGGCTCAAAATGAAGGCTCCGTTTTGGTTCTGTTGGAATGGATATAAAGATCGGAAAGGCGAGATCTTGTGCCCTGGGATTGGATAGAGGATTTGAATTGTAGGAGACTGTAGATAGAAGATGGATATTGTGAGTTGATGGTTTGGTATAAGACAGGACCTAAGAAATAGAGTCTACGGAAAGAAGGGTAGTGTCACTTTAACTCATCACTTGGGACACTATACATATGTGTACATACTATTCTGCGATTTTATTATTATGTAATAAAAATCAGGTGGTTGCAAACAAGACGAAATAAGAGATTCCTTTCCTATTAAAAGTCCGTATCTGAACTCTGCCAAATATTTCATAGAAATGTAAAAGTTTTCACTCACATAATTATTATAAACAATAAAAACAAGACAGGATAAGAAATAAGCAAGCATTTAGCAGGTAACAGAACAATTTTTAATTTTCAAAATTAAAGGGATTCGAAATTTCTTTCTAAGCACACAAAAAAAAAAAAAAAGAGAACAAAGTGATGTTACTTAACAATCAGAGAATTGGGCTTGAAAATAGTTCAAGAAAAGTTTCTAAGATTATTAAGAAGTACAATTAAATATTTGTATAATTTGTTTACTCATTGAACGTCATTTTATGCTACTGTGATAATTCGGATGATACCACAATGGGAATCCTAAATTTTGCCTAACCAGGTATAATTAAGATAGGATTCTTTAAGGCACTGGTTCCCAACCTTGGGAGCGCCTCTCTCCCCTGGGGGTGTGAAGACAAGTCAGGGTGACACGAGATGAGTTGAAATTTTAAAAAAATCTCAGTTTTGGTTATTTTTCTCTTCCCAACATTTTTCTCTTCTTTATCTTAATTTTAAAGTTATAATGTTGTATCTAGTGATAGTAAAATTAAATGTATAATTCTTTCTTTCTTTAAAGAGTATCGGGCACCGCACAGGCTCCTTCCCACCATTTTACGTCCTTTCCGAAGGATGGGATGAGGGGAGATTCTCCCTAAGGTCACCTACCTGCGAACCCGCGATCTTGGGCACATTAGGTTGTTACGCTAGCCACTACACCACACCCCGCGCAAAGATAGATTTTTGTGCAAAAACTCCTGAGTCGCGAAATGAAGAGAAGATGACTTACCGTGGTAAAGCAGTTCGGTGAAGTTCACGATTAGATATCTGTAGGACTTGCTGATACAATATATGATCCCAGCTCTAGTTATGAACAGGATTAAACTGAGTAGCACGAGCTCTGCTGTCGAGTGGTACCATTGCTCGATCAAGTTGGGTTTGTTCTGTAACGTATAATACATTTTGTATTAATTTTCACAAATTATATAATATTATATACACCTAAAATACAAACTAAGTTCCACACTGTGGTGGAGCGGGCAAGAAGAAGCGCTCGAATGGTTCTGTGAGAACGAGTATAGAGATCGAAAAGGCGAGATGTTTCAAGATGCTGGACGGAGGATTTGAATTGGAGGATACTGTAGATATAGGACGGGTGTCGATGGTTAATAATAGAGTGGAGTGGCTCTGTGGTGGTGCACTGACTTGTCATGAGGAAAATCCTGGATCAAATTCCCTTGCTGGCAAGACTTTTATTTAATCTGTTAGCGGCTGGAAATGGATCCTGTGGGATCTAGTACCCTCCTGGGGCTCTCAACCAGACTCTATAAAGTCGGTACCCAAAATAAGGGGGGAATTTGGCGGTTGAGCGTGATCTAGGAAAAATCACCTCCCTGCGCAACCGTTGCCCATGAAACAGTATAGTCTCTACTATTTACTGAACCCCAGACCCGTTCACGGGTTATAGTGTAACAGGTTGAAAGTTAATGGATTGGTATAAGAAAACACTGAGGAAATATTGTCTACGAATGATGGGGAAGAGCCTCTTAAGAAGTAATTTCGGTAATTAAAAATGATCATCGAACAACACTCCTTGTAACAGAATATACAGCAACTTTAATTGCTACTGATAATATAATAATAATGTAATAATATACTAATTACTTGGAAGACACCGATGAGAAGCCTGATTGCAATGGCGATCATTATCAAAGATTCAAGCTCAATACTATGGGCACCTTCAACAACAATAAAATACTTATTTTAATAATAATTATTATTATTTTTTTAAAATATAAAAGTTAAAAACATAGGCAACTTACCACAAAATCCTTCCTCTTCATTATCCTCGAAGGATACGCTACCATTTAATGTTATGTTTTTTACAGTCTTACTCTTCCTTTCGAAGTCCTTTTTCAGCGTGGTGAAGTCTACGATCGAGACTATGATGAATACGATTCCATTGATGAGCTAAAATGATATAAAAAATTATTAAATTAAGTATATCCTTTCAAATTAAGAAAATTAACATTTTTTATCATTAAAAGTGTGATGATTAAAAAAATAAATGAAGCAGTTCTATTCCAAAAAAGATATAATGTAATAAAAATAAGGGAAATAGAAAAAGAATGTTTGAGTACCTTTCGGAGAAAAAGTTAACAACCAGCTAGATTCAGGAAGCCATTATAAGTAAATGTGGAAGAATAAATCTATACATACTTTAAAACAAAATCCTTCGCCGAGTCTGTCTGTCCGTTCGCGATAAACTCAAAAACGGATGTTCATGCTGTTTCTCCAATAGATAGAGTGGTCTATGAGAAAGGTTTAGGTATATAATTTGTCACGGTTTTGTGAAAATTGGTGGGAATATAACGATAATTATTGGAAGTGTTGGAAAAAGTATAGCCATCAGGGAGGTTTCATCGAAGACACTTCCTAATCCCTTCTATCTATCTATTAATGCATATTATAAAACTACTGCACGGATTTGGAAAGCTATTTAGAAAAGCAATTTAGAGGTATACGCTATTAAGCAATTTATAACGGTACTGGTTATGTGTTATTGTTTCACAAGATCCAATCATTCTTCTTCGTAAAGAATTAAGCTCATTGATCACCCATGGATAGATTTTTTTGTTTAATGTCCCCCCAAACAAACAAATCCAGTGGTATCAGGTCTGGATAGGGTGCAGGCCAAGCCACTGCCCCTGCACGGCCATTGCATTTATTGGGATAATTAACATTTAACCATAGTCGTGGACCTCTTCCGTAATGTGCCGGGCAACAATCTAACTGAAACCATAAGTTCTTTCTCAGCTGTATTGGAATACCTTCAACTAAATCATAGTAATCATTATTAAGAAATTCCAAAAATATGTCCACCGAGCCTGTCTAAATGCTTAAGGAAATCATTTCGAACAACATTTAATATGAATGTTAATGTTTACATAAATGATAAAGAAAGTAGTGTTAACAAATAAAATTAATTGTATTTATTTACCATGCCTAAATAATTCATAACAATGAAAATCTTATTAGTTAGATAGTTAGTTGTTAATATAATTTAATAGAGAAGAAAAAAACATATTCCAGTCAAATATTGTTATTTAAACTTTACAAATGATTAAAAAAAAAAGTTTCCACATTCATTTGTCATTCTCAATTAAAGCAATTCTTCATACAACTTCATTTAAATTTATAAGTCCAAATCATTACTTAAGGTCAGACATTATTTAAAAGTTAAAAAGTCAAAAATATATATAAAATCCTGGAACTTGACTATCTTCCATGGTCAAAAATGGAACTTGAAAAATGGGACCATGGAAGATTCCGTCAGTTTCCAGAATTTTATATATATTTTTGACTTTTTAACTTTTAAATAATGTTTGACCTTAAGTAATGATTTGGACTTATAAATTTAAATGAAGTTGTATGAGGAATTGCTTAAATTGAGAATGACAAATGAATTTCGAAACTTTTTTGTAATCATTTGTAAAGTTTAAATAACAATATTTGACTGGAATGTGGTTTTTTCTTCTCTACAAAATTATATAAATCAAGAAGATTGTGTCCATTTCTTTATAAGAAATATAAAGAAAAAAAAAGAAATTAGTTGTTTATTTAACATCACTTTATGCTGCTATGACTAATCGGACGATGCTACAGTGGGAGCTCTAAAATTTACCTATCCAGGTTTAATTAAGATAGGGATTTTTAACGAGTACCTGGCATCGTACAGGCTCGGGACCCCCGTTTAACGTCCTTTCCGAAGGACGGCGTAACTAAGGATTTCTTACTTCCTTAAAAAAATCCTAGGGCCACCTGCCAGGCTACGAACCCGCGATCTTGGGCTTAGTAGTTTGTGAAAATCTTTAGATGCGAATGTCTCCTAAAAAAAGAGCGTTTGCGGACATACGGCCATAGGATTTTTTTTCTTGTTTTGAAGTTCTTTGTTCAAATTTTTAGTTTGGCTACTTAACCCTATATAATAGGTATGATATAAACTGCCATGATTTTCCACATAGTGACCATTCTATTCTCACTATTCCATATTATGATTATGAGTGACTTACGATTTGGGTGAATCCTATTATCTTCGCTCCTTTCTTGAGACCAATACAGCAACAGCAGGTTTCTACTTTTGGGCTTTCTTGAGAATTATGTTGTTTCTTGTTGTTGCAGCTTTTCGTTTCGCCTTCGTGATCGTCTTTAACATCTGTAAAGATTGTCGAAGGTTATATGTATGTATATATAATTATCTGCTCATCTAATAGTAAAATATAAAATACATATGAAAACAACTTATATCCTTATTTTATAAACCGTTCATTTCGACGATTTCATTTCAATAGCGTAGCAAACTGAAATATTTTATTTATATAAATTTATTTTCCTCTCAGATTATTATTTATTTATTTCAGCTATTTATTATTATAATTTAATTTATTGGCTAGCATTTAAAAAAAAACAAATTGCCATATTTCCAGTTACAAGATTAGGCGCAAAACCAACTCATGTTAGTTGGTCTAGTCAAGAAAATTGGCTTCCTTTAAACAGTGATTAGAAAGTAAGGTCAGGAAGAGTATAAATATAAAACCAAATAAACATCGTAATAAATGTTTAATTAGTTTTATTATTTGATTAATTAATAAACAATAATTTAAAAGAAACATATAACAATATATATAAACAAATTAATTAATTTTTAATGTTTTAATAATATTCTTCTTCTGACACATAGTTGACAAAACCGTACGAGTTTACATCTGTATGAAGAATTGAAAATCAATACAATAATATTTAGGTTAAAAATATTATATTATATTTCAAAACAATAATTTAGAATTTCCTCGAAAAATTGAGTTGAGTCAAACATATTTTTTTTTTTCAAATTTTCTAGCTTTCATTATTTGTTCGTTTATTTGTTTATTAATGAAAAACTCCTAAAGTGGCTTTCGAGAATAAAAATAAAAATTAATATACATATTTTATTTTTAAATTAAATAAAAAAGGTGAGTAGTATAGATTTATACAATTTGCAACTTCACGTTTTATTAATGCGTTAACAGATCCTAATAAATTATATAGGAAAGTATAAAACGTTTCGGTAATTCAGGAATCATTATAATACAAAAAAAAAAAGAAGAAAACAAATTACAATCGCATAGCTGCAAACAAAACTTGAAGTAGCCCATTGATTCAAAACTAAGTTTGGTGATTTTTTAAATACTTCAAAGAAATTGAATGTTTATTTTACATATTCATATTTCGATTATTTTTAAATGTTTATAGTCCTTCTCTATATCTTGTATGTAAATATATTTATATAGCTTAAAAGATCTTAAACTACAAATGAATAAATAGTGTAAATGATATTTACTAAAACATTTCTATGGCATGTTTATATTTTTGAATTTCCAAAATGTATTTTAAAATGCATATCATGATTGTGATCGTAAATTCCAATTTTTCCAAATTTTTAATTATTTACATTTTTTACATCCGATTTTTACCATCTTAGAGCAATGTCGATTGGAATATTAGGATATATAAATTTTTTTTAAAAATATTTCTGAACAAACTCACCTATGACTGAAACCGTAGGCTCCATCGTGGACCAGGTGTGTGGCTGCCTACCTGTTCATGTAATGGAGGCTAGTTAATCATTAAATGAAGCGTCGCAAAGCATGTTTACTGACACGCCATCCTTGGGTTACCATAATAAAGTGGAATTATGTTACTCTTAAAAACCTTAGAAAACGTTTTATATAACTTCAAAAGCTATAATAAAAGTTAATTTTGTTTGTTAATTGTTAGTATTAATAAAAAAAATACTTTAGAGGAGAAACAGCTCAAAAGAGACTTCAATTTATTTCCGTACTTTCAATTCAATTTATTTACTTCGTCGTAAACCTACGAATTTTTGCCTTACTGTATCCTTTAATAATATTCCACTGAACCCGGTCGAACAGATACGTTACCTAGGACTCCATCTGGACAAGCGTCTCACTTGGAATTCTCATACAAGACTGAAAAGACAAGACAACTGCTCGACGTTTTCGCCTACATCAACATTTACTGGACAAACGCTCTGAGCTCCCAAATAATTACAAAAGACTCATTTACACGACAGTTATCAGACCTATTTGGACATACGGAGTTGAGCTTTGGGGCTCTACTAAACCATACAATTCATCTCGTATCCAATTCTTGCAATCCAAAATCCTTCGTAAAATTCATTGCTCCTTATTATGTCACAAACAATCTCATCCTCCCATGACAAGCTCCATACGCACTTGAATCCGCTAGTCTCTCAGCTTGCTTCCCATACTATTCCTGATAACCCTCCGAGGCGTCTGAAAAGAAGATGGCCTCGAGACCTTCTACTATAGAACTTTATTGGAGTGCTACCGATGGGTAGTTTCTCCACAAGTGTTTTTTTTTTCCATGTCTTGTTGTTCATATTAGCAGATTTAGTTGTTGTAATATTATTATATATTGTTGTAAATATCAATAAATTAAATTTAAAATTAAAATTTATTTCAAGGACATGAAAAAAACGATCTTTAAGTCTCAAAAATAATAGAAAACAAAAAAAAATCTATACATCGATAGGTTTATTTTTTTCTGTTATTTTTTAAACCTTTTGTTTCGCTTCCTAATTTATGTTCAAACAAAATATAATAATTAGAAAATAAAAATTTAATAGGTAGTCATGAGGGCTGCCGACAGAAGTGAAAACTCGTGGCTTTGGAATAACTAAAATTATTAACAACAGTCCGATTTTCAGTTATATTAACACTCCGTTTATAATTATATCCATTTTCAAGTAGATTATTTGTCAATAAAAACATATCATGGGCTCCACAAGCTTGGTACAAAATATCAAATATTTAATTTAAATTTTAATCTTAGGGAGCAGGGTGGCTAAGTAACAGGGCGTTGAGTTGTCGTGCCGAAGGTGCTAGGTTCAAATCCCGCTTGCTGGCAGACTTTTATTTAATCTGTTAATAGCCAAAGGTGATCCTATAGGATATAGGACCCTCCTGGGGCTCACCCAGCCTCTAAAAAATGGAAAAATTACCTCTTTACACAACCGTTGTCCAATGAACAGTACGGTCTCTACTGTTTGTACCCTTCAATGTATATAGTGGTAAACGATATAGTTATATTGTTTCTACCTTATATTTGTATTAACATAGATTTTTTTTCATTTTTAGCATATTATCATCGTTGTTTGCTTATTTATTTCACGTCACTTTTATGCTGCTATGACTAATTTGATGAAATTATTATCATCGTTAAGTTCAACAATACTTAGATACGCATCTAGGCGCCACCAGTATCGAGCATGTTTCTGACGCGAAGCCACTAGTTTATCCCCTACCAAATATCGCTAAACGAAGGTAAAAAAGTTTCCACTTCAAAAATCCTATGGAAAAGTAACAGCTCAAAAAAGACTGCAATTATTTTTCAGGCGATGAAAAAACCCAGCCTGAAGTCTCATAAATAACAGAAAACAAGAAATCTTGTCAATACATCGATAAGTGTACTTTTTCTGTTATTTTTGAGACTCAAGGTTTCTTGTTTCGTATAATAATCAGATCATATTAAACAAATGAGAAGATAACTCGAAAATAGCTTTTGGTTTGTCTTCGAGTCGATGGTATCCTTCGATTTAAAAAAAATCGATTTATGTATAGGAGATCTTCTTCAAAAAGTGGTTGAAGAAGATAACTGAAGAAAAAAAAGTAATTTCATGATAAAAAAGAGAGGGAGAGGATTAAAACATTAATACTGAAAAATATTGAGGTGGCAAAAAAGTGATTTCAGTTAGAAGCAGTGGATAGCGTTTTGTTTGTTTCGTTATTTTTTTGTCAATGTTAGACTTTTTTCCTTCAGATATTTAGTAATCGATAGCTTTCCATTACCATAAAAACAAATTTCGTTAATAACTGTCAGTTTACGGTCAGTTTTAAAGTGGAGTGTAAACATTTTGCAAAAGCGACTGAGTTCGAAAAGAAATGTATGAAGTATATGGTGTTGATTGCTTAAATGAATACGTATGTCAGAATCGGTTTAAAAAAAATTTCGTTTTGAAGATTGAAGGATCAGAGGTCACCTGGGAGTGAAAAATCCTTGGTTATGCCGTTCTTTGAAGAAGACGTAAAAAGGCAGTCCCGATTCTGTGCGATGTCAGGTACTCATTAAAGATATCTATCCTAATCATACCCGCGTAGAAAAAAATCAGGACCCCCCTTTAGCTTTAAGTGACGTTCAATAAATAAATACTATTTATTTGAACGATCTACCTTCAGGCAAATTTCAGTATTTATTTATTTATTATGAATTTCAGAACCTTAAATTGATGATGTCCAAGAGTTATAATGCTATTTGAAATGGCCCAACAATCGATATTTGTGACACGCAAATATTAATTATTATTTACGATATTAGCGATACGCCTTTCAAACGTGATCCATTATCATTACTATTATTGTTAAGTCTTTATCAAATCATATTTTAAGACTCTTTGATCTCATACGTATATTTGTTGGTTCATATTTACTTTTAAGAGTTATATATATTAAATATAATAAAATATTTATAATATATAATAAAATATAATAAAATATTTATAATATATAATAAAATATAAAACTGCTAAGAATAAAAAGGAGGATCTTAAGAAAAATCTATGGGCCCAGGAAAACACAGGAAGGTTACAGACGAAGATCTAATGAAGAGATCTACAGAGAAATCAAAGACCGGGCAACCGAGATAAGAATCAGAAGGCTGATGTTCTATGGGTACATTAAAATGATGAAGGAGGAAAGATTGAACAAAAAGATCTTTAACACAATCTTTAGCTACAAAAGCGTGGGAGGATACACGAAGCAAATAAGAGAAGAATTAAAGAACCTTAAGATTTCAGATGCCGACTGCCTAGATAGAGGCACATTCAGGAAAACACTGAAAAATCTCACCAATATTGGAAGAGAAAAAAGGAGAGGTACAAAGTGGTCCGAAGAAAGAAAAGAAATGCAGTCAAAAACCATGAAGCTGAGATGGAAAGAAAGAAAATAATGACTCCCAAAGAAGGCTAGCCAGTGATATTCGCGTGGTCCTTAGTGGCCGCTACGTGATAAAAAATATAAATATAGCGGAGCGAAGTTGCTCAGCAGATTTTGTTATTGCTGCAGGAAAATTTTATTTAATCTGTCAGCTGCCGGAGATGGTTCTTATGGGGTATAGGACCCTCCTGGGGTTCACCCAGCCTCTATACATTGTATACCCAAAATAGAGGGAAAATCTGACAGTTGTTCGTGATGTAGGACAAATCATCTCTCTCTCCACAACTGTTGTTCAAGTAACAGTACAGCTAAACCACATCCTGATCCCAAAACCCTCCATCGGTTGTAATGGTACAGGTTTTTTAAAAATAGAATTAAATACTTAAATGAGTATTATGGATTTTAAAAGAAGAAGGAATATCTGTTACTACAAAAGAAAAAAAAGCTTAAAATAAAAATTTTATATTTTCAAAAAATAAATATAAATTACAATTACTTATTTATTTAATAAATTACAATTTATTTTGAAATAGAGTTGGATTCAGTATGTCAATGAAATAGTCTCATTCAGCGCACATATCTGTATTCATTGATAAAGTAATAAAAAAGTGAATAAAAATACATTTTTCTTTTAATATTTACTAAATTTCTGAAAATAATTTTTTTCACTACCAGTGAACCAAAAACACATTTATATTTCTGAATTAAGTAAATTCAAAAGATAAGTAAAAAAGTTTAATTGAAATAAATAAAATTTTAAAAAATACTTCTAAAGAAAAATTAGTTCATATGCCTTTTATTAGATAGACACTCCTTGAGAAATGCTTATTTTAAAAAATATAAATAATAATAATAATTTAACTAAATTAGACTTCGATTATAGCTTTTCCAGTATTTTCTCCTAAAAATAGGCCTATAAAAGCTTCATCCATTTTTTCAAATCCTTTAATCACTGTTTCCTTCATTTTCAATTTTCCCTGAAACATGTAAAATTCATTTTTATTGGATATATGGAAAAACACAGAAATTTCACCAAAGAAAAACCTTTTTTAAGTGGAGAACATAATATAAAAAATTAAATATTTTGAGAAAATGATAAACTAAGGTTTTTATCTTTTGAATACATACATCACTAGTAATTTATCCAAGTATCAAATTATATCTATTTCAAATAAAATTCTTTAGCACTGGTCTGTCATTTTGGTAATTGCTGATCACTCTTAATTATTATGTGCTTATTTTTTTCTTACATTCAGGATAGATTAAATTAATTTTTATAAAGTAATTATTGTAATTACAAAGATTTAAACAAATATAATAATTAAACCTAATTTTTAGCAGGCTCAATTTGTTGAAATTCCATTTGTTTAAAACTTCATTCCAACAATCCTATTTGTTACTTTCATGATGATATTTGTGACGAATTTGAAAGTCATTTTGTTAAAGAAAGTAAAATAAACTAATTTAATACAATTGATACATGACTTGTACTTTATTTATATGATTGATACAATACAATACTTTATTTATACTTTGATTCATACAAAAAATCTGGCTCTCATTCCTTTGCCAAAGTTTGAATATCCTGTCCGATACTTATAATCACTAAATTTATTTAGTGATTATTTTTAATGTTTAATTAAAAATATTTAAAAGAAAAAATTTTTATGAATGTAATTCGGTAGTGAGCGTGCCCAGAAATGTTTTAAGTAAAAATAATGTTGAGTCAGTATTATTTTATTTAATAAAATTCCAGGATTCATAATGTCCAGTTTTATCAATCATATTTCACCTACGATACAAGATAGGAAAGTGAGTCTTCCAGTTTATAAGGTTTTCATTAAATATAAACTTGTCTGAGACTTCATATGGACCGTTAACTCCATAAATGCAGCTAGCCCATTTTCATAAATTTTATAAGAGGGGCAAAAACGGCAATCTTGTCCAATCTACAGTAAATAAAATATTGAAGGTGTTGTTAAGATTGTGTTATCTTGCAGTCAAATGTCCCTTCTGTAATAAACAATGTGTTTTGTCTCTAGTAAAAGTTAAAAGTTTTAAAAGCAAAACTCTTCTTTCTGCAGTTAGAGTTTCATATATGAAAGAAGTGAAATTTTAGGACAAGAAGCCACATTTTATTTTATTTTTTAAATTATGGCTTAAGCTGATTTTGAACTAACACCAATTAACAATAATTATTGTTATTAAATTTAACTGGGCTGATTAATTTATTTCCACTTCAATTATGAAGTACGTACCTGCTTCATGAATTCTAAATTTTTGTGTATTCCTTCCTTCCAAATACTAAGCCATCTTGTTACAATGAATCCTTCAATTTTCAGTTGCTTAAAAATGATCGTAGGCTGCATGAGTGGAGCTATAAAGATGAAGTATTTTAGTTTTGATACATTAATATTGAATAAAAAACATTTGAAACATAAACATGGCACGCCATATGCTAAAGAAAGAAGACATAACAAAGCAGTTGTCGCCATTTGATCAGTAAGTGCGTCGTTCAGTCACTATCCGTGCTTTTTTCTCACATAAAATCTTTTTTTGTTACAGTTAAGTAATTTGTTTGCATTTTGTTTTTATCATCAACAAAGACAAGAAAGTCTTTTGTAGTCTCAAATCTTCAATCCAAGAATAGAATATAAATATTTTTGTCCTTACTAGGTCGAGTCTATTAAAATTTTTTGAAGTCATCCTGACACAACAAATTAAATTAATTAATATGAAAAATATTTTATAAAATAAATGGGTTTATAAAGACAAATATTAATTTTTTTTTCAATTTTTTTTTAATTTAAGATAATCGGATAACAAACTTGTTGGGAAATTTATTGTAATCAAGTCATCTATACAGTCTTATGAATAGTGTCTTAAATAAAACATAAGATTTATAAATATAAAAAATTAATAAATAATATAGCGTGTAACATATACTAATCACTTACCAAGGGGAAGATTTTTTGGGTCAGCATTATATGCTGAGATGGAACCACAGACAGCAACTCTTCCAAAAGTGTTCATAGAGCTCATAATTGTGCTGCTGATTGTTCCACCAACCTATAAAAAGTATTAATAGAATATCATCTCTAATATTTTATTATAAACTATCAATAGAATTATTTTTTTAATCGTATTTGTTCATGTTGCCAAAATTTTTAAAATTAATAAAAATAAATTTTATAATCTATTAAGGGAATATCCCCTATCCACATTTTATAAACTATCCAAGCTATACTGTATAGTTTCCGCATCATACTCGGCACACTCGTGAGTATACAACTGATGACTTATGTTTTATAATATACTGTAAATAGAGATTATTTCAATAATTAAAATTAATTCAATAAAAATGAATTACGTTATCAAAATAAATGTCTACTCCATGGGGGGCTGCAATTTTTAAAGATTCTGCAACATCACAGGTTTTATAGTTGAAAGCGTGGTCGAAATTCAGTTCCTCTTTGAGCATTTTTACTTTCTCGTCTGTTCCAGCAAAGCCGATCACCTTTAATCCTGAAAGAAATGCAAAACAATTCAAATAATATTTATAAAGGATTAGAAGCCATTTTATTAGTTGATATTTTTTTATAGATTTTTCATGGCCTAACCAAACTGATGAATTAAAGGTTTGAATAGGGCTCGTGATTTTTACATTTCTTCAGATGGAAAGCATATAATTTGTTTATTAATTTATTTTTTGTGTGTGTATTAATCAATTTTATGTACTGTAAAATTGACTAACTATAAATGTAGCCAAGTAAAAGTAAGAATAACTTAGTTTTTACTAATAACTATTGAGAATAATATACATTACTAGGATGACCTTTTTCTGTAAGGAGCGAACTGACAAAATATACATAGTTTAAATAACCAACAGATGGTTTAAAACTTGTATTGGACAGAAAAATGATATGTTTCCATTTCATTAAAAATCATGAAACTTTAATTAACTTCAGATGAGCACATTATAATGTTTTTATATCACAGAACATAATTAGGATAAAAAATTTAGGAATTTTATTTTAAAGCTTCAAGATTTTTCATGACTGAATTGAGTTTAAACAAATTATATGTAATAAATGAAAAAATAAATTCATTCACTTCTATTAAATGCCATCCATTTTTTGATGTCATTTAAATGGGATTTCAATCATTCTAGATCATTCCATTAACCAAAGCACATCTTTGAAAATAAAAAAGATTTTATTTCATCCCTCAAGGTATTGCATTATTAAATATGATTAATATAGATTTATAATCAGTATAAATTAATACAATATAATTGAGGAAGAGGTAAAAAAAATGTTTCTTAAATAAGAAGAATTATTCATTTTTAAGCCAACGTTTCAACCCACATTCCAGGTCTTCTTCAGGGCTTATAATGGTGTATGATAGCCAACTGTCATCTGTCAATCCTAGACCCCATTATAAACTGAGACCTTCAATGTGGATCGAAATATTTGCATTAAAATTAATAGATCTTTCTTATTAAGGAGACTTTTTTCTAACCTCCACCCGGGTCATTTTCTTCTCCATATATAAAAGGTCAACTTATAACACTCATAATACACTTGTATTATTTATATATAATAGAATATTATATTTAATTATATGCAAGGTTATTATTAGCCACTTTTATTGATATCTGCACACTAAGTCTTTCCTGTCCACTTTATTGGCTGATTCTAAGTTCTAAAAATAAAATAAAATAACTGAATTATATTTTATAAATTTAGTTACTCACCCAAAATTTTTCCAATTTGACCAACTAAAGTTCCGACAGCTCCAGCTGCCCCAGTAACGACCAGAGTTTCCCCAGATTTTGGTTCACAAAGTTTTGTCAAACCAAACCATGCTGTATTTCTGAAGCATATGAAATGAATTAGTTAATTAGTTTAAAAAAAGTTTAAATAAAATGTGTGTATTGTCTACTTACCCTGGCATTCCTAGAGCTCCTAACGCAGCAGAAAGAGAAACGTCACCGAAATTTGGCAAGACTTGAGGTTTTGCTTTTCCACCGTAAGGACTCATAACATCGTCGGGGTTTATGACTGTTCTGCTCCTCCAACCGAGTTCTCCGACAACATTGTTACCAACTTGATAACCCGGATGTTTGCTTTCAAGAACCCTACGATTGTGAGAATAACATTTTATTATGAATTAAAAATATGTTTATATTAGAGGTTAGTGTTGATTGTGGCTGTCCAAATTTTATAATAATTAATCAGTATTCCTCAATACATTATAAATTGATGAATTCAAGTGAATTATACACTTGATTTTTTTGTTTGAGTCCCTAATGTTGAATGGCCAAAGTGCCAATAATTATTTACATAAGAATAGATCCTCCTTTCTATTCTTAGCAGTTTTATATTTTAATATATATTATAAACATTTTATTATATTGAGTATATATAACTCTTAAAAGTAAATATGAACCAACAAATATACGTATGAGAACAAAGAGCCTTAAATAATTATTACATTTACTTATATTCTGACTCAATTATGCAGAAGAATAATCAATAATAATAAAATATAAAATAAAAATATAATATTGATTATTAATAACCTGTTTTCATAACAATATTCTGAAGTCTAAAAGGTTTTGACATGAACAAGGTTATATAAAGTAATATTTCTACAAGGAAATCTCTATATTTACACCTCATATACTTTCAAAAGAATATGAATATATATTCTATTTATTTTTATCCACCACTGAAAATAATAAATAGTAAAATAAATTACCTAGCTACTTGTGTACCTATCATCGTTGAACCCAGAGGGAGGATGGTGGCTACTAGTCTGAAATCAAAGATTTTATAAATATATTATCAACACAACATTTAAAATTATAACACTTATAGAAAGCTCGCAAATAAATATTACCTCATGTAAGGATCGACACTGAGGAAAATAGCTTCAAAAAGTACATCTGAAAAAATCAAAACAGTTGAAATAAACCATTTGTATCTGAAGACATTTGATATGCTCATTATTTCTTAGGAATTATCTAAGACATTTTTTATTTATTTTTCAATTTAAACAAAATACTAGGGAGTAATTCTATTTATGAATTTTATTTCTCTCTCTTCTCTATATTTTTCTTTTTTATGAAGTTTCAGAACCAAAAAATCCAAGTTTGGATCCATCTTAAGGATTGTAATAATGCCTTATTTAAACAACTTTCAAGTTATGTTTCTATTTAGTGATGACTTTGTATTAGTACAATATAATAATGAAACATTAAAATATCATCTTTAAAATTATAATTGGAGCCTATCCAATTTATTGTTACTTTAATTTAATATTTGAAACTACAATAATTTAATTAATATGATTGACTTTAGTTTAATATTGGGTATATATTTCAATATATGTTACTATCTTTTTAATACGGAAAACAATTTTAATACAGCAAACACTGTAGTGATAGTTTTAAAATGTATATTACACTTTGATTATGCTTATTTATGTTTTTTTGTATTAGGTTAAGTTTGTGGCACAGTAAAAAACCAAAGGTGAAGTGACAATGACTTTGAATTAGTCAGAGGTAATTAACTACAGATACCAAAGGTAATAACTCTTTTTTTTCTGTTCTAAAAATTTGTGTTTTTGTTTTTTACTAGTAATTTTATTTCCAATATACATATAATGTTATCAAGCAGGTTTTTAAAAAATATTGTTGTCCTTAAATATGAGACAATTTTTAAAATTATTATAAAAATAAAAAGTAAATCATTTAAGAACTAATTTCTATAATTATTCAACGTAATTCATAGTATATTTTTAGTACACAATCAGTTACCTATATAGATAACATTAACTAATGATTTCTACTAAACCCTACTGGTTATTATATTGAAATAGAAATTATAGTATAAATTGTTAAAAAATTTAATTAATTTTTATTTTATATGTTTATTTTGACAAAAATTGTTCATATATTTTTGAAACATTATCTTTTGTTACTGGTTTGTTTTTCCCCATTTACTATTCAATCCAAAGTCATGACATATAATTTTTAATTTATTTTTTTATCACAGTACATTAAGAGTAAATAAATAAATAAATATTTGAGTTGTTTGAATGGGAAACAGAGGCTGCAGTATGAATGCTATGTGAACAATGCTATAAATTACATTATTTCAATTGGTACCTGAATCAGGAGAAAGTGTTCTTAACTAGCTCTTCCTCTCTCCAATTGACCACTATAATTTCCAACTGGCCCTTTTATATATATATATATATATATATTGAAATTAAAACCAAGACTAAAATGTTTTTTTTTTAAAACTCAATTTATTTTGAAAATTGTAATCATAATTCTTTAGCGATTCTAAAACTTCTCCTTACTTTAGATATCATTGAGTGGAAAACAGCATTATTCAATATCAGTAATTTATTGTTTTTAAAAATAAAAAAAGGTTTTTCAATATTACTAAGGTATTTATATCAGACTGGTATAAAAACTTATTAATAATAAAAACAATTTTTTGTTTTTCCATACTGTATTGTGTTTCTATCTCATTCAAACAAGTTCGAGTCTTCAGCAATTTCAGAAGGACATTACACAATACGTTGCCAATAATACTTCTCTTGCAGAAGAAAAATTCATGAATTATTGTAATTACCCATGGTAAATGAATTAATCAAAAGTAGAATAATAAAATTTTGCAATTAATTAAAATATATCCTTAATATTTGTGTGTATCTTCATATCCTCGAATATCAACTGGCTTCTCAAAGAGGCAGATTTTTTCAATGGAATAAAAATAAATAGAAAATTCGGAACCGAACCGAATATGGAATATAATCATTAAAGAATAAAAAGAAACTAGGAAAGCCTAAATTTTCTAATATAGCTGACTATAGATAGCATCAAACATCAATATAGCTGACTTGAACACTATAGATAGCATCTAACATCAATATACAATACCAAAATGGTTTTTATTTTTAGAAATTATTTCTCTTATCTCCACAAATTTCTTCCCCATATATTCAAAGTCAACTAATATTAATCAACAAGATCTTTTTCGTTTACCCAACTTTTTTCCAGAATATATTTTTTTTCTTGGGGAGCGGAGTGGCTCAGTGGTAAAACACTGAGTTGCTGTCCCGACGGTACCGAGTTAAAATCCTGCTCGCTGACAGACTTTTATTAAATCTAATATCACATTACAGTTATATACAAATCTATAAAGAATAAATTTAAAAACCTTATTCGTTTCTGTCTATTATAAAGAAAAGTTTTTAGTGATATAATATTTTATCGCCGTTGCCTAGCAACGGATCCAGGAACAACTTTTTGTTAAGCCTTTTGTCATGCAGGATCAGTTAAATTATAAATATTTTTAGGAAAAAAACTTCATTATTTTATTTAATACAAAATACTCAATATTTCAAAACAATACAAAGTGGTTACTTAATTTTTAATAGGTTTTCTGAAGGGGATACCAAATAAGTACCAAACTAGGTATCTGTTCTGCAGGTTGTCGCTTCTAATTGAGTTACAAGTTTTAACTATATTATAGTTTTAAGTATATGTCTTGTTCCTACCTCAGTAATAGAACCTTTAAAGTAAACCATAATTGTTCCTACTCTTCCCTCTTCGCCCAGTCTGCCGGTGTTCCTCAAGGTAGTATCCTGGGGCCCATCCTATACACGATATATACAGCTGACATCCCAACCCATCCAAGCACTGTCCTCACTACTTACGCTGATGACACATGTGTGTTATCAGTTAATAAGGATCCATTTGTTGCATCCCAATCTCTTCAATCCCATATCTCACACCTACAAGAATGGTGTCAAAATTGGAGGATTAAAATAAATCCTAACAAATCCCATCAAATTACCTTCACCCTTCGTCGTAAACCTACGAATTCCTGTCCTACTGTATCGTTTAATAATATACCACTGAACCCTGTCGAACAGATACGTTACCTAGGACTCCATCTGGATAAACGTCTCACTTGGAATCCTCATACAAGACTGAAAAGACAAGAAACTGCTCGACGTTTTCGCCTACTTCAACACTTACTGGACAAACGCTCTAAGCTACCAATTAATTACAAAAGACTTATTTACATGACAGTCATCAGACCTATTTGGGCATACGGAGTTGAGCTTTGGGGCTCTACTAAACCATCCAATTCATCTCGTATCCAATCCTTGCAATCCAAAATCCTTCGTAAAATCCTCAATGCTCCTTATTATGTCACAAACAAACTCATCCATCATGATCTTAATATCCCATATGTTACTGATTTGGCCCAAACTAGATACCTATCCTTCCATAACAAGCTCCATACGCACTTGAATCCGCTAGTCTCTCAGCTTGCTTCCCATACTATTCCTGATAACCCTCCGAGGCGTCTGAAAAGAAGATGGCCTCGAGACCTTCTACTATAGAACTTTATTGGAGTGCTACCGATGGGTAGTTTCTCCACAAGTGTTTTTTTTTTCCATGTCTTGTTGTTCATATTAGCAGATTTAGTTGTTGTAATATTATTATATATTGTTGTAAATATCAATAAATTAAATTTAAAATTAAAATTTATTTCAAGGACATGAAAAAAACGATCTTTAAGTCTCAAAAATAATAGAAAACAAAAAAAATCTATACATCGATAGGTTTATTTTTTTCTGTTATTTTTTAAACCTTTTGTTTCGCTTCCTAATTTATGTTCAAACAAAATATAATAATTAGAAAATAAAAATTTAATAGGTAGTCATGAGGGCTGCCGACAGAAGTGAAAACTCGTGGCTTTGGAATAACTAAAATTATTAACAACAGTCCGATTTTCAGTTATATTAACACTCCGTTTATAATTATATCCATTTTCAAGTAGATTATTTGTCAATAAAAACATATCATGGGCTCCACAAGCTTGGTACAAAATATCAAATATTTAATTTAAATTTTAATCTTAGGGAGCAGGGTGGCTAAGTAACAGGGCGTTGAGTTGTCGTGCCGAAGGTGCTAGGTTCAAATCCCGCTTGCTGGCAGACTTTTATTTAATCTGTTAATAGCCAAAGGTGATCCTATAGGATATAGGACCCTCCTGGGGCTCACCCAGCCTCTAAAAAATGGAAAAATTACCTCTTTACACAACCGTTGTCCAATGAACAGTACGGTCTCTACTGTTTGTACCCTTCAATGTATATAGTGGTAAACGATATAGTTATATTGTTTCTACCTTATATTTGTATTAACATAGATTTTTTTTCATTTTTAGCATATTATCATCGTTGTTTGCTTATTTATTTCACGTCACTTTTATGCTGCTATGACTAATTTGATGAAATTATTATCATCGTTAAGTTCAACAATACTTAGATACGCATCTAGGCGCCACCAGTATCGAGCATGTTTCTGACGCGAAGCCACTAGTTTATCCCCTACCAAATATCGCTAAACGAAGGTAAAAAAGTTTCCACTTCAAAAATCCTATGGAAAAGTAACAGCTCAAAAAAGACTGCAATTATTTTTCAGGCGATGAAAAAACCCAGCCTGAAGTCTCATAAATAACAGAAAACAAGAAATCTTGTCAATACATCGATAAGTGTACTTTTTCTGTTATTTTTGAGACTCAAGGTTTCTTGTTTCGTATAATAATCAGATCATATTAAACAAATGAGAAGATAACTCGAAAATAGCTTTTGGTTTGTCTTCGAGTCGATGGTATCCTTCGATTTAAAAAAAATCGATTTATGTATAGGAGATCTTCTTCAAAAAGTGGTTGAAGAAGATAACTGAAGAAAAAAAAGTAATTTCATGATAAAAAAGAGAGGGAGAGGATTAAAACATTAATACTGAAAAATATTGAGGTGGCAAAAAAGTGATTTCAGTTAGAAGCAGTGGATAGCGTTTTGTTTGTTTCGTTATTTTTTTGTCAATGTTAGACTTTTTTCCTTCAGATATTTAGTAATCGATAGCTTTCCATTACCATAAAAACAAATTTCGTTAATAACTGTCAGTTTACGGTCAGTTTTAAAGTGGAGTGTAAACATTTTGCAAAAGCGACTGAGTTCGAAAAGAAATGTATGAAGTATATGGTGTTGATTGCTTAAATGAATACGTATGTCAGAATCGGTTTAAAAAAAATTTCGTTTTGAAGATTGAAGGATCAGAGGTCACCTGGGAGTGAAAAATCCTTGGTTATGCCGTTCTTTGAAGAAGACGTAAAAAGGCAGTCCCGATTCTGTGCGATGTCAGGTACTCATTAAAGATATCTATCCTAATCATACCCGCGTAGAAAAAAATCAGGACCCCCCTTTAGCTTTAAGTGACGTTCAATAAATAAATACTATTTATTTGAACGATCTACCTTCAGGCAAATTTCAGTATTTATTTATTTATTATGAATTTCAGAACCTTAAATTGATGATGTCCAAGAGTTATAATGCTATTTGAAATGGCCCAACAATCGATATTTGTGACACGCAAATATTAATTATTATTTACGATATTAGCGATACGCCTTTCAAACGTGATCCATTATCATTACTATTATTGTTAAGTCTTTATCAAATCATATTTTAAGACTCTTTGATCTCATACGTATATTTGTTGGTTCATATTTACTTTTAAGAGTTATATATATTAAATATAATAAAATATTTATAATATATAATAAAATATAATAAAATATTTATAATATATAATAAAATATAAAACTGCTAAGAATAAAAAGGAGGATCTTAAGAAAAATCTATGGGCCCAGGAAAACACAGGAAGGTTACAGACGAAGATCTAATGAAGAGATCTACAGAGAAATCAAAGACCGGGCAACCGAGATAAGAATCAGAAGGCTGATGTTCTATGGGTACATTAAAATGATGAAGGAGGAAAGATTGAACAAAAAGATCTTTAACACAATCTTTAGCTACAAAAGCGTGGGAGGATACACGAAGCAAATAAGAGAAGAATTAAAGAACCTTAAGATTTCAGATGCCGACTGCCTAGATAGAGGCACATTCAGGAAAACACTGAAAAATCTCACCAATATTGGAAGAGAAAAAAGGAGAGGTACAAAGTGGTCCGAAGAAAGAAAAGAAATGCAGTCAAAAACCATGAAGCTGAGATGGAAAGAAAGAAAATAATGACTCCCAAAGAAGGCTAGCCAGTGATATTCGCGTGGTCCTTAGTGGCCGCTACGTGATAAAAAATATAAATATAGCGGAGCGAAGTTGCTCAGCAGATTTTGTTATTGCTGCAGGAAAATTTTATTTAATCTGTCAGCTGCCGGAGATGGTTCTTATGGGGTATAGGACCCTCCTGGGGTTCACCCAGCCTCTATACATTGTATACCCAAAATAGAGGGAAAATCTGACAGTTGTTCGTGATGTAGGACAAATCATCTCTCTCTCCACAACTGTTGTTCAAGTAACAGTACAGCTAAACCACATCCTGATCCCAAAACCCTCCATCGGTTGTAATGGTACAGGTTTTTTAAAAATAGAATTAAATACTTAAATGAGTATTATGGATTTTAAAAGAAGAAGGAATATCTGTTACTACAAAAGAAAAAAAAGCTTAAAATAAAAATTTTATATTTTCAAAAAATAAATATAAATTACAATTACTTATTTATTTAATAAATTACAATTTATTTTGAAATAGAGTTGGATTCAGTATGTCAATGAAATAGTCTCATTCAGCGCACATATCTGTATTCATTGATAAAGTAATAAAAAAGTGAATAAAAATACATTTTTCTTTTAATATTTACTAAATTTCTGAAAATAATTTTTTTCACTACCAGTGAACCAAAAACACATTTATATTTCTGAATTAAGTAAATTCAAAAGATAAGTAAAAAAGTTTAATTGAAATAAATAAAATTTTAAAAAATACTTCTAAAGAAAAATTAGTTCATATGCCTTTTATTAGATAGACACTCCTTGAGAAATGCTTATTTTAAAAAATATAAATAATAATAATAATTTAACTAAATTAGACTTCGATTATAGCTTTTCCAGTATTTTCTCCTAAAAATAGGCCTATAAAAGCTTCATCCATTTTTTCAAATCCTTTAATCACTGTTTCCTTCATTTTCAATTTTCCCTGAAACATGTAAAATTCATTTTTATTGGATATATGGAAAAACACAGAAATTTCACCAAAGAAAAACCTTTTTTAAGTGGAGAACATAATATAAAAAATTAAATATTTTGAGAAAATGATAAACTAAGGTTTTTATCTTTTGAATACATACATCACTAGTAATTTATCCAAGTATCAAATTATATCTATTTCAAATAAAATTCTTTAGCACTGGTCTGTCATTTTGGTAATTGCTGATCACTCTTAATTATTATGTGCTTATTTTTTTCTTACATTCAGGATAGATTAAATTAATTTTTATAAAGTAATTATTGTAATTACAAAGATTTAAACAAATATAATAATTAAACCTAATTTTTAGCAGGCTCAATTTGTTGAAATTCCATTTGTTTAAAACTTCATTCCAACAATCCTATTTGTTACTTTCATGATGATATTTGTGACGAATTTGAAAGTCATTTTGTTAAAGAAAGTAAAATAAACTAATTTAATACAATTGATACATGACTTGTACTTTATTTATATGATTGATACAATACAATACTTTATTTATACTTTGATTCATACAAAAAATCTGGCTCTCATTCCTTTGCCAAAGTTTGAATATCCTGTCCGATACTTATAATCACTAAATTTATTTAGTGATTATTTTTAATGTTTAATTAAAAATATTTAAAAGAAAAAATTTTTATGAATGTAATTCGGTAGTGAGCGTGCCCAGAAATGTTTTAAGTAAAAATAATGTCGAGTCAGTATTATTTTATTTAATAAAATTCCAGGATTCATAATGTCCAGTTTTATCAATCATATTTCACCTACGATACAAGATAGGAAAGTGAGTCTTCCAGTTTATAAGGTTTTCATTAAATATAAACTTGTCTGAGACTTCATATGGACCGTTAACTCCATAAATGCAGCTAGCCCATTTTCATAAATTTTATAAGAGGGGCAAAAACGGCAATCTTGTCCAATCTACAGTAAATAAAATATTGAAGGTGTTGTTAAGATTGTGTTATCTTGCAGTCAAATGTCCCTTCTGTAATAAACAATGTGTTTTGTCTCTAGTAAAAGTTAAAAGTTTTAAAAGCAAAACTCTTCTTTCTGCAGTTAGAGTTTCATATATGAAAGAAGTGAAATTTTAGGACAAGAAGCCACATTTTATTTTATTTTTTAAATTATGGCTTAAGCTGATTTTGAACTAACACCAATTAACAATAATTATTGTTATTAAATTTAACTGGGCTGATTAATTTATTTCCACTTCAATTATGAAGTACGTACCTGCTTCATGAATTCTAAATTTTTGTGTATTCCTTCCTTCCAAATACTAAGCCATCTTGTTACAATGAATCCTTCAATTTTCAGTTGCTTAAAAATGATCGTAGGCTGCATGAGTGGAGCTATAAAGATGAAGTATTTTAGTTTTGATACATTAATATTGAATAAAAAACATTTGAAACATAAACATGGCACGCCATATGCTAAAGAAAGAAGACATAACAAAGCAGTTGTCGCCATTTGATCAGTAAGTGCGTCGTTCAGTCACTATCCGTGCTTTTTTCTCACATAAAATCTTTTTTTGTTACAGTTAAGTAATTTGTTTGCATTTTGTTTTTATCATCAACAAAGACAAGAAAGTCTTTTGTAGTCTCAAATCTTCAATCCAAGAATAGAATATAAATATTTTTGTCCTTACTAGGTCGAGTCTATTAAAATTTTTTGAAGTCATCCTGACACAACAAATTAAATTAATTAATATGAAAAATATTTTATAAAATAAATGGGTTTATAAAGACAAATATTAATTTTTTTTTCAATTTTTTTTTAATTTAAGATAATCGGATAACAAACTTGTTGGGAAATTTATTGTAATCAAGTCATCTATACAGTCTTATGAATAGTGTCTTAAATAAAACATAAGATTTATAAATATAAAAAATTAATAAATAATATAGCGTGTAACATATACTAATCACTTACCAAGGGGAAGATTTTTTGGGTCAGCATTATATGCTGAGATGGAACCACAGACAGCAACTCTTCCAAAAGTGTTCATAGAGCTCATAATTGTGCTGCTGATTGTTCCACCAACCTATAAAAAGTATTAATAGAATATCATCTCTAATATTTTATTATAAACTATCAATAGAATTATTTTTTTAATCGTATTTGTTCATGTTGCCAAAATTTTTAAAATTAATAAAAATAAATTTTATAATCTATTAAGGGAATATCCCCTATCCACATTTTATAAACTATCCAAGCTATACTGTATAGTTTCCGCATCATACTCGGCACACTCGTGAGTATACAACCGATGACTTATGTTTTATAATATACTGTAAATAGAGATTATTTCAATAATTAAAATTAATTCAATAAAAATGAATTACGTTATCAAAATAAATGTCTACTCCATGGGGGGCTGCAATTTTTAAAGATTCTGCAACATCACAGGTTTTATAGTTGAAAGCGTGGTCGAAATTCAGTTCCTCTTTGAGCATTTTTACTTTCTCGTCTGTTCCAGCAAAGCCGATCACCTTTAATCCTGAAAGAAATGCAAAACAATTCAAATAATATTTATAAAGGATTAGAAGCCATTTTATTAGTTGATATTTTTTTATAGATTTTTCATGGCCTAACCAAACTGATGAATTAAAGGTTTGAATAGGGTTTGTGATTTTTACATTTCTTCAGATGGAAAGCATATAATTTGTTTATTAATTTATTTTTTGTGTGTGTATTAATCAATTTTATGTACTGTAAAATTGACTAACTATAAATGTAGCCAAGTAAAAGTAAGAATAACTTAATTTTTACTAATAACTATTGAGAATAATATACATTACTAGGATGACCTTTTTCTGTAAGGAGCGAACTGACAAAATATACATAGTTTAAATAACCAACAGATGGTTTAAAACTTGTATTGGACAGAAAAATGATATGTTTCCATTTCATTAAAAATCATGAAACTTTAATTAACTTCAGATGAGCACATTATAATGTTTTTATATCACAGAACATAATTAGGATAAAAAATTTAGGAATTTTATTTTAAAGCTTCAAGATTTTTCATGACTGAATTGAGTTTAAACAAATTATATGTAATAAATGAAAAAATAAATTCATTCACTTCTATTAAATGCCATCCATTTTTTGATGTCATTTAAATGGGATTTCAATCATTCTAGATCATTCCATTAACCAAAGCACATCTTTGAAAATAAAAAAGATTTTATTTCATCCCTCAAGGTATTGCATTATTAAATATGATTAATATAGATTTATAATCAGTATAAATTAATACAATATAATTGAGGAAGAGGTAAAAAAAATGTTTCTTAAATAAGAAGAATTATTCATTTTTAAGCCAACGTTTCAACCCACATTCCAGGTCTTCTTCAGGGCTTATAATGGTGTATGATAGCCAACTGTCATCTGTCAATCCTAGACCCCATTATAAACTGAGACCTTCAATGTGGATCGAAATATTTGCATTAAAATTAATAGATCTTTCTTATTAAGGAGACTTTTTTCTAACCTCCACCCGGGTCATTTTCTTCTCCATATATAAAAGGTCAACTTATAACACTCATAATACACTTGTATTATTTATATATAATAGAATATTATATTTAATTATATGCAAGGTTATTATTAGCCACTTTTATTGATATCTGCACACTAAGTCTTTCCTGTCCACTTTATTGGCTGATTCTAAGTTCTAAAAATAAAATAAAATAACTGAATTATATTTTATAAATTTAGTTACTCACCCAAAATTTTTCCAATTTGACCAACTAAAGTTCCGACAGCTCCAGCTGCCCCAGTAACGACCAGAGTTTCCCCAGATTTTGGTTCACAAAGTTTTGTCAAACCAAACCATGCTGTATTTCTGAAGCATATGAAATGAATTAGTTAATTAGTTTAAAAAAAGTTTAAATAAAATGTGTGTATTGTCTACTTACCCTGGCATTCCTAGAGCTCCTAACGCAGCAGAAAGAGAAACGTCACCGAAATTTGGCAAGACTTGAGGTTTTGCTTTTCCACCGTAAGGACTCATAACATCGTCGGGGTTTATGACTGTTCTGCTCCTCCAACCGAGTTCTCCGACAACATTGTTACCAACTTGATAACCCGGATGTTTGCTTTCAAGAACCCTACGATTGTGAGAATAACATTTTATTATGAATTAAAAATATGTTTATATTAGAGGTTAGTGTTGATTGTGGCTGTCCAAATTTTATAATAATTAATCAGTATTCCTCAATACATTATAAATTGATGAATTCAAGTGAATTATACACTTGATTTTTTTGTTTGAGTCCCTAATGTTGAATGGCCAAAGTGCCAATAATTATTTACATAAGAATAGATCCTCCTTTCTATTCTTAGCAGTTTTATATTTTAATATATATTATAAACATTTTATTATATTGAGTATATATAACTCTTAAAAGTAAATATGAACCAACAAATATACGTATGAGAACAAAGAGCCTTAAATAATTATTACATTTACTTATATTCTGACTCAATTATGCAGAAGAATAATCAATAATAATAAAATATAAAATAAAAATATAATATTGATTATTAATAACCTGTTTTCATAACAATATTCTGAAGTCTAAAAGGTTTTGACATGAACAAGGTTATATAAAGTAATATTTCTACAAGGAAATCTCTATATTTACACCTCATATACTTTCAAAAGAATATGAATATATATTCTATTTATTTTTATCCACCACTGAAAATAATAAATAGTAAAATAAATTACCTAGCTACTTGTGTACCTATCATCGTTGAACCCAGAGGGAGGATGGTGGCTACTAGTCTGAAATCAAAGATTTTATAAATATATTATCAACACAACATTTAAAATTATAACACTTATAGAAAGCTCGCAAATAAATATTACCTCATGTAAGGATCGACACTGAGGAAAATAGCTTCAAAAAGTACATCTGAAAAAATCAAAACAGTTGAAATAAACCATTTGTATCTGAAGACATTTGATATGCTCATTATTTCTTAGGAATTATCTAAGACATTTTTTATTTATTTTTCAATTTAAACAAAATACTAGGGAGTAATTCTATTTATGAATTTTATTTCTCTCTCTTCTCTATATTTTTCTTTTTTATGAAGTTTCAGAACCAAAAAATCCAAGTTTGGATCCATCTTAAGGATTGTAATAATGCCTTATTTAAACAACTTTCAAGTTATGTTTCTATTTAGTGATGACTTTGTATTAGTACAATATAATAATGAAACATTAAAATATCATCTTTAAAATTATAATTGGAGCCTATCCAATTTATTGTTACTTTAATTTAATATTTGAAACTACAATAATTTAATTAATATGATTGACTTTAGTTTAATATTGGGTATATATTTCAATATATGTTACTATCTTTTTAATACGGAAAACAATTTTAATACAGCAAACACTGTAGTGATAGTTTTAAAATGTATATTACACTTTGATTATGCTTATTTATGTTTTTTTGTATTAGGTTAAGTTTGTGGCACAGTAAAAAACCAAAGGTGAAGTGACAATGACTTTGAATTAGTCAGAGGTAATTAACTACAGATACCAAAGGTAATAACTCTTTTTTTTCTGTTCTAAAAATTTGTGTTTTTGTTTTTTACTAGTAATTTTATTTCCAATATACATATAATGTTATCAAGCAGGTTTTTAAAAAATATTGTTGTCCTTAAATATGAGACAATTTTTAAAATTATTATAAAAATAAAAAGTAAATCATTTAAGAACTAATTTCTATAATTATTCAACGTAATTCATAGTATATTTTTAGTACACAATCAGTTACCTATATAGATAACATTAACTAATGATTTCTACTAAACCCTACTGGTTATTATATTGAAATAGAAATTATAGTATAAATTGTTAAAAAATTTAATTAATTTTTATTTTATATGTTTATTTTGAAAAAAATTGTTCATATATTTTTGAAACATTATCTTTTGTTACTGGTTTGTTTTTCCCCATTTACTATTCAATCCAAAGTCATGACATATAATTTTTAATTTATTTTTTTATCACAGTACATTAAGAGTAAATAAATAAATAAATATTTGAGTTGTTTGAATGGGAAACAGAGGCTGCAGTATGAATGCTATGTGAACAATGCTATAAATTACATTATTTCAATTGGTACCTGAATCAGGAGAAAGTGTTCTTAACTAGCTCTTCCTCTCTCCAATTGACCACTATAATTTCCAACTGGCCCTTTTATATATATATATATATATATATTGAAATTAAAACCAAGACTAAAATGTTTTTTTTTTAAAACTCAATTTATTTTGAAAATTGTAATCATAATTCTTTAGCGATTCTAAAACTTCTCCTTACTTTAGATATCATTGAGTGGAAAACAGCATTATTCAATATCAGTAATTTATTGTTTTTAAAAATAAAAAAAGGTTTTTCAATATTACTAAGGTATTTATATCAGACTGGTATAAAAACTTATTAATAATAAAAACAATTTTTTGTTTTTCCTTACTGTATTGTGTTTCTATCTCATTCAAACAAGTTCGAGTCTTCAGCAATTTCAGAAGGACATTACACAATACGTTGCCAATAATACTTCTCTTGCAGAAGAAAAATTCATGAATTATTGTAATTACCCATGGTAAATGAATTAATCAAAAGTAGAATAATAAAATTTTGCAATTAATTAAAATATATCCTTAATATTTGTGTGTATCTTCATATCCTCGAATATCAACTGGCTTCTCAAAGAGGCAGATTTTTTCAATGGAATAAAAATAAATAGAAAATTCGGAACCGAACCGAATATGGAATATAATCATTAAAGAATAAAAAGAAACTAGGAAAGCCTAAATTTTCTAATATAGCTGACTATAGATAGCATCAAACATCAATATAGCTGACTTGAACACTATAGATAGCATCTAACATCAATATACAATACCAAAATGGTTTTTATTTTTAGAAATTATTTCTCTTATCTCCACAAATTTCTTCCCCATATATTCAAAGTCAACTAATATTAATCAACAAGATCTTTTTCGTTTACCCAACTTTTTTCCAGAATATATTTTTTTTCTTGGGGAGCGGAGTGGCTCAGTGGTAAAACACTGAGTTGCTGTCCCGACGGTACCGAGTTAAAATCCTGCTCGCTGACAGACTTTTATTAAATCTAATATCACATTACAGTTATAAACAAATCTATAAAGAATAAATTTAAAAACCTTATTCGTTTCTGTCTATTATAAAGAAAAGTTTTTAGTGATATAATATTTTATCGCCGTTGCCTAGCAACGGATCCAGGAACAACTTTTTGTTAAGCCTTTTGTCATGCAGGATCAGTTAAATTATAAATATTTTTAGGAAAAAAACTTCATTATTTTATTTAATACAAAATACTCAATATTTCAAAACAATACAAAGTGGTTACTTAATTTTTAATAGGTTTTCTGAAGGGGATACCAAATAAGTACCAAACTAGGTATCTGTTCTGCAGGTTGTCGCTTCTAATTGAGTTACAAGTTTTAACTATATTATAGTTTTAAGTATATGTCTTGTTCCTACCTCAGTAATAGAACCTTTAAAGTAAACCATAATTGTTCCTACTCTTCCCTCTTCGCCCAGTCTGCCGGTGTTCCTCAAGGTAGTATCCTGGGGCCCATCCTATACACGATATATACAGCTGACATCCCAACCCATCCAAGCACTGTCCTCACTACTTACGCTGATGACACATGTGTGTTATCAGTTAATAAGGATCCATTTGTTGCATCCCAATCTCTTCAATCCCATATCTCACACCTACAAGAATGGTGTCAAAATTGGAGGATTAAAATAAATCCTAACAAATCCCATCAAATTACCTTCACCCTTCGTCGTAAACCTACGAATTCCTGTCCTACTGTATCGTTTAATAATATACCACTGAACCCTGTCGAACAGATACGTTACCTAGGACTCCATCTGGATAAACGTCTCACTTGGAATCCTCATACAAGACTGAAAAGACAAGAAACTGCTCGACGTTTTCGCCTACTTCAACACTTACTGGACAAACGCTCTAAGCTACCAATTAATTACAAAAGACTTATTTACATGACAGTCATCAGACCTATTTGGGCATACGGAGTTGAGCTTTGGGGCTCTACTAAACCATCCAATTCATCTCGTATCCAATCCTTGCAATCCAAAATCCTTCGTAAAATCCTCAATGCTCCTTATTATGTCACAAACAAACTCATCCATCATGATCTTAATATCCCATATGTTACTGATTTGGCCCAAACTAGATACCTATCCTTCCATAACAAGCTCCATACGCACTTGAATCCGCTAGTCTCTCAGCTTGCTTCCCATACTATTCCTGATAACCCTCCGAGGCGTCTGAAAAGAAGATGGCCTCGAGATCATCTACTATAGAACTTTATTGGAGTGCTATCGATGGGTAGTTTCTCCACAAGTGTTTTCATGTCATATTCTACATTTTTGCACATTTACTTGATATAATACCATTATAGTTGTAAATATCATTGAATTAAATAAAAAAAAAAAAAAAGTATATGTCTTTCATTTTATAGAATTATTTATTAATATTTATAGAAATACAAGCTATCGCGAGCTTTATTATGAAAAGGTGAATATAATTATGGATAATGAGTTGATTCCGGTAATCACTGCATCAATAAATAATAGTTTCAACTAACATTTCGAAGTATAGATGCTATAAGTTTGTTAAAACGTTCATTTCCAGATGAAATGATTACCGAAGTATACACATTTCCCATAATTACATTATTTTTTCCTTACTAAAGCTCATGATATCTTGCATTTTTGTAAAATATTAAAAGGGGAACGAATGAAAAATTAAAACTTTTTGTGACTCAACTCGAAGCGACAACCTGCGGAATAATTACCTTAAACTGAATTTCAATTTCTAGAATAATATCGGTTTTCATCTACTACAATGTTGAGTATCTTCTGAAGTGTTATCAAAAGCTGTGCAATTTGTAAGATGGCGGTTGGTCCGCCTTTAGTTTATTAAAACATAAATAAACGATTCTGTGTGTATTAATCCAAGACCTGCCCATGCCCCAAAATATATCATTTTGTTCTCTTTTATTATTTATAAATAAAAACGATAAGGTTATATATTTAGCAGAATAAAAGTCCAAGACATAACACTTTATAAATTAATTATAAATCGACGTTCTTCTCTTTTTACATACAATGAGACCTTCAAAACCTCCAGAGGTGTTTTCCCATGAGCTGCCAATTTTGAGTCAAGTTAGCTTTATGAGGGAAATTGGTGTCATGGCAACCGAGTTCGTTGAGAACGCATTCAATAATAATAATCATGGTTTTAACGGTTTCTGCGCAACGACATAAACATTTTATATTTGTATAAGCTTGAAAGAAAAATTCTGATTAATTTTATTGTTTTAAATGATATTTGAAATATGATTTATATGTTTACTTCTCTACAATATATCCATGATCCCGTCTTAGAATTATTAAAATAACAGATATCATTGCGTTATTTCAATACATACTTATTTGCATACTACATATTTCATTCTTTACGATCCAATGTTTTATTTGCATTCGCATTGTCCTGTTGAAGTCTATCCTATAAGAACGTATGTATACGAATGAATACGTTACATAAAAATGTTAAGTAATGTTATCGTATCGAGAATCGTTGTCAATTTATTTTTAATTTTGTTATAAAATGTCTTAATGAAAATTTCAAAACAAGTTATATCGCCATGTATTGGTCACAAATATATCTGTGAAATCAACAAATATATTTTAGAAATTTATCAATGAAAAAAAAAGACGGCAAACGGAAAACATACAACAAATAACAAACGTCAAATGGTGACTAGGTTGCTATAACCTCTTACTTGTCCTAGTGATGGCGCCTGTACAAGAGGAAAGTATAACTTTTTTCTGGTTTTTTTTGCATATTTTATTATTGGATTGATATTACAAAATTGTGAAGAATAAATATGGTCGTGTTATTTGCTACCAATTCTTAAATATCGTATTAGTCTTCCTGAATATAAGTCCTATTGTATACAATTTTTCAAACTAAGTTTGTATTTTAAAAGAAATGAAGTAATTTTTGTTAGATTCAGCATGTAATTAACTCTAAATCGTTGTTAAATATGGCATAATTAATACACGTGAAAAAATAAGATAAACACATTTTATTTATGCAACTCTCAAGGTTCCGTAGAGAAAACTATATTAAAACAATATGTACGTTTTACTAGTAAATGAACCTGTGTGAATATTCAACGAGGGTCCCGAGCCTGTACGATGGCAGGTACTCGTTTTAAAATAAACAAGAGATACGCTAAGTGTTAAATTTAATTAGGAATCACTTTTAGAGCTAGCAATGTCTAGTTTAACAGGTATTTGTTGTTCACTTGAAATATTTTAAATTAGGTGATGTTACATAACCTCATAAACAAAATACTCAATGATTAATCCGTTATCAGAAACATTAGGTGATAAAGGCCAGCACTATTCTTGCTAAATAGATTAAAAAATCGACAATTTTTTCATTGTCACTGTTTATTTCAAGATTATTTGTTATCAAAGCCTATTCAGAATTAGTATTAAATATCTATAAGTATATATGAAGGGCAAAGTGGAATAATTCAAATGGTTGTAAATTTAAGTTTAACGTTTCACTTTATATATTTACACACTTTTTATGGTTATGATTTTTTTTTAATTTTTTGGTACTGACTATCCGTATGGCTATAAAAATAGATATGGTAAAATTTTTTTTTTTTTTTTTTAAATTTATTTATTGATATTTACAACTGTATAAAAAAAAAAATACATCTAGTAAATGGGCTAAGCGATACAAAATGACATGTGAAAATGACAAGTAGAGAAACTACCCACTGGTAGTACTCAAATCACAAGTTCAACTAAGAAGGTCACGGGGCCATCTTCTTTTCAGACGCCTTGGAGGATTATCGGGAATCGAAGAGGAAGCTAGGTTTGAAACTAGAGGGTTTGAGTGGGAATGGAGTTTGTTATGAAAGGATAGATACCGGGATCGGGCCAGATCAGCAACAAATGGGACATTAAGGTCGTTATGGATGATTTTATTCTTAACAAAATAAGGAGCATTAAGGATTTTACGAAGGATTTTGGATTGTAGGGATTGGATACGAGAGGAATTCGATGGCATAGTGGAGCCCCAAAGCTCTACTCCGTAGGTCCAAATAGGTCGTATGATGGTCATGTAGATGAGTCTTTTGTAATTAATTGGGAGCTTAGAGCGTTTGTCTAGTAAGTGTTGAAGTAGCCTGAAACGTCGAGCGGTTTCTTGTCTTTTCAGTCTCGTATGAGGATTCCAGGTTAATCGTTTGTCAAGATGCAACCCTAAGTATCGGATCTGTTCTACAGGCACCAGCGGGATATTATTAAAGGATACTGAAGGGCAGGAAGTCATTGGTTTACGACGTAAGGTAAAAGTGATTTGATGCGATTTTTGAGAGTTTATTTTAATTCTCCAGTTTTGACACCATTCTTCAAGATCAGTGATATGGGATTGGAGGCTTTGGGATGCAATGATTGGATTGGTGTTGACAGATAATACACATGTATCATCAGCATACGTGGTAAGGATAGTATTAGGATGAGTTGGGATGTCAGCTGTATAAACTGTATAAAGGATTGGGCCAAGGAAACTACCTTGAGGGGTAAAATTTAAAATACAAAAATAGTTCATTAGCATAAAAATTAACTGGGCATCTCGTTTGATGGATTAATAAGTCTATTTTATTGGTTAAAAGATTAATTTTGATCTTGTACACAACTCAAAAAGAGAAGTGGGTTCAGTACATGTACCATCGGTTTGGAGGGAGGTGATAAGGCCAACCACGCTCAACCGTCTGGTTTCGCAGCCCCCCTTAAGTAAGGATATAAACCTCTCCGTTACAAAGCGACATCTCTCCAGATGTAGGAAAAGAAAACACAATATATTCTTTCCATGTAAACCTCTACCACTATAACCCATAAACTTGAGGTTCAGTATTCAAAAAAGCCAGCAGTATTCTGAAGTCAACCGTTGTGCAAGGAGTTGATTTGACTTATGCTCAACCGCCAGATCCCTCCCCCCATGTTTATAAAGACTAGATGAATCCGAGGAGGGGCTCCATATCTCATTGGGTCGATTGGATGAAGAATCCTTCACATCCATCTTTTACATCCTCGTAATTATCAAAGATCAGACCTTCTGATAAATTATCATTGACCTAAACAAGACATAATCTGATAGTGCATATCCGGACTGTTCTCAGGATGAGGCAAAACGTTTACTCCTTGCCTTATCGATAGTTTTTCTTTGGTCGTGAGCAAAGGTTGTGTTCATGAACAAGGACTTCCGTAACAGCCAGGTAGTACTGTTAATAGTATTATACTACTAGTCATCTGAAAAGAAGATCGCCCGTGACCTTCAGTAGTTACCACTATCCAATTTATTGAAGTATTGAAAAAATAACTACTTTTGGATCTAGCTCTGTTCAAAAATTACCTTCCAAGCAAATTTATAAAAAAATATTTATTGGAATTTACAACTGTATTATTGTCGTATGCAATGTTTGTAATTAATAAAGCTATATCTATTTCTGATAAAATCTATAAAAATTGAATATTGATATCATAATTATTTATTTATTATTTTTGTGTAAGGAGCATCAAAGGTCCTTCAAAGAATATTTTTACTTATAAACTTGTTTCTTTAATTTATTTATTTAAATATACAACTGTATTGTAATAATACGACCAATAAATACAATGAAACATACATAATGACATGGATAAAGGCAAGTAGAGAAACTACCCACTGGTAGTATTCTAATAACAAATTCAACTTAAAAGGTCGCGAGTCAATCTTCTTTTCTGACGCCTCGGAGGATAATTGGGAATTGAAGAAGTCGCTAGGTGTGAAACTAGTGGTGTGAGTGGGAATAAAGTTTGTCATGAAAGGACTGGTATCGGTTTTGTAAACATCAGCAACAAATGAGACATTGAGGTCATTATGGATGACTTTATTCGTAAGAAAGTAAGGAGCATTGAGGATTTTACGAAGGATTTTGGATTGTAAGGATTGAATACGAGAGGGACTCGATGGCTAAGTTCAGCCAAATTTAAAATTGAAAGTTAATAATTCGTGATTTTTCAGAGCACAGTTTCTTTATTTTTTTTATAGATTCCCTCATGAAGCAAAAGCATTTTCGCAAAAGTATACACTCAATCAAAATTGGGAAGGTGATAGATAATCGATTTATAAATACGAATAATCTATCTATAAGTGTTGTCGAGCTCACCGGAGTGATAACACTTGAATAACCGTACAAAGTCGTGAGCATTGTTATCACTAGATGATAATGAGTAAGGTCAGATAAAAATAGCATAGAGATTGGAGTGACTTTAAAGTATGTCTTTATCATAACTAACCTAATCCAATATCTTTTAATAATTATTGCAATAACTATAATAATTATTTTCATAATACATATACATTTTTTTTTGTTTTTACGACTGAGCCACTATGGACTACGTTTGTTTCGTCTGTTTTCTTCTTCTTTAAAAACACTGATATAAATTTTTTTCTTGCATCATTGTGACAATTAATTATTTATTTATGGTCGGATGTGATATATATTCGGATGATATATCGGAGGTTTATTCAGCTCTGATGATTGCTCACAAGTTTCTACCGAAACGTCGGCTTTCGGAATGAAAAATATTACAAAAAGGTCTAAATTGCTGAGGATAACTGGACTTTACGTTCATTCCGTTAATGATTTTCCCCTGCTAGTGACTCAAGATAATTACCCGTAAAATAATGATTTTGTGTATAAGTGAAAAACGACAGTGGGAATAATTTCAATTGTCGAAGGATAAATATTTATTTATTATCCTGTATTTCTGAATTAGTTTCAGCCATGATAGCTTATGAATAAAATTGACTAAACCATATTCATTCCATCATATAGATAACAGTCGGGTAATAAACATCAATTATATAAAATTAGGATCAAAGTCTGCACATCAAATTCCAAAGAAAATGTTTAATAATATGGTAATATTGATAATGATGGGAGCGGAGTGGCTCAGTGGTAGAGCACTTAGGTGCCATGCCGAAATTCGTTGTTCGAATTCCGCTGCTGGAAAGACTTTTATTTGGACAAATCTCCTTTTTGTACAACTGTTGTCCATGAAACAGTACAGTCTCTAACATGTACCGAACCCCAGACCTGTTCACGGGTTTTAGTGATACAGGGTTTTTATTAATAATGATAGACAACTTATTATATGATAAGATCCCATGTTGTAAGTACCACCCAAATAGATTCCTCCATACAGGTCACGTCTAGCTCTATTGCAGTGGTTTCCAGCCTGGGAGCGTGAAGACAAGTCAGGAGTGGAGCGAGAGCAGTTGAAATTAAAAAAAAAATCTCACTTAGTTATAATTATTTTTCTCTTATCAATAATTATTTATCTTAAATAAAAAATTGTTTTGGAAAGTGTTACCAAAAGTACAATCATAATATCCACCAATGGCTAATCTCAAAACCAACAGTGGCAAGCATGGATTTAAATTACCTATAAATGTGACAGGCTGTCGTAGGAAGCTGTACCTTTGAGAGAGTGGAGGTGTTTAGTTACCTTGGATCTCAGGTCACAGCAACAAATAATGTTTCCATTGAAATAAAATGAAGGATCCCAGCGGCTAACCGATGCTATTTTGGTCTGTTGAAACAGCTCCGAAGCAAGCTCATCAGCAGGAAAACAAAGGTCCATTTATATAAAACTCTGATCAGGCGTGTCATACGGATGAGTCCCGATGAAATGCCTAAAAGAGTCATGGAAGAGAAAATTTATCGTCCAAGAAGAGTCGGACAACCCAAGCTCTGGTGGATGGATGGAGTGGTACAAGACGCACGAGACCTGCTTGGAGTCTGAAATAGGAATGTCCTGGCGGAGGCTCATAGAGGAGGCCAGGACCCATCGCAGGGTTGTTGCGCCATCTGATAGATAGATAGATAGATTAATGTGATACGTGAGGTTGACAACAGTCAGACAGTTCTCTCAGCCACAGCACATTGTCATTATTTGTTAGTGTATAATGTAAAAAAAAATGTTTTAAGGTGGTTGGACTGATCTATCAACTCTGATACTCAATCTGCCATATCGCGAAAAAAAACCCAGAAAATACAGACAGATGTCCGAAAATTGTAATTGTATTTTATTCTAAGACATTATAGCTCATAATTCATTTCTTGTTATATAAAGATATCATTATTCTAAAGAGACTTTAAATCCAAGAATAAATAAAGACTTTATTATTATTAAAAATATATAATGAAACTGGTGAAAACTACATCGGAGATTTAATCCGCATACTTTCATAATATATTAATGGTAAAAAAGTATAAAATTAAATTTAATTAAAAATGAAATTATTTATGCATTCACTAAGAAATACGTAAATGTGAATTTAAAAAATACAACTTTTAAGGTTTATGATTGAAGGTCTTCGTAAAATATTATCATTTATATAAATATTAATTATGAATACATTTATTAAAACTTACTTAGTACTACTTTTTAAAAGCATTGCAATAAAGATCTGATAATTGGAACTCTAAAAAGAATTATAAATGACTTGTTCAAAACTGGTTTAATAAAATTCAAAAGGTACAAGGTGCCAGTTCATAATAAAATTAATTTTTTTACTGTGTCACTACACCCCATAAAGTGTCTTGAGTTTAGTACAAGGTAGAGACTGTACTATTTCTATGACAAGGGTTGTACGGGGAGGTAATCAACCTGTAAATTTTTCCTCCAATTAAGGGTACCCACTTTATATGGGATGGGTGAACTCCTGCAGGGTCTGCAGACCCAAAAGGGTTTGTTTGTAGCTGTTTAACATTTTTAAATATATATTTGTCACAGCCGGCTTTGAACCCTAATATAGAATGATTATATTTTTTACACGATTTGAAATTTGAAAAATACAAAAACTAAACTTTTATAAATAATATTAGTTATTGTATAATATTATGGATATACATTAAAATAATTTCAAAAATTTTTAAATACGTTTAATTTTTTCGTTCGATTTCGTCTCTTATTACTTTAAATAAATAAAACTAAAACTATTATTTCAAATGTTTCTTGAGAAGTCACGCTTATAATATACCACATCTCACATCAGCAATGAAAGAATGTCCAACTTAAACAATGACATAGTCATTTCTCTTTAATACTTTGTTATTATTTCTATTAAAGGAATTTTAAGTATTTAAATCAAGTCAAATAGAAAGGATAAACAACCTATGTAGAAGAAAATGGCCGGGGTAGAGGTCAATCTACCCGGACCATTTTCTTCCACATATTTCATCAAGGTCAACTATTTTCATTCAAAGATAAATAACTTAATAACGTATTGATTTTAAAAAATATAATTTTTTTAATTTATTAAATATTTCATTTTTCCTTTATATGTTGCAATAATAACACCCAAAGGCTCGATCCCGATACCGCCATTATTTTTTTATAAACTTACGTCCACGGATTTAATAAATGGAGAATGTATTTTTATACTTATACCTATATTTAATAATATTACTATTATGAGCTGTGCCAATTTATTATCACCTTTAATAAACTGGCCTAAAATTAAAATATTATTAATTGAAAAATATATCCTTGTTTATAATTTTAAAATAATGATTTTGTATGTTATGAGACGCAGTATTTACACAATAGATTAATAAAAATAACAAGTGTTCCAAAACGGTGAAGCTATGTAACAACAAAGAAATTTAGTGATAAATGGAAATATTTTTTTTAATAATATACTTTTAATTTTTTATGAATTTATTATTAAGTTATTTTTAATTCAATCAAAATTTACTAAACAGATATTTAATTTAGGTTCAAGGGTACTGCACTCTAATTAGATATTTTTCTTGGGATGTAGAAAACCTTCAGACCAATCCATTGTATTTTATCAATTTATTAAACGTTTCGACCTGTATGATCATTTTTAATATACACTGATCCCATTAGTCAACAAGTTATAAACTTTTTAATAGTAAAAAAATAGATACCTTTATGGAAGGTATATATTGTCATTATATAAAATTTTTTTATTAAAATATGTTGGGTGTATCTTATTAGGTGTCTTACTATGGGATAAGATACACCCAACATTAATTAAAAAAATTTATATAATGACAATAGAACTATTATTGTCCATAAAGGTATCTACTTTTTTACTATTAAAATATTAATATATTGGACTCAAGGTTTTCTACATCCCAAGAAAAATAAACAGATATTTTGACACTCACTTTTTTTTTCTTTTTTTTCTAAAACCTACCTCCATCTTTGAGTGGTGGTAACTCCTCTTCGACAAGTTCCAGGTCGGACTTCTTCGGTATTCCTTCGAAGTGCTTCTTGATGATGAACTTCTTTCCCTTCATCTTGATCCAAGTTCCTCTGACGAAAGGATGCCGGTAACTGACTCTTCGAGACCAAGGCCGCCCATATAAAACATCCCCACCCGTCGAATTCGTCTAGTCATCCAGTGTTCTAATATCACGAAAAAATAATCTTAATCTTCCGTAAACATAATCAATACTAAATGAATAGTCAGAATTTAATAAAATGAAGAATCATTGATATGAAATTCAATGCAATATTTAATCATTTTGTTGTTAACAGCTGTGTCGATGCATTATTGTTTATGGCATCAGTCTACAGCAAGTGTTAACTGTTCATTCGTTTTTTTTTTAATATTCTGGAAAAATAAAAATAATCATTTGTTGTAGTATGAAAAATATGTAACTACGAGAAATGTGTATATTTCGGTAATCATTTCATCATGAAATAAACGTTTCATCCATTTTGAATAGGGATACCACTAATTTTGCTGTATTTACTTTGCCTAGCATTTTAATTTTATGTTTATTAAAAGCATTAATATTTATTAGAAATTATACTACATCAAATCTTAATGTAGTTGTTAAATATATAATAACTAGCCACCCCCCCCCCCCGGCTTTGCAAGGGTAATGAGGCATATTATGTAGCACACTCATATTGAGCCTATTGAAATATGAGTACCGTCTCCTTTTTGTAAATTATAAATTGTGAATATTGAATCAAATAAAATAATGTTGTTTTCTTAAATTTTATTTTATGCTAGAAAAATGGTACAATTTTAATATTTGTTTACTTATTTAATGCCACTTTATGCTGCTATGGCTTATCCGGATGATTCAACAGTGGGAGCTCTAAACTTTGCCTATCCAATTTTAATTAGGATAGGGATTTTTAAGGAGTAACTGACATCGATAACGAAGTCAAAAAAGAAGAAGTAAAAAAAAATCAGCTGGTAAGTAATCAGTTTTGATGACCTCGTTATCGATACATGTTGGAAGGAGGGGACTCTTTGATCAAACCATACATTTTGTAGGACAAATTTTTTTTCAAATAATTTAGATAATTATCTTGAGATTTAACAAAAAAAAAACCCAGTTAGTAATACATTTTTGAGAATAATCAAATCGACATATTTTATCCTTGCTACCTCTGTTAGCTACCACAATCGAGAATTTTCGCACAGGAAATTGTTGGGCACCTCATCGAAACGTAGTTATTCACGAAGATTCAGCTTGATACTAATCAAGTGCAAAAATGGACCATGGATCCTGGACTATTATATTCTAACCAATTTACACAAAACCTTGACCAATTATATACCTAACCTTCCTGGTGAATCACTCCATCTATTGTTGAAAACAAATTAATTCATTTAATCCAAAACCACGTTATTTATATGTTTTCAAATATCTGTAAACAGAGAAAAGCCTTGAATCTATATTTAATAAAAATTTATATTGTTCTTTTAGATAACTCCATGACAGATGAATGTTTACAGGCATCACTCAATTGACGTTAAATGAATAATCAAACAAATATTCCATATATGCTTTTTTATCGAGCTCGATTGCATCCGTCAAGAAAACAAAGATATACCCCAATCCCTGCCAGATTCATTGGTCTGACATTTACACGACCTCTTGAAATGCGGTCAAGGTTGGCTTGCATAATATGTTATTTTTAGTTTTCGTGTATTATAATATGTATGGTCGGGAAGTTAATACTGTAGATAATATCTATCCTCCGAGGTCATAAAAAAAATGTGCCTGTCAGCTCCGACTCACCACTGCAGTTTACTCCTTAAGAACTAGTATTGTGTAACCTATATAAAAAGATGGTAAATGAAAACATCTTAAAAAATAATTTAAGCATATATAAATATTTATTCATAATATTTACAACATTCCAATGAATTATATATCATCATCTCATATTCATATATTATATATCACATTCATATTATAATAATTGTTAATATTTTTATGTATATCATTCCTGGGAAGATTCGTTTGTTCTACCATGAAAATATAACATGAATTTGAACAGTATTTAGTCCGTGAATAGTAGTATGTATTATCATTATTAAATACTGTGACAAAAGGTTTTTGGTAACTAAAGTAAAATATGTGTACGTCAGAAGTTACATGGGTTATGAATCGTGAAAACATTGCATCAATAGTTGTACCATATCTAGTCGTCCCGAGCAATCTGTCAGAAATAAAGTCTAAACATAGCCCTGAATTAAGTTCATTTTTCATGAATTGTACTAAGTGTAAACTTTCATCTTTACTCAGTGAAAATGAAATTTACTTTTCACTATTAAAATTTTGCTTAGTGAATAAACAAATATCCACTGTGTCTTTATCTTTGAAAGAACCAACGATAAATGATTTCATACTAAAACTGGTTTCGCTGTAAGTATTTTTCAATTTTACAAATTGACGGTTAGGCTGCTGTTATGCACACACATATCCTCGTAGTGAGAGGTGCGCAAAGGAACGTAACGTCTCTCAATATATTTATATTTTACTGTAAAGTTTATTGACTAAACCTCCTCTCTGATTATTTAAAATATTTGTAAATCAATTCTCACATTAACAAAACATAAAAAACATCTAAGCTCAAAGGTAACATTGAGGTTATATAGATATCTTCTTAACTAGTTCAAACAAAGCTAAACTCAATTTGAGGTTTTAAAAAATTCCCGCATTTAAACACTTAGAGAATAAAGCAATAGAATACGCTGTTGCCATAGATACCAAACCATACTCTTCCCGATTAGTCCCGGAATTTAACTATTAATTTCTATCTTTTATCTAAAAAAAATAATACAATATTATCGAGAAAGGAACGTAACGCGCCACATTTAGCTAAAATTCAATTTTACTCCTCGAATAATTGTCTAACCGCGGGCTAAATATGAAAATCGTTTCTTAAGGACTAAACTCCAATAAAATAACAGATAAAACTAAAACAGACACGTCCTTGCTCGACTGAAAAAAAGAACAAATCGGTGCACGATCTTTAGGTTAAAACAGTTGTTAATGCCTGGATCAGCTGATGGGACCTTGATCTAGATTCTGGAACCTACAATTAGCGATGGAAAATATAATTAATGTATCATGGTCTGCTTGCTAAACATACTCACATGTTTCATATGCATATATACATATAAAGATATATTGCAGTTTTATAGGTTTATAATAACCGTAATCGTGGACTTGAGTTCGAGAAATGTTGGCCAAAAGGCAACTATATAATTTGTCTTTTCATTTTTGATTCCATTATATACTGCACAAAAATGAACAGGGATATTGCTAACTTTGTAGTATATATTTTCCATAGCATCTATATCAAAAGATATTATAAAACAAAGTCCTCGGCCGCGTCTGTCTGTTCGCGGTAAAATCAATAAGTACTGCACGGATTTTCATGCGGTTTGCACGTATAGATAGTGTGATTCACCAGGAAGGTTTAGGTGTATAATTTGTCGAGGTTTTGTGTAAATGGGTTGGAATGTAACGATAATTGTCGGAAATGTTGAAAAAAGTTTTGCCGCCTGGGAGGTTTCATTGATGACGCTGCCTAATCCCTTCTAACGTCTATGAAAATAAATTCGTATATAAAAAAATATTTAGTTTTGCTTTTATTTTTAAAATATCTACATAAATAAAATACATTAGAATGAAAATTATGAAGGCATAATATGCCTCATTACCCTTGCAAAGCCGGGGGGGGGGGGGTCGCTAGTTTTTATATAATAATTATATAAACTTGCAGTAGACTGATGCCATAAACAATAATGCATCGAAACAGCTGTTAACAACAAAATGATTAAATATTGCGTTAAATTTCATATCAATGATTCTTCATTTTTCATAAAATTCTGACTATTCATTGAGTTTTGATTATGTTTACGGAAGATTAAGATTATGTTTTCGTGATATCAGAACTTCAACTTCAAGATTAATATTGGAGTAACTCTACTAAAGCGATAAGTACCTACTGTAAGACAACTAAATGAGCAATTTGTAAAATGAAGCCATTAGGAAACAAAGGGTACGAATTTGAGTAGATATTAAATTGAATTGAAAATTCTATAAATAAATTAATTAATTATACAAACGTTCTTATTGATTCACATGGATCGTCTCTAATCTCAACGTGCATCCCTGTCCGTCGGCTGATTGTTTTAATTCATTGTTGAATGCCAACAATGGAATTAGTGCTGAATTTGGAAAATTAGCCATTGAGAAAATTAGCGAGCTTTGGCGACAGCTGTCGACTTGATCTATTTAACCAAATTTGTCATGTCGAACTTCAAGGCTAACCTCAGAAACGGAATTAAGACACCGTAAACTTACTTCGCTAAAAAATTGAAGAAAAATAAATAATCTAGGTGTACTCTCTTACATACCATGTAGCTGAAATACATATTTATAAAGCCGATATATGAATATGAAAATATCCTTTAAAAGGATGTTATGTGTGAAAAAGTGAACCCGTTGTGGTAATTGGACATCCAATCAAAAATCCAATTCAAATTTTTATTTAAAAAATAATAATAAAGGAAAATCGATATGCGCATGCGCAATCGAAAATCTGACATTTGTTTCCAATGAAAATCTAATAAACCCCTGTTAGGAAACATTTTGACTAACAAATAATTAATTCAAAGAGCAGCTCGCCGAACAAAACGTCTGTTGTAAATTTGACTTTAAAAACTACCACTAAACATGAAATGCACACTCCTCCTTATTCCGAAATATATAAAGAAAGTAAACATTAAAAAAAAAATAAACATTTTATCTCATGCAATCAACACATAATAATCCAGGATCCATGGTCCATTTTTTCACTTGATTAGTATCATGCTGAATCTTCGTGAATAGCTTCGTTTCGATAAGACGCCCAACAATCTCCTGTGCGAAAATTCTCGATTGTGGTAGCTAACAAAAGTAGCAAGGATAAAATATGTCGATTTGATGACTCTCTAAAATTTATTACTAACTGGGTTGTTTTTGTTAAATGTCAAGATAATTATCTAAATTATTTGAAAAAATATTTGCCCTACAAAATGTATGGTCTGTTCAAAGAGTACCCTCCTTCCAACATGTATCGATAACGGGGTCATCAAAAATGGTTACTAACCAGCTGGTTTTTTTTTACTTCTTCTTTTTTGACTTCGTTATGGATACATATTGGAAGGAGGGAAATCTTTGATCAAACCATACATTTTGTAGGACAAATATTTTTTCAAATAATTTAGATAATTATCTTGATATTTAACAAACAAAAAAACCCAGTTAGTAATCAATTTTTGAGAATCATCAAATCGACATATTTTATCCTTGCTACCTCTTTTAGCTACCACAATCGAGAATTTTAGCACAGGAAATTGTTGTGCGTCTCATCGAAACGAAGCTATTCACGAAGATTCAGCTTGATACAAATCAAGTGAAAAAATGGACCATGGATCCTGGACTATAATATCTATTGATTAAGAAAAGGAAATAATGTAAACAAAAAATGAGCCAATGTTATTTCCAAATATAATTTAATTAAAAAAATATTGTTTCAATAACAAAATAAATATAATTGAATTAATATATGTCTGGTAGGGTTATAAAAATTGATTTGGAAAACATTAAAATTGAAACTGAAAAGCTAAAATAATCTGTGCCACAGTAACCCATGAAGGGTCTTGGGTTCGGTACATGGTAGGAGTTGTACTCTTTCTAAGACGAAGGTTGTACAGGGAAGTGATTTGTCCGAAATTAAGCTCAAGTAGCATTTTTTTTTCCAAATTAAGGGTACCCACTTTATAGAGCCAGGGTGAGCCGGAGCAAGTTCTGAAGACCCCACAGGGCCACAGCCAGATTCAAACTTGGAATCATTAGCATAGCAATTTAGGGCTTTACTCACTAGTTACCCCACTCATGTTGGACCTAGTACTATTCATAATTGTTCCTACAAATTTTATTGACAGATAAACATCATAAATAATAAATTATATAAATTACTTAGGCAAACTAGGTAACATAATGAATGTTCAATACTATAATTTGCCTTCAATATCCAGGTAGTATATAAAACACCTGGATTTTATGCTTTGCCAATGGATAAATATGATAAAAACATACCCATATATAAGTGCAAAGAATTATAAGACTGATCTTTTATTTATATTTTCTACATGGAATACATACATAAACAAAACAAAACATAACCAAAATAGTTGGGATATTTATCCCATATATATATATATATATATATATATATATATATATATATATATATATATATGTAAAGAAAACACATGTTTTTCTTAAGTTTATATTTGCCGCCGCTGAGCATCTAACTACAGACGCCAGATGTCAGGTCGGACAGCTGTGATAGCGAAAAAATTAAAGTAACGGTTAACCACATTGAAGGAGATAATCATTTGTTTAAAGATCGAAGTTTTTATTTTAGTTTAATTTTCAAAAAGAACCTGGAATACCGATATAAGGACTTTTAATGTCGTTTCTGTTGTATTTTCAGAACCGCATTTCAGTCTCTATTTCCACCAAGGGTGAAACCTCATTATATATATATATATATATACACAGCTTTAATAAACTATACATTTTTTAGATCAACTCTCTACTGTATTGTTCTTCATTATATAATAAATAATCTAATATTTATGAGAGTGTAATTGATTTTTTGCTTATTTTTTAAAGAAATATTATGTAATATTGATAACCTTTTTTAATTATTTTTTTATTAAACTGCCTTGAAAACAAGGCACTACTAGAAGCTAGCTAGTCATCTTATTTCAGGTGTTTTCGAAAAAGGATGAATGTTTTAGAGAGATATCTACTCGACCTCACTTTAGTCCCCTCATTAGGGATTAAAAAAAATTTGCTTTTCTAGCAAACTATTTTTTTTTTACTGATGAAACTATCATTGTTGAGACTGAAAAAAGGGTCTTAGTTTGCCGGAAAACTTTTTTGATCAAACAAATGTTTTGATAGCAAGTTGAAAATGTATAAGTTCATAACAATTGAAAAAAAAGACAATTAATCTATGCAATAAAAAAAAATTGTAAATCCAAATCAATCAATGGTTGTAATTGATAACATGATAATAATGTATATAAATCAGTATTCAATGGAAAAATTGGAAAAAGTTCAAGATATTTTATTTGGTCTTTGTTTTTTGATTTTTATACTCAAAATAAGATACTTTTCTTGATTTTTATTATATTATTATGCTTAAGTAATTTATATTTGCCTAATTTTTAATTCAAAATTACAAAGATATAAGACAATAAAATTACTATTGTATTTGTAGAAATCAGAAGAAGGAACTTATTACTATCAATAGCTTATAACTTAAATAAGTATGAAGATATAGTTTACCATAGATGTTATGGATGAGAAGATTGTTGAGAGTGTAGTCAAGAAAGAAACAGTAAGGTAATTACTGCATAAATGAGTAATGATGTTCTATTCTCAGTATAAGGCCTATGTCAGATTTGATTGGGCATTATTTCAGATAAAGACAACTTCATTGGTATTTTAATTAAGCCATAAAATAAATGTAATTAATAAACTTTAAGAATAAATAATTAATAAAATCTAATTATCCAACAGTAAAAAAAAAATTACAAATACAGTATCTGACCATTGACTTTTTAAAATTACTTAAAATTGATCGTTGAAATTCAAGTAAAAGATAATTTTTTTTTTTAAACTATGATATATCATTTTTATTAGAAAATTAATAAAATCAATAACTAATAAAACAAAATATATAATATATCATATTATATTTACATTATTAATTGCTTGAGTTGTTCATATGATATTTAATTTAACTAAATTTTAGCTATTTACTATTTCAAATATATTTTAAATAATTATTAGTTGACTGTATAAATATAGAGAAGAATCTGGTTCCTATGGGGTAAACAAATAATTCCTTAAAAAATAAAACTATTTATTAGAAACTGACATTTCCACCCACATTACAGATCTTCTTAATAAACAAGATACAAAAAATATATAAAACTAAAATAATTGGAATAATCAATGGAATAATGAATATAAATAAAATAACTGTACTTTGAATAAACAAGTTACAATAGGAAATATAGGGACAATGTTAAAAATGGTTGAGGAGTGCAGTAAATGAATTTTACAAAATAACATTTTATTTTATTTTTAGGAAACATTTTGGCACAATAGTAAAAAAGAAAAAATGCAGCAAAATTTAAATTACAAAAAGGAATACATTTTAAAATAAAAACATTTTTTTTAAAACTAAAACAATAGGTTATATGTTAATAACAGTAATAATAAAAACAAAATTTAGGTAAAAGAATTAAAACAATCTAATAATTAGTAATTAAAAGAAAAGAATGACTGCAATAAATACAATGAAACTTGGAAATGTAAATAATAAAAATGCACAGGCATTTGCAAATCTATACTATATTTCAAATATAGGCAATAAGTCATAGATAAATAGTAATTTAAAAAATAGTGAAATAATAATATTCTTGATGACAAGACACAATATCTATGTTCTATTAAATATTAATATCTCTGAAGACATTGAGCATTTCCTTATTATAAACTTGATTTTAAAAGTGAAAAAATCGTCTACCTCACAAAAAGGAATTATTGGGCTGCGTGATTGTAAAAATCGGATCTCAATATAAAATATATAGCACTAACAGTATATGACAATATCTATTGGAACAATTTAATTTTTATTATACTGATTCTTCCCTGATTCTGTATTGTAAAGTGAGGCATAAGTGTTTATATTTTTATATACTGTTGATATAATTTTTTTGTTTCTTTTCCTGTCACAGGAGTCACCTATGAGGAATAACACACTAACAAGAAGAAATTATTTTTTATATTGTGTTTACTTCTCAGCATATGATTTAGGCCAACATCATGTGTAAGAGTTTATATTTGAGTGGGAATTAGTTGACTGGATAATTCTAATGATGGATTAAATTGGTCAGGGGGTGCAGTCAGAGATAACACAAAATAAGTTAAACTTTTTTTTTATTGTGCCAACGTTTCGGCCTATGATATAGGCCATCTTCAGGGCTAACAAAGAAACAAAAAATTACTATATTAATCATTGCAGTACAAAGGAAGAATTACAGAATTAATATTCAGAATTTATAGTAATGTGAAGAGTTAAATTGTTATTGATTATTGATAATTATTATTATTGATCATTATATCATAAAATTTCTTCTATAAATAAAAACCACAATTTGTATTAATATAAATTCATATTTTCATAACTTTTGAGTACAAAAAATTTTTTTTTTTAAAATCATTACCTGTAATTTAACTATGCATTCCATTCTTATTATGTCTCACGCGTTTTCGCAATGTACCATGCTCTTAACTCTTTCTCAAAAGTTATTTCATAATTTATATTACTCTCTGTATCTCTTTACATTATTATCAATTATGTACACTATTTCTGTTATCCATACAGAATTTTATTATAATTTTATCTTACTCTATCTCTTCACATTACTATAAATTCTATAATTCTTCCTTTGTACTGCAATGATTTATATAGTCATTTTCTGTTTCTTTCTTAGCCCTGAAGATGGCACGAGAAAGACACAAAAACGTTAGAAAAATAGGCCGAAACGTTGGAACAATTAAAAAAGAAGTTTCACTTATTTTGTGATATCTCTGACTGTACCCCCTGACAAACTCAACATCGTAAGAGTTTATATATTAGTATTAGGAATGGGTCAAGTGGAATGGCATCTTACCAGATTGGAAGAATTTTTATTATGATCAAAAATCTGAATGAGGACATCTTCTTAATCTTAATCTTCTTCTTCTGCCTCTAACTTCTTGTGGCATTTAGCGGGAGTTGCAGCCTTGGTCCACTCAACCCACCAGTCTCTGTCCCTTACAAGTCTTAGCATCTCCAGGATGGTACATACTCATATCGCTCCCAGTTTTCCAATGTAATCCGAATACATATTCCGGGCTCTGCCATTAGAACATCTGCTCTCTAGTCTGGCTTCCAAGAACCACTTTGAATTTTGGGTATCATCAATCGATTGCTGCCCTTCCAGCATATTATGCACCCATCGTACTCCTAGATTCTCACGAGCCTTTCATTTCTGAAGAAGAATGTAAAATATTAGTTCAGTGTTTGCTACTAAATGATTTAGATGATTAAAGGAATGTTAAGAACTTGAAGAACTACTTTATTTACTTATCGATATCTCCTCTTTTGAGAGTTAGCTTCACAATAGTTTATTTTTCCTCTCCAAAGTTAACATGAAAACACTTTCATTTTTAAAGATATGATATTATATCTACGTATCAGATTTACAATTTAGTATAGAATTTTTAAAGAAAACGAAATAGCATCAGTGAATCCCGATAGACAGTTAATAGACAATTTTGTACATGTTAACAAAATATGAAGAAGAAAACGGTTCAGGTGGAGGTCAGAAAAAAATTCTCTTTAGGAAGAAGACTGTTTGTTTTTAAAGCCAATGTTTCGACAACATTACAGGTAACTTTCATTCAGGGAACTTCTTGTTCATGTCAACTGTCAATTCTTGACCTCACTAATAGCTCTGAAGTAGACCTACAATGTAGGTTGAAACATTAGTTTTAAAAATAAACAGTTCTTCTTACTAACGAGAATTGTTTTTGTTGTCCCCCCCCCCCGCCCTCATATGTATTCAATGATGTTGATTATTTTTAAATATTTTTATTTTGAAGAGAAAAGATTTGTCCTGGCTGGGATTCGTACCCGGGTCTTCCGCATCTCTAGCTAGAGATCCAGAAGACAAATCTTTTCTCTTCAAAATAAAAATATACAATAATACATTCAAACCTACAAACATATGAAAGTACAAAAGAGTGGTAACCAGAGCACTTCCTATTACATCAGTTTTTTATAATCTATTGCCCAAAAGTCTTAGGTTTTTGGCTTAGTTGTAGCACAAACATGTTTAAAATAATTTTCTTTAAAGATTTCCCCAGAGAAGAATATCTCTGCATCTATCAGTCTGTCTGCAGAGTATTGTAGAACCCCTCATGGTATGGTTAGAATGTCTAATAAGGATGCATCACATGGCCTGTACCTACAAATATTTAAAAAAATTACTTACATTTAAAAACTTTGTAATTAATTATTAACAATATATTTCTGCATTTTATTTTTTTATATTCATTTAACTTCATCTTATTTCCTGTGTTAATTCACACAATGTTACAGTAGGAGCCCTAAATTATGCCTATCCATGTTTTGAAGGATAAGGATCATAAACTAGTACCTGATACCGTACAAGCTCAAGACCTCCATTCCATATCTCTTTCAAATGACGGCATAACCTAGAATTTTTTACACCCAATGTACTTTTGGGCTTATATAGGAACATAGTAACACAAATTAATTGACTGAACTGTTCAATATCTCGTCTTCACTACTTGATGTTGTACTCTGAACTGAAGATGTCCAGAGGTACTAGTCCCAAAACATCAAAATACCTTTAGCATTAATATTGTATATATGACCTTTATTAAGACAAAATGATTAATATATTTATGAGGTGTTTATTCAATGTTGAATATGTATGCTGTATGACTATGTTTATTTCTGACATTATTTCTTCCATACTTTCTTCATCTTTCTCTATGTATTATTTTTTCCCTCCTTTGTCCATTTTTTCATGATTTCTTCAATGCTTCCTTTTGTGATCTACTATCCACTTTTTTACCTTGTTTCCAAAAAAATTGTTTGTATATATCATAACTAAGTTCTATTGTAAATTTAACTTACCATATGCTCTATTCATTTTTTATTGTCTTGTTTTTTATGCAATCTAAAATGTAAATTTTTTGTAACAAAGACTTCTAAAATATTGGATAAATTGTAATAAAACGAAAAATATTTTCGGAAAAAATGAAAAAAAACAAAAAAATTTCCAGTTTTACCTTTAAGACTAAGTTTTATTGAGTATTTCTTCAAAAATTATACTGACTAAAATAATCGGTATAAAATTGAGCACATTTTATAACTTAATGTTTATTTTAGTAAATAAACTTAAAAAACAGAAAAAGAAAAACGATGGATAAGAAGACTTATGTAAGAGTCAAAGTCGATTTAACGAACAGCAATCTGAATGACTATCTGTTTTTAAATAAAGTAAAAATGGAAGCAAACACTCGACTCAACCTTCAACCAAGAGCGTAGAGGGGATACAGTCGGCTCGGCATCAACGCTTGTTTATCAGCTGTTTTCGTCAGTTGTCGCCATGAAGTCTTTGAGGATGTTGAGTTCTGTCGGCTCTCAGGTCGGCAAGTGCAAGAGGTTCATCCTCAAGGAACACTTCCGGGGGTTGCCGAAGAAGTCAGACTTCCAGTTGGTCGAGGAGGATCTGCCCTCTCTGAAAGATGGCGGTAGGAAATATAATTATTCTCAAATATAACAATAATGATCAAAACACTATATATTTCTTTTTATTTATTAAAACGAGGTAATTATTCCGCAGGTTGTCGCTTCGAGTTGAGTCACAAGTTTTAAATTTTCATTCGTTTCCCTTTTAATATTTTCCAAAAATACAAGTTAACATGAGCTTTAGTATGGAAAAGAGACTGTAATTATGGGTAATGAGTAGATTTTAGAAAAACATTTCAACAAGAAATAAAAGTTTCAACAAACGTTTGGAAGTACAGATGATATATTTACAGCCCCGGTGAAAAAGTGATTAAGTCGGATTTTATCCACAGAGAGTTAACTGCTTTCAGATAACCGAAATCATTTTCGTAGTTTTTGGCTTGGAATGGAGTTGTAATATGAAATATAACTCCTTTTCAAGCCAATGCCTTACTTACCCCCTTACTCAATTTCGCTTAATTAAGTACAAGAAACTCATCATGGAGAAAATTAGACTTAGCAACTTATTCACCGTGGCTGTAGATATGTTTGTTGAAACATTCATTTATAGATGAAGTTATTACTAAAATGTACACGTTTCCGATAATTACATTGTCTTTAAAGCTCACTTGTATTTTTGGAAAATATTAAAAATGAAACGAATAAACAGTTATAACGTTTAACTCAACTCGAAGCGACAACCTGCGGAACAGATACCAAAACGGGAAATATAACAATAATAATATTGAGCTGCCCAGAGCCGATAACCAATCACTTGCGAACTTCCATCCTCGGATTACCATCCGAAATCCAAACTAGTTATATTATCCTCCCATCTACGCCTCGCAATACTCCACTGATGTTTATCGGTCCGCTCAACGCTTTTCTTTTTAAGGATTTTTTCTTTAAGAGGCGAAAAAAAACACTTCGAAAACGCAAAAAACTTCTAGAGCCAAATTACGTATATAGACGGGAAAGGAAAAATGACATAAGGTGTTAGCCCTTAAATTATGTATTCATACATTTTAATGTAATAGCAAATTATTTACGATAGGGGTCCGCCCTGCCCAGCCAATATACATTTTACTAACTATACAACTGCCGTATAATTTTTATTTTTTATTAATTGTTATTATTTTTAAATTCTCTTCAAAACAAAAATATATACAATTGTTCATTTAATTCCACTCGAGTAGGTATTAACGTAGAGCTACCTCGGCATTATTCTTGATATTCAAGTTCAGTTTGTTAAATCAAGCCACGGGAGACGTACCGCTGTGTACTGCCTTCTTCATGCCTTTCATGACACTATGTATTATTTTCCTGCCATCCAATCAGCTGATTGTCGATTATTTGTATTTGACAGGTGTGGATTAAAATATAAAGAGAGAAACAAAAGTTCAGTTCAGTAATTATTTTCTAAACCCCTTTGCGTGCATATAAAAATACAAGTACTCACCTCGTTTTGTTTTGAGGTATTGAGTATTTTAGATTTAATAAAGTAATCAATTGTATTTTATTTCAGCTTATTTACAGATAAAAAAAAGAATAAAGTTTATTTTAAAAAATCCTTAATATTATTTCATTGCATTCTCTTAATTGAAATAACAGTAATAAATTCTTGGATCATGAAATATTGGAATAATTAGTTTGTTTTATTTTTTAAATTGATGAATTCCATGTTTTTCATATAAAATTTAAAAAACAGTCCTATAATTTATGTAAAAGCTTGAAGAATTCAGGCCAGTGGTTTTGTGAGTTGTCAAATTTTAAAAATATTTATAATTTAAAATTTAAACCACGACAAACCCTAAACATAAAGTAGTTCCTCAATCCGTTGCTAGGCAACCCCGATAAATATTAAATCACTAATAATTTTGTTTTATATATATAATAGAGAAAAGTAAAAAATATATGATTTATTTTTATTAATGTTATTATGATGAGAACACGGGGATATAGGATTGGTGAAGAGAACGGATTTGTCTGACTTGGATACGTCCCCTGGTAGCTCAGTGGTTTAGAGCACTGGACCAGAGATGCAGACGACACGGATTCGAATCCCGACCAGGACAAATCTTTGCTCTTCAAAACAAAAATATTTAAAAACTAATTATATGCTTTATAAGTTGTACTGCTTTTCTTTTTTTCTTCACTCTTAGATAAAAAGGTTTTATAGAACCTTATTTATAGAATAGTTAGGTAAATTTCCTCGAATAACAGATATTGAAGTGTTTAAATTATATCATGAAAAAAAAAACATATTTCGTTCAGTAGGTACTCGAAATCAGTGTTTTTCTCAAAGAAATCCTATATTTTTAACATTTATTTATTTATTTTATTCTTCAAAAGTTAATCAATAAAAACTAATTTATTGAACATTTAATCAGTTTCAATAAGAGTGGTAAAGAGGTCATCCTTAAACATGTGAAATAAGTTGTCCAATTTTTTTTGTTTACTTTTTATTTTTTTTAAGCAACTGAGTCATTAGCACTAAAGTTGGAGATATCAATATTCACTTTGAATCAATCGTCTTCGTAGCAAGAAGGGTTTCTATGATATGTGCCAAAATAAATTCTTTAAATTGCGAATTTCGTAAATAAAATGGAAGTAAATATTAATTACCATTAAAATCAAAAGGAGTCAGATGTTATTGTGATATTGAGTATTAGAGAAGAAAGTAGTTGACTGGAAGATCTAATGAAGGATAGAATTAGTTGGGGGGTGCAGTCATAAATAACCCCAAATAAGTTATTAGCGCCTACGTTTCAGATATTAACTTCTCTTTATTACCATCAGGTTATTGTACACTTTGTGTATTTAACCATTCCTTGCAATTTTCATTATTATTTTAATGTTAATAAAATAAGACGGTTAATAAATAATCGTGAATATTCCAATAAGTACTTTTGGTCATTCTAATCTCAGCTAAAATGGAACTCAATGCCAAAGAGTCAGTTACTGATAAGTGGTAAGAATAAACTAATCACTTAACCGTTAAACTTCTGTACATTTCTTAAACATATATATCAGTGTGCATACTAAAATATATATTATTGGCATATATATAATAAATAATAAATTTATTATATATATATAATAAACTCAATATCAGTCTAGTGTGTCAACTCCTGATCTCACCATCTCTGAAGAAGACCTGCAATGTGGGTCGAAACGTCGGCTTCCAACAGTTCTCCCTTGATAGGGATTTCTAGGCATTAGGGAATTTTATCACCTCCACCCGGACCATTTTATTAATTAAATATAAAAAAGTATGTGATTATTAGACGTACATAATAATATAAAAAGTAAACTGTTTACCAAATAATAAAAAAGGTTTTAAACGACATTAGTAGGTAATGTAGGTTTTTTCGGGAGGGGGGCGAGCAAATAATCAGAAATATGAGATTAAAAAACCAGGTCAAGAAAAATAACAGGTACTCGTATTATGCTTGTGCCTGAAGTTTGACTTTCCAATCGATGTTAAAAATTATGGATATATCTATTTTTAAATATATATATATATATATATATATATATATATATATATATATATATATATATATATATATATATAATATTTTATCCCCTTCCATCTGCTTCTAGCTCTGCCTCTTTTCCACTTTCAATTAAAGTACACTTGTATAATATTGTTCAGAACTCTTTCCTCCTCTATTATGACCAAATGACCTGCCCATCCCAGCCTATTTGCTTTGATGTAGTAAATAATTATTATCACTGTTGCTCTTAAAATTAAGACCAGCCAATAAAAGGAAGAGCATTGTTTAATAAAAGGAAAAAAAAAATGGTAACTGTATCAACAAAAAAAAATGTGACATATTGCTCTATATTTCCCCAAGAACCCTCTTATTGTTCGTAACTATTTAATGTAAATTAGCAACAGATTAGCTCAGTGTATAGTTCGCTGAGTTATTGAGCTGAAGGTCCCACATTCGAATCTGGCTGTGGCAAATAATAAATTATTTAAATATTTTTATTTTAAAAGAAAAGATATGTCCAGGACCGGGACTCGAACCCGGGTCGTCCAGATCACTAGTCTGGAACTCTACCATTTGAGCAATCCTGGCCCAATCAAGCCCGCCTCCCGGTCATGGTCATATCTTTTCTTATCAATGATCCCAAGTCCCCGCGTTCTCGCAATTCAGGATGTATTTTTAATATGTTAAAAGCCGTGGATCAACCCTGTGAGATCTGCAGACCCTCCCGGGATTCACCTATCCTCTTTAAATAGGCTACCCTCAATTAAAGAGGAAATTTGGCGCTCGCGCGTGATGGTGGCCAAATTATCGTATCCTTGGACAACTGTTGCCTATGAAACAATATAAACTAAAATGTACAGAAATCAATATCCATCACGGGTAATAATGGTTATATATACATTTAACTGAGCATTACTAATATTTTTTAAATAATGGGTGTATTTTGTTTATTTTATAGATGTCCTTTTCAAAGCTCTCTTCCTTAGTGTCGATCCGTACATGAGGTAAGTTTGATTGATATTTGAAAAAATTATTATACGTATTTTAATAATATATCTAATCTTAATAATATTTACAAAGTATAATTATTTAATCATATATATAATTATTCAATAATAATAGAAAAATATAAGAACTTTATATGTTGTCCTATTCCTATATTACTAGAAATGTGAATTATGATTAATTTTTAGGCCCACGGCTTTGAAGCACCCTACTGGAATAACGATGTTTGGATCTCAAGTGGCCAGGTAATTTAATTTTAAAATTTAATTAAACATAATCTGTTTACATTTGAATAGGCTTATCAGTGCCATAACTAGGTGTGGCCGAGCCCTAGGCACTTAGACTTCTTTCTCATCAGTGAATGATTTCCTGATGAGGGAGGTTTGGATGGACCGGAATAAGTTATAGTCGGATGGTGGAAGGTTCGGATAATACTGTGGGTGTAATAAAACATCACAGACTATTGGCACCAATTTTTGCTAAGTGATACTGTGGTGTGAGGTCTGGCGTTTTCATGGAATGCAATATCTTTGGTAGCCGATCTTCGAGTGCAGTGAATCTTCGAGTCAATCGTTTTTCCTTGAGGAAGCAACTCGTCAATGAGCAAACCGCGATAATCCATTCATACGGAGTGCAGTATTTTTCTGATCTTGGGTTATTAGGACCGTAAGTAGTTGTCCACGATTTCTTTTGCAATGCATTGTCCACTTGTCGTCATCCGTCACTACTCGTTTGGAAAGTGGTTGTCTTTCATGCCGGTCCAGAAGAGAGTTAGAGTTTTATTATGGATGCTCGGGGTCAACCAGATCATTCTTGAAAACCACAACACGATTCTCGATTGAAGTGCACGGGTTATGGGAGGCTAGAACAACCATCACGACAGTCGATGACGAAACAAACTTCAACACATCCATATTTACAACCCGTCTAATTCGAACCGACATCAAAACAGTTGCTATGGTGACACTTTATTAACAATTACATAGATTAACTGAATACACATCGACACACTACAGCAGCACAACGCTGGTGCAGAAGTTATATGCACCAAGCATTCGGCAAGGTCTGGCACCGGGGGCTTCTCTTTAAGCTCAAGACTGTGCTATCACACACTTATTATCTAATTCTTCACTCATTCCTTGCATACAGATTTTTCTTAGTCCGACAGGGCTCATTGTTATCTTCAGTAAGACCGATCTTAGTGGCGGGCCTCAGGGATAAATACTAGCACCGCTATTGTACATAACATATACACATAATATTCCACAAAATCCTGACATACTGACAGCAACCTACGCTGACGACACTGCCATAATCACTAAACATCAAGATGTGACGCAAGCCTCACTAAACTTACAACATTACTTACAAAAGCTGAATGAGTGGTGCCAACTATGGAAAATAAGACTGAACCACGAAAGCACATCACTTTTACTCTTAGACGCGAAACATGCCCTCCCATTTACCTTAACAACTCACCCATCCCGCATACAGATAAAGTACAATACCTTGGACTAACGTTTGATAGGAGAATGACATGGGGTCCTCACGTTAAGATGAAACGCCAATCACTGAACCATAAGCTCAATTTAATGTACACCCTATTCAAGAAAAACTCCAAATTAGATATAAAACAAAAACTACACACGTATACTTACTGACTAAAACCAGTTTGGACATATGCATTACAAATTTATGGGATCGATAACAGACTCACAGAAAACGACTGCAGACTTTTCAATCAAAAGTACTTAGACTTATCACCAAAGCACCATGGTACGTCAATAACAAAACTCTGTATACTGACTTAAAAATACCAACTGTTGACGAACAAATATGAACGTACTACAAACGCTTTCAAGAAAAACTACACGGACATCCAAACCCGTTAATAAAACGAATAGCCTCTACTCTCATGCCAGAGAACACTAGGAGGAGATTAAAAAGAACGTGGATGAGGGATATGTTACCATAGGAAATTGAATCAAGCCAAGGGAGAGCTACCGCTGGCTAATGTTCTTCTTCATGTCTTTCAAGTCATTGTATCATGTTTTAGTGTCAGCCAATCTGCTGATTGTCACTGTTTTGTATTTGACAGGTGTAGATGAAAATGTAAGGAGAAAAAAAAAGGTGACACTTTAATACTCTTAGCTACCACGGTCTTAAAACTGTGGCTTCTTCGCTTCTTTATGCATTTCTTTTTCAATGTTTACATTTGAATATTATTGTTTACTTTATAAAATAATTCTTTTTAGTGTCTTGGAGAGCAAGAACTCTGAATTTAAAGTTGGTGATAACGTTGTGGGGTTCTTCGGCTGGCGTTCACAGACCGTGGTCAACCCCAACGACGTGATGAGCCCCTACGGTGGAAAGGCACGACCTTACGTACTCCCGGACTTCGGAGGAGTCTCACTCTCCACAGCTCTTGGGGTCCTTGGCATGCCCGGGTGAGTCAGGAAACTTATGATATTCATCAACACTATTTGGGATGAATGCCTGATGACTTATCGACATTTCAGAAACACAGCTTGGTTCGGTTTGACCAAAATATGCGATCCTAAACCTGGGGAGACTTTGGTGGTTACTGGTGCTGCGGGTGCCGTGGGCTCTATGGTGGGCCAAATGGGAAAAAACCTAGGTGAGTTTAATATTTGTTGATTAATAATCAATATTCGCTAATTAAGAATGCTTTATTGTGCTGTTCATCGAGTTCAGCTTTAGCAAGATGTTGAAAACAAGTCCAATAGCAAGGTTCGTGAAGAAATTTTTTTAATACATTTTAATCTAGCTCTGTCAATTAGGACCTTTTTCGGATTATGAATGGAATGTAAAGTTATTAACCATTGCTCCAAAGTGAAACAGTATTCAAAATCACCGCAATAAGTTGATACTTCACTTCAGTATTGTAACTATGATAAAACAGTTATTCCTGATATCCATACACAATTTGAAAATTAGTCATAAGAAATATTATTAACTGGCTTCAGTAATAATCTAAATAACTATAGTAATGAACATATTTTCATTGTCAGATGATCATCAGACATTCTGAAGTTGTGACCATAGAACAACATATTTTTTTTATGTAGCTATTGGTTCTATCTTTCTGTATAGTTCCTCATTTGATCTCAAACATATGTAGCCATTAACCCACGTGTTGACTAAAATCTTCCTTAATATTTAGTGTTCCCTTTAGAATACTTTATATCCTTTTATTCATAATCAAATTTTCTGAAGCATATAATCCTTCTGGCTTTACAACTGCACCATATAGTGTCTTAACTTCTCTCAACAATATCTATATATCTCCTGTCATGATGTTTGTTCGGGCTAATCTCCGAAACTACTGGACCGATTTTAATGAAATTTCGCAAAGATGTGTAACATTGTCCAACTTAAAATATAGGCTATTACTCAAGGTAGTATCCTTGGCCCAATCCTTTATACAGTTTATGCAGCTGACATCCCAACTCATCCTAACACTATCCTTACCACGTATGTTGATGATACATGTGTATTATCAGTCAACACCAATCCAGTTATTGTATCCCAATGCCTCCAATCCCATATCACTGATCTTGAAGAATGGTTTCAAAACTGGAGAATTAAAATAAATTCTCAAAAATCCCATCAAATCACTTTTACCTTACGTCAAAAACCAATGACTTCCTGCCCTTCAGTATCCTTTAATAATATCCCACTTGTGTCTGTAGAACAGATCCGATACTTAGGGTTGCATCTCGAAAAACGATTAACCTGGAATCCTCATACATGACTGAAAAGACAAGAAACCGCTCGACGTTTCAGGCTACTTCAACACAAACGCACTAAGCTCCCAATCAACTACAAAAGACTCATATACATGACCGTTATACGACCTATTAGGACTTACGGAGTAGAGCGTTGGGGCTCCACTAAGCCATCGAATTCCTCTCGTATCCAATCCCTGCAATCCCAAATTCTTCGTAAAATCCACAATGCTCCTTATTTTGTTAAGAATAAAGTCATCCATAATGACCTTAATGTCCCATTTGTTGCTGATGTGTCCCGAACCCGCTATCTATCCTTTCATACCAAACTTCATTTCCACTCAAACCCTCTAGTTTCAAAACTAGCTTCCTCTTCAATTCTCGATAATTCTCCGAGGCGTCTGAAAAGAAGATGCCACGTGACCTTCTTAGTTGAACATGCGGTTTGAGTACTATCAGTAGGTAGTTTCTCTACTTGTCATTATGTATCACTTAGCCTATTTATTTGTTATATTATTGTAATATAGTTGTAAATATCAATAAATAAATAATTAAATATATATATATATATATATATATATATATATATATATATATATATATATAGAGAGAGAGAGAGAGAGAGAGAGAGGGAGAGAGAGAGAGAGAGAGGCTATGTTTTATTTCGATTAATGACCGCGATATTTTTTTTGCAGAATTATATTTTTTTTGACCTGCTGTATTTTCGATATGTTAATTAAAAATCAACCATTATATTCCTCATTCATTAAACTAATGTTTATATTTTATCAGTTAAGAATTTTGTATATTTTTTGTTTATTATATGCTATACTTAGATATAAGATGAATAAAATGTAAAATTAATTCATTTTGTTTTAATTCAAATTTTAACAGCAACGAGTTGCTGCAACGAGTCAGCTAGTACTTTTATAATTTTTATCTAAATAATATATCTACCAGATATAGATAAATTATTACTGTAGAACTGAAATCGATAACAGAAATGTAAAATAAAATTTCTTTATTTTTCTAGGTCTGAACGTGATTGGATTCGCCGGTTCTGAAGAAAAAGTCAAATGGTTGACATCTGAATTGAACTTCGACCAGGCTTTTAATTACAAAACTTGTAATGTGAGAAAAGTTCTTCATCAGGCTGCTCCTAAAGGTGTCGACTGCTATTTTGATAATGTGGGTATCATTGATTATGTTTATTAATTATTTTAATCTCAAATTATTTCAATATTTATTTTTATCTTAATCTTGTAAGGCCAGGAAAAGTTATAAAAAAAGTTCCATTACACATAAATTAGTTCCATTCTTTCTTCAATTAATTAAAAAATTCTGTTTGCATAATTATAAAAAAAAATAAACAAAGATGTTCATGCCTAAAACTATGCTATATGTTGATATTTGATATAAAGTATGGGTTCTTAATGTTTATTGTTCTTAATTATTTGTTGACCATAAAAATATGGAGAAAAAAATTGTTTGAGTGGAGGTATAAAAAATAATACCATGAATAGTGATTGATTTTATATTTGTGACCTACGTTACAAGCCCTGAAGATGATCTGCAATGTGGGTCGAAATTATTTTTAACTTATTCTAAATAATTTAACTTAGTAAATTATTTTTAACTTATTCTAAATAATTTAACTTATTAAATTATTTTTAACTTAAATAGTCGAAATTATTTAAGAAATATTCTTTTTATCTCCACTCAACCATTTTTTCCCTGTCGATTTTTGTAAGTCACTAGTCAAGGATCAATGTAGGATTTTTAATGAATGATTAAATACATTATTTTGAGTACCAACAGGTTTTCTTCACCCCATTTTCCTGTAATATAACAGTAAATCAGGGATAAAAATAAGTTGTACCTTGAGAAATATAGCTTTGTTTAAGTTATATTGTTTTCAAGTTAATTATTTGGAATCTATTAGGAATAAATATTTATTTCAGGTCGGTGGAACGATAAGTAGTGATATAATGGAGTCAATGAATGACTTTGGTAGAGTTGCAGTTTGTGGATCAATTTCATCTTACAATGCTGAATCGAGGCCTATGGGTAAATATGTTAAACATTAGCGAAAAGAATAAAGGCCAAATTTTCAGTTCATACACTTATATACTGTTAATAAACAAATCCTTTCCTAATAAATTAAACTTAATAAACATCACACCAACAATCTAATCCATATGGGTTGACGTAATGATAGCTATAAACTGAAACTAAATTTTAATATTATGCTATCTTTTGTTTATCCTTTCTGAATTTCATATGAACATCAACATTACATCTAAATTTTATACAAACATTTTATTTTGCATATTTACAGATTTATGTTTAGTGAAGAACCACATACAAATAGTTTGTCTACACAAACTATTATATACACAGCTTGTAATAATAATCTATATTTATATACATATATATATGAGCTTGTCCTGACTGAGAGACCATCGCAGAGCCAAAACAGCATAAGATACAGACTTGAAATTTGGAGAGTAGGTACATTTTATAAGGCCAACTTCTTCTAATTTTTATATATATATTCTCAACCTAAGAGAGTAACAAATGTTTGTAATAAAAATACTTCATTTTTAAAGCGAATATCATGAAATATTATATTTGCCTTCTACATTTAAAATAAAGAATTACGTGTTTTTATTTTTTGAAAATCAACCCTTATAAGTGTAAAATATGGGAAATCTTTAACTTGTTAAGTTAGAGATGTGAAAATAACTATGCAAGCTTTACTTTTAACATAATAATAATTGTGTTCAAGATTTTGCAAAATCAACCCCCAGAAAAACTTTATATACATGATTGACAAATAATTCATATTTTAAAACTAGGTTTTGCTTGCAATTTCACCGGTGTTTGTTTTTATTATTACGTAGTGGATATCAAACAAAAACACATCGAAAGTTGTGTATACATGCCATTCAATATCTAATAGGACATTTTATTAAAACCGGTCAACAAAGGGATTTCAAGGCTGACTTTGGATAGTACTGAATGAATTGGTTGGCTGGCTGAATTCACAAATGCTTTATGTCATTGTGAATAATATGGAGTACAACTTTAACTTAAGTTGGAGTTGGTAGTTGGTTAATTCACTCTCCGTTTAAACTCAACTTAAGTTTTTATCCAAAATCTATGTGGATGAGTTTGTGGGCAAAAACTAGTTGAAAATTTATTTAAGAACTATTAAATCACTACTTTTAAGTATTGTTCAAAAATGTATTTATTTACTTTGTTATTTTATTATTGTTACAGCTCCAGTTACGCAACCCGCAATAGTTTTAAAGCAACTTAAGGTTGAAGGATTCTTGGTAACAAGGTGGTCGAATATCTGGTTTGAAGGAATAAATAAAAACCTTGAATTCATCAAAGAGGTAAAATAAAAAATATATAAATAAATAACACATATTAATAAGTGTTATTATTTCACGAGATAAGAATTGGTATTCTACTGATGAGTAAAATTAATTAGAAATAAATTTTTAATTACTGATATATTAGTTTATTATTTATGTAACATAAGAAGAAATGAAAATGTGTGGTTTATTAAGATCAATATTATTTATTATTCTCATCATGGTACTAGTGTGTATTTTATTATTATTGGTAATATAAACATTTTTTCCAGGGCAAATTAAAGTACAAGGAAACAATTGTGAAAGGATTTGAAAACATGGATGCAGCATTCATAGGACTGTTTCAGGGTGAGAATACTGGAAAAGCGATTATAGAAGCCTAACTTAAGGCCATTAGATAAGTTGTTTTTATATAGTTTTTCACAAAAATACAGTTTATGTTTTTTAAATTCTTTTTTTATTATTTAAAACCTTAAAATATTGGATGTTATATTTCTTTTTCACCAGCATACCTCTAGTTTTCACGAGCATACCTCTAGTTTGTGTATTACAATTATGACCTTTCAGACAAGACAGTTCTCCATTTTCTGATATTATGCAATCATTTAAAAAAGAAAACATAATTTAGAATTTGTCTAGATAATTTTAAATTGTTTTAGCTATTGGACAATTTTTAGTTTTTTAACATGTAAATATATTATTCTTCATAAATACTTTTTCATGATCAAAAAATGACAAATTTCAGTTTAACATTACTACTATAGCTAATTGGTAAAATTAATAATACCAATAAAACTTGAGATATGAGATCTTTTTTTGTAATATTAACTATGATGTCATAAGATATTTAAATATTTGTTATTCAAATAAATCATCATTCTGGAGCATTCAGTATAAAAACCTCATTGGTCGAAAAACCATCATTGGTCTCTTTTCGACCAAATGCAACATTTTGATGGATTTCATATTTTTTAAAAGATAAAATTATTCATTACTTAATTGAAAACAATCATTGGAATTAGAGCCACATAAGCCACAACTTTGAAAATGTGGTATGGTTTGTGCGCCCTACAATTTTCACTTACTAATCAGCTTGAAATCATTTTTTCAATTTAATGAATTTAGTTCTCATAGAAATTTCATTATGTCTACATCAAACAATAGAAAAGATGAATTTATCAAATACCATAATCCCTCAAGATTATGAATTTGTTTTATCACTCTTCATTCCCTTCTACCACCTTATATGCTACATATTAAATTTTTATAACATCCTACACTAAATCTATTATAATACTCTTATTTTCGTCTTGGGAAAATATTTCTTCTTAAGTCCCTCTGTTATATAATAAAGTTTTTAGTGATGAAATATTTTATCAGCATTGCCTAGCGATGGATTGAGGGGCTACTGTTTGTTTAGTCTTTTGCCGTTCTTGATCTGTTAAATTAAAAATATTTTAAAAAAATTAGCAACTCACAAAACATTTCTTTCTTACTTCTTTAAGCCATTACACTAAATATAGCACTGTTTTCTATTTAAAATAGAGAATATGGTATGCATAAATTTAAAACATAAAACAAACTATGTCTTATTCTTTTATAATATAATCTTAGAACTCTTATTTCAATACAGATAATATCAGTGAAATAAGATTAAGACATTTTTCTTATAAACTAAAAATTAATTTATTTTATGTATTACACAAATATAAAATTTAAAAAAACTATTATTATGTTTACTTATGAATAAAATCTAATGACTACTATTCTAGCCTACATGCAACCTCCAGTAATTTTGAGTTCTAACGAACATTTTCATAAACTGTTTACGTATTTTTATAAAATTTAGTGAAGGAAAATGAAGCATTTTATTATTAATTTTACCAGGTAATAAAATATTTATTGCTGGTTTTATATAATTGGGATTTTGATACTCAGTAACATTTTTAACTTTTGATGATTTTTTTTTTATTAGTTAATGGATCAAGAGCTTTTTTTAATGAAATCCCTTTTGGTTAGTCAAATGAACCAGATGATAGAGTTAGTTCATTTCATAATCGCTTTAAATAAGTCTATTAAAAATGTTAGATGAAATTTTTGTTTAAAGTAATAAATGGAAAACGAACATACATAAAAAAATATTACTTAGTAAATGTAACATTTGTAGGTGCATCACATTAAATAATAAATTTAAAATTAGATATCTGGATGGGTTTTTTTTTAAATAAAATAAAATAAACACACTCTTTATATAAAATAAATGTATTCATTTATTTGTCATCAATACACATTCTGCTGAATTCTTCTTCATTAGCGATTACATGAATTTTGCTATTTTCAAATTTACGAATAAAAATCTTACCTGAGTTAACCCAGAGATATTTCCATCCATATTCTGATTTCATTTGTTTCGCTTTTGCCAAAATGGTTCTTCTCTGAGGAGTCAAAGATTCATTAATATATATCAAATGAGATGTCTTCATCCCGAGATCCTCTGTAGTTATCTTCTTCAATCTTCTACTCAATAAAAATTGTTCTTTGTCACTTCTACGCACAAATTTTATAATAATTGTTGGGTATTCGATACTTTCAGTTTTTTTCAATTTGAAACAGTTATCTAGCATTTCTTGTTTCAGGTCAAAATTTAAAGCCTTAGCTAAATTGATGACTGCATCAGGAACAGATTCCCCATTTTGCACAGGAAGGCCCCGAATTTCCACTGTATTCAGCCGTAGTTCCTGTTTCATCTCATCTAGTTCATTTGTCAGAGTAGTAACCTTGCTTTTCAAATTTTTGTTTTCACTAAAAATCTTATCAATTATTTCTTGTTGTCTTGAAATTATTTCGTCTTGTTTTTGTGCTAGTTGTTCATTGGTGTTAATTTTTGTCTTGAAACTATCGAGCGATGAGTTTATATCTTTCTCGATCGATTTTTGTCCATCTGAGACTTTTTGAATTTCTGTCTTGAGTTCTGTTGCAAAATTCTCCATCAATGCTTTAAGAGTGCTGAATTCTACTTCTTTAATATCCTTCATTGGTGCTTTTTGAATCGGAATATCAGAGCCAGAATACCTACGCCTGCTTCTTAATTCGCATTTGCTGCACAGCCACTTATTTTTTAACAGATCAGCTTCTATTTTTGTTATATTTATACAATCCCAATGAAATTGTAATCTGCATTCCCTGCATATAATTTTACAGAGATCTTCAGAGTTAATAAACTTTGTGCAATCACCGCACTTACTCATCAGTATAAAAAACTATAAAAATAATAATAATTTTCAATATAAACTAAATGATATGAATAAAGAGAATATCTTTACAGGAACATTGTAAAATGACTGAATATCTATCCTCTTTAATTTATCTTATCAGCAGGGAAAGATAAGGAATGTCATAAAATTCACATTTATTAATTATTTAGTTAGTCATCAATATTTTTTAGTTATTATTATTCATCAATATGGTTGCACAAATTACTCATATCTGGTTCTTCAAATAGATTCTCAATCAATTAAGAAATAGTTTTATAATATTAAAGTATCTGAGTGAAAACAAAAAAAATTAAAACAACTTACTTTAAACTTTTACAGGAAAAAACATTATTTTGAACATGGATATTACAATATGACTAAAATTTTACAGGAGAAGCAGTAAGAATTTGTCTACTATTTAAATTCATTTCTATCCTTTAACTCATAAAAAAGTATCAAGTGCAGCATTTTAGTGAATACTATTTACCTATTTCGTACAAAAAAGTGTTAGGCCTTCATTTCTTAAGATTTAATAATAAACCGAATAATAGCAGTTTTTAAACTAAAAAAATGTGCAAACTCCTTTGGAGTAAAAAAATAATAAACTTACATGTCTAAATTAAAAACTATATTTCATAGTGGAAAAATTGATAATCAGTAAGAATTTGAAATTTTCCTCTAAAGAAATTTACATTACAGTAACAGAAATTTCCGAGTAAAAATAATGGAAAATAAATGTATAAAGTGGCACAATTCTTCTAAATAAACAATTTACAATAAATACGACTGGTTTGTTATTTAGTGCTATTTCTAAGACTTCAGGCTTTATTCTAGAATCTTCCAATAATGAAATTATTATTTCTTTATATCTATTTTTTTGGTGGTTTTTATGTTATCATTAATTATATGTCAATGATAGCTTTCAAAGGATTTGACTAGGCAGGTTCAAGGTATACTTAATAAAAGAAAAAAAGTTGAAAAGAAGTATATTATTTTTTTTTTAAAACATTAAAAAATATGCATATATTTTGGCTTTTTAAAAACTTCTCTTTCATTTTATGTAAACCTTAGCTCATAAGTAGCAAAACAAATTTAAACTTGAACGACGACTTTACCAGCATTGTCAGAACCACTGGAGAAAAGACTGATAAAGGCTTCATCTGTTTTCTCAAACCCTTTTACAACAGTTTCTTTGAATTTTAATTTGCCCTGTAAAAAATACAATTATTTTGTTAGTAAAAGTTATAATTTGAAATTGGTAAAAATAAAATAAATATTTCTAAGCCATTTTTAACTAAGGTTACTATGTTTTACTCAGTTTATGATAATAAAAAAATGTGCTTAATTAAAATTATTATTATTGGTGCCAATTATAACTTAAAATTATATTTGCAATTAGGGGAGGAATTTAATTGTTGAAAGCACAATGAATAAATTTCAGTTTTTTGTTTTTATCTGAAAAATATGCCACTAAGTTTTAATGTTTTTGTTTCCTCCAGCTACGGAACTAACACAAAATACTATTTTTCCCTTTCAATCAGCTGTGTTCTACTTTTTCCTTTCTATCAGCTGTATTTTAATTTTTCCTTTTCAGTCAGCTATATCTTACTTTTCCTTTTCAATCAGCTGTATTTCATTTTCCCCTTTTCAATCAGCTGTATTTTATTTTTCCTTTTCAGTCAGCGGTTTTTTTTTTACTTTTTCCCTTCCAGTCAACTGCTTTTCATTATTTCCTTTCAGCTGTTTTTTTAATCAAATTTTTAAGGATTTATTTATAATTGATTATATTATTACTTTTTTAATATATTCTTTTACTAAAATTATTGAACCATAATTATTTCTAAATATATTTCATTTTTATTTGATAATTAATTTTTTTTAACTTACTTCTTTAATGTATTGCATGTTTTGTTCTATTCCCTCGAACCAACAATCCTTCCACTTACTAGATAGGAATCCTTCAAGTTTGAGCTGCTTCATGACAATATTTGGTTGTACAATTGGTGCTAATAACATTAGAAAAAAAAAAGTTAAACATCAATTCAAATAACCAGCACATGTTTAGACTTGTGTTCACAATTAAAACGATATAACGGATATTATCCATCACTCTTGCATTACTAAATTTGGAAGAACACTTTATCACTATATTTTTTTAAATATTTGAAAAATCAAAATAAATTATTAATATTAATCATTTCAAAGAATTATTTATTTATTCGAGGGTGAAAAAAATATACACATATTAATTTTACAATTAAAATAATAGTAATTTACTTAATATAACAATTTTGTACATTTTTTTTTAAAATTACAATATAGAAGATGGCCCCGTGACTTCTTTGTTGAACTTGTGATTTGAGTACTACCAGTGGGTAGTTTCTCTACTTGTCATTTTCACATGTCATTTTGTATCGCTTAGCCGATTTACTAGATGTATTTTTTTTTATACAGTTGTAAATATCAATAAATAAATTAAAAAAAAAAAAAAATTACAATATTACTAGAAGGTTAAAAAAAATTAAAATAAAATACTAATCTATGGTGAAAATGACACGAAATAGTAGTTAGTATGAACTTTTCTGCCATTTCTATTTAATACTATGTAAATTAATTTATCTGAAATTTAATTTTTATTTAGAAAAAATGAAAGTGAAATATAACATGTTATTATAGTACTTAGACATATTTTCTACATGATTATATCAAAAATATTTATTGTATGACTTTAAAATTATTTATTATGAAGGACAAAACTTTTATAAACATTAACAAAACAGATAAGACTTTAATCAATGGCTTTATATGAAGCCTGATTATCTGTAAAGACATTTGTTCAAATAAATTCATAGATCTAATTAAGTGTCTTCTATTTTCAATCAAAACAAAATGAAAAAAATATCTTTAGTTTAGCATTTCGATTTTAAGTTATCCTTGCATATTTCATTTTTAAAATTTGCTTTTTTATTATTTTACAGTTATTTTATCATTTGATTATTATAATTGTTTTTTACATAACAGGTAACATATTCATTATATATAAGGAAAAAACATTTTAAAAAATACGCATGAGAAAATAATGATAATAATGGCATCATGAAGAGTGATGAAGAAAATTTTCAGATTAGGGAAGCCAAAAATAGACCTTTTGAGGGAATTTTACTCACAAGTGGCAGCTTTGAAAGCTTGAGATCAATAACACCAATTGCCTAGTGCCTTTTCTCTTAAATAGATTTTATTCAGCCTTTATTGAATTGTTTTGACCTAACGAATAACTAATTACTATTATTATTAATATTAAATTTATATACATATACAAGTTTACGACTGAGTATACATCAAAAAAACTTGAAAAGCTGGAGTCAGAGTCATTTAAATAAAATTTTTTTTTTTTTTTTTTAAATGATTTTATTGAATTGTACAACTGTAATATTATACATCTAGTACAAAGGCTGTATGAATAAACAAATGCATGAAAGGACGTGTAGAGGCACTACCCATTGGCAGCACTCTAACTACATTTCTATTATAGAAGGTCTCGAGGCCATCTTCTCTTCAGACGCCTAGGAGGATTGTCCGGGATGGAATTGGAACCAAGGATGGAAACTAGTGGGTTTGGATGGGCCTGGAGTTTATTATGGAATGATAGGTATCTGGAATGGGCTAAATCGGTAACATATGGAACGTTCAGGTCATTATGGATGGTTTTATTTGTGACAAAATAAGGAGCGTTTAGGATTTTGCGAAGGATTTTGGATTGCAAGGATTGAATACGAGAGGAATTTGATGGTTTGGTGGAGCCCCATAGTTCAATTCCGTAAGTCCATATAGGTCTTATAACAGTAACATAAATAAGTCTTTTGTAATTGATTTGAAGCTTTGAGCGTTTGTCTAGTATGTGTTGAAGTAGTCGGAAGCGTCGAGCTGTTTCTTGTCTTTTCAGTCTTGTGTGAGGGTTCCAAGTTAGACGTTTGTCTAAGTTGAGTCCTAGGTAGCGGATCTGTTCAACAGGGATAAGTGGAGTACTATTAAAGGATACAGTTGGACAGGAAGTCAAGGGTTTTCGGCGAAGGGTAAAGGTAATTTGATGGGACTTTTTGGAATTGATTTTAATTCTCCAATTCCGACACCATTCTTCGAGGCTTGATAAATGTGATTGAAGGGATTGGGATGCAATATATGGGTCGTTATTAACTGATAACACGCATGTGTCATCAGCATAGGTGGAGATGAAGGTGTTAGGATGGGTTGGGATGTCAGCTGTATATACCGTGTAGAGGATAGGACCGAGGATGCTACCTTGAGGAACACCAGCAGACTGGGAATAGAGAGGAGAGTAGGAACCATTATGATTTACTTTAAATGTTCTGCCAGCTAGAAAGGAGCGAATGATCAAAAAGTATGTAGGAGGAAGGAATTGTCGGATTTTGTAAAGGAGACCTGGGTGCCATACTCGATCAAAAGCCTGTTCTACATCGAGAAAGGCTCCCGTGCAATACAATCTACGCTCCAATGCTGAGGAGACAACATCCACCACACGATGGCATTGCTGGATAGTGGAGTGGGATGTTCGGAAACCAAACTGGTGGTCTGGGATTATGTGGTTACTATCTAGGATGGGATACAGACGTTTTAGTATGAGCTTTTCGAGGATCTTGCCCATTATGGGTAAGAGGGAGATAGGACGATAGGAGGATGGAAGTTCTGGAGGCTTTTTGGATTTTGGGATCATTTTTACTATAGATAGTTTCCATGTATCGGGAAAATAGGTAGAACGGATTACAGAATTATATATGTATGTGAGGAATAGGATAGCTTTTCGAGGAAGGGATTTTAGGATGTGAGCTGTAATTAGGTCATGTCCAGGAGCTTTACGGGAAGGCAAACTATGAATAACATTGGATATTTCTGACGGATGAAAAGCCTTAGGTGGGAGACTCATTTGGAGTGGGATATCCAGTTCTGCTTCAATACACTCAATGTGAATAGGGTTGAGGATATCAGGGTGTGGATTAAAGGTTTTGAAGAGGTGTTGGGCGTATATGTGAGATTTTTCTTCGTCAGATCTGGACCAAGTTTGATTTTCAGTAAGGAGAGGATGATTAAAATCTTTGAATTTAAGGATCTTTTTGGTGGTCATCCAAAGTGATTTGTTAGTAGTCGTAAGATTTTCAGTCACACAAAGCAAATTTTGGATTTTGTAGTTTCTAATCTCCGTTTTCAGTTTGTTAGTCAGTTGGGTGTAATATGTTTTATCTGATGGGTAACGAGTCCTGTGCCACTTCGATCTTGCTCTGCGTTTTTCGCTCAGCAAGCTGCGAAGGTGCTGTGGCAGGTTAGTCTGTTGTGTGATATTATTTCTGTTTATGGTAGTGTTATCTTTTATACTGTCTGTTATTGTTGCTGTAAGTATTTCTATTGCGCTGTCAATGTCTTGTTTAGTCTTGAGTGGAATCCGTAGGTCTAGTTTGTTTTCCAAATCGTTACTAAATTGCTCCCAGTTAATTCGTCCTGTAATCAATGAAGGAGAGGAGGGCTTAGGAATGATGGTTGAGTGTAATGAGAGCAGAACTGGACTGTGATCTGAGGAGAGGTCATCCAGGGATTTGATTAATACGTGGGAAGGAGAAATCTGGGATGTGACAAATATATCCAGGATATCAGGGCGTTTTTTCAGGGAAGTTGGCCAATAGGTAGGATTCGGGGGAGAGAGGATTGAATAACTAAGAGAAGTGGAGACATGAGACAGGATATTGCCACGAGAGTTGGATGTTCGGCAGCCCCATCGTTGGTGTTTAGCATTATAGTCTCCTCCAGCAATAAAGCGTGATCCGAGGGATTGGAATAATGATTCTAGTTGGTTATTGGATAGAGAATTGCCAGGAGGACAGTATACAGCTGATAATGTAAGTTGGAAGGGACGAGTCGATATGATGATAGAGGTTGCTTGGATAGCCTCATTTGGAGTTGAGGGAATAAGGGAATGTGGAATGGTTTTATGGATAAGGATGCAAGAACCGGCGTGGGAAGTGTTGTCTGGGTGGTCAGATCTATAAGTGATATAGTCGCGTATATAAAAATATGAACGTTTAGTGAAGTGAGTTTCAGTCAGTAGGGCAATGTCAATCTGATTGTCATGCAGAAATATGTCAAGTTCGTCTCGGTGGTTGTATAGTCCGTTCGCATTCCATAAGAGGACAGCTAGGGGCTTCACATTCATCGCGGGAAGTTAAATGGAATTTCTGTGAGGAGTCTAGTGAGGAGGGTGATGAGCGGTTTGATAGTTTGTTGTAGGTCTATCAGGAAGGAAGATAGGATGGAATGTATGTCGGTGGGATTATGGATTTCGAATGGATATGAATGAGGAGGTTGAGATTGAAAATCAGTAGGGGTGTTGACTGGGTGCTGAGCCCGGCGTTGGGGACGAGGAGGTAGATCAACTTTCGTTGGTCGATGTAATGTGGGGTTTACGTGGAGAAAAGGTTGTGATGGAACTGGAAGTGGGTGTTCTGGAGGAAGTTTAACACGGAGGGGTAAATGGTTAGGAGGAATAGGATGTCGTGGGGGTTGGGACTGTGCCTTGGAGATCTGTGGCTTGGATTGAGAGGTTAGGGGTTTAGATTGGATGTTCTGAGGCGTCTGACGTCGCGGCTGCTTTAGAGTATTGGTGTAGGCTTGAGAAGGCGGCTTTATCTCTTCCTGTAAATCGGTGATCGTTGAAGTAGTGGGATGCTGCTCGCTGATAGATGTTTGTGGCAGTTCTGGGAAATCCGATAAATTGCCAGGTTCAGGAACAACATTTAAGGTCTTCTGTTCAGTTTTTTTTTTGTATGCAGTATTGTGCAATCTTTGTCTATAGAGGTTTTTATATACAACGCAACCCCTGTAGCTAGCAGGATGGTCTTCACCACAGAGTGCACATTAAATAAAATTAAATTAAATAGTTCATTGGCTATTAATTTTCTTAATAATTAAATTATATCACATTAAAATACTTAATTTAGATATCTTCCAGCTGCCGAATTCAGCTGTTAGTTAATTTCTGACTTCTATCCAATCAAAATAAAAATAAATACTAAAATATTCAAATATTGAATATTTTTAATGTTAATAAATAATTTATGAAATGTTCCTTGATTATTTATAGATATTAATATCTAAAATAAATATGTCACATTCATAAAATAAGATAAAAATAGAAATAAGTAGAAGAATAGCTAGATGTCTTTGTGTCAGAATATTTTATTTGTAACATTTTTTGTTTTGGTCTTTGAACTTTTATTAGGCTTCTAAACATTAAAAAAGTAACTACAAAAAAAAAAAGTTTCACTTTAAGACATCTCATTATTCAACTTTTAACATCAATGCTTTAGCTTAAGAATTGAATTAATTAAATTTACCCATTGGTGGATTTTTGGGGTCAGCATTGTAAGCTGAAATAGAGCCACAGCAGGCGACTCGGCCAAAAGAATTCATTGCATCTAGAACAGCACTGCTAATTACACCACCAACCTGGATTAGTAAATCAATCATATTTATTTCCAATCAAAACGAGAAAAATAGGCCTGTCTAATATTAGAATTTTATCCAACAAAATTCTGACTTATTTTCAAAACAAAATGAATTTATTAAGAAATAAAGTTAATGTTAATAAGCTTACATTATCAAAGTAACAGTCAACGCCATTTGGGGCTGCTTTTTTCAACGCCTCTGCTAAATCACAAGTTTTATAGTTGAACGCATGGTCGAAGTTTAATTCTTCTTTCAGCCACTTAACTTTGTCATCAGCTCCAACAAATCCAATTACATTCAAACCTAAATCAGAAATGAAAATTACTTAATGTTAATATCACAGAAATTTTTTCAAACAATGGTTTTTATCAATTCTTGTATTTTAATAACTGAGAAATATACCCATGTCCTATTTGTACAATATAAATTATTATTATAAACCTTTTAATGTTTAAAAATAATTCTTATTGAAGAATAAATTGGATGTATGTATTTTTATACTTTTCTCAACAGAAAGACTTATTAGATTTTACTTTATATTATCACAATTTGTCATATCAATCTAAATTACACTAAATAATGAATATTTATTTTTTATTTACATTAATATCTAGCTAAACATAAGCTTTCATGTTTAACATAAGATTTTTCTGATTAAAAGAGTCCAATATTGTTTTGGATATTATATTGAAGATTTTATAAACTATAAAAGTATTTATAATTTGGAAATTATTTATAATATAGGATTGATGAGTGAGGATCGGTGAAGAGAACGGATTTGTCTGACTTGGATACGACCCCTGGTAGCTCAGTGGTTTAGAGCACTGAAACGGAGATGCAGATGACCCAGGTTCGAATCTCGGCATGGAAAAATATTTTCTCTTCAAATAAAAAAAAAATAAATATAAAAAGTATTAATATAAAAAAGTTCTCCCTTTATAAGAGATTGGAACATTTTCTTACTTATATATACAAGGTCAACTAATATCATCCAACATATAAAAAGTATTAATAATATGTTTTATAAACTATTAATAATCCAGTGCAAACTAATAATAAATCGGTATAAACTATTAATGATTATTTTAATTTAAAGCCTTATGAACAATAAGTTCAAAACAACAATATCTTTATTTCACTAACTCAAAATGTCCATAAAATTCAAAATTTGTTTAAGATAAGGTATAAAAGAATTATTTTGAAGATGTTATATAAGATAAATGATTTTCAAATTTAATTTATTAATTTACCTAAAATTTTCCCGATTTGCCCAACCAACGACCCAACTGCACCTGATGCTCCCGTCACAACCAAAGTTTCTCCTTTTTTCGGAGTACATAATCTTGTCAATCCAAAATAGGCAGTGTTTCTAAAACAAAAAAAAAACGTAAATGTTTTGAAATCATTGTTGAAATTTATTAATCTTAAAATAAAATAAATTTTCTTTAATAATTAAAAAATATTCACAATTCTTATGTTAAAAATAAAAAATAAAGTTCATCTTTGAATCATAAATATAGTAGGGATGATATCAGCTGTTATTTTTGAAAATGGTATAAGTTCGTTTGGATATAAACAAAATCATTTATTCCATTAAAAGATTGTTATTTCGTAATCAAATTAAATGGTGCTTAAATTTAAAAACATCACTCTGCGCTAAGTGCTATGTGATAAAAACACTTGCCCGTTTGCCCATAATTTTTAACTGATTCAAATAGAAACCTTTAGATATTGTGAATATAAAAAATAAATGGACTTATACCACTTTCAAAGGTAACAGCTCATATGGTATAGAAAAAGTTAATTAATTAATGTTACAAACAACAAAATAATACTTACCCAGGCATGCCAAGAACACCAAGAGCGGTTGAAAGTGGAATATCTCCAAAATCTGGTAAGATATACGGTCTACTTTTTTCTCCAAAACCACTGACTACTTCGTCAGGATTTGCAACGGTTTTATTCCTCCATCCAAACTGGCCGACAACATTTTTTCCAACCTCGAAGTCTGGATGCTTGCTTTCTACAACCCTGTTGTTTTTTTGAAAAAGAAGCAAATTTGTAATATTAGTTTTTTTATAGTAATCTTGTTTTTATGGATATCAATATTACTTTGAAATAAACATACAATATTTATTTTATTTTATTATTATCGTACATTTAATTTGTTACTGAGTTGATCCCATTGAGTCATATATTAGAAATAAAAAATCAGAACTCCTAAGATCATAAAGAATTCAGTTCTTATTAAGGAAGTACGATTTCTTGATCTACTCAAATTAAAGGTAGCTTTTAAAGCTTAATTTTAAATGTTCTTGTATATAATTTTCTTAGGGATAACCCATGGTTGATAAATTGATAAATTATAATAATAAATAAATTTTCCAATTTATTAAACTCTCACAAATTTGGAGTTTAGAGTCCAATGCTGGCCCACTGAACCATACTATTCCTATATTTTATTAATTTCAATATATTCATTAAATATATATATAGATAGATAGATAGATAGATAGATAGATATATTTATTTTAATATACAATCATAATCAAAGAGAGGGCCATTAACTGGGGAGGGACGGGAGGATAAAATCCAGATTTCTGGGGAGGTTGAAAAGAATTTATTGTAATTAGAATCATAAAAAAAAATTGTTCATTTCATTTGCAAAAGATCTTTTTATTAATATTAAACATATTATTTGTTAATTTTTACCTGGCTACTTGTGCTCCTATCATGGTTATTCCAAGAGGAAGTTTCACAGATACTGGCCTGAAAATTTAATGTTCATATTTATTGATAAGTTTAAATGGGATATATAATGATTTTTTTAATATTATTATAGTCATTAAATGATAAATTAAATTAACTATATATACCTCATGTATGGATCAACACTGATGTAAAGAGCCTCAAAAAGGACATCTGAATAAAATAAGCATTACAAATTAACAGACATGAAAATATGTTCCAAGTTATATAGGAAATAAAATTTCTTATAGTTATTTTCATTGCAGAGTTATCATAATAAAAAAAAAAGCAATCAATTTATCATCCTAACCATGCCTTATTGAACACTGTATGTTAAAATTAATATTTTAATAAATATTAGTGATATTTATAACCAAATAACTAAAATCTACCTTATAAAATTTAAATTTACACCGTGGTCGATAAATTTTCATTTTATTAAAATAAAAAAGTTAACAAATTGTTAATGATATTGAGAGGGAAAAACAATATAATCTTGTTATTTTGGGAAATCTGCGAATGTTATTTTCCTCTTCTAAAATTTTAACGTAAACTAATAAATAAATAGTATAAACTAATTCTGCAATCAATGTCATTTTTGTTTGAAGTTTCTTATAGATTACTAAATTTCTTAATTATAATAAAGAAATAAAATTCTTTTTATATTAGTCAATAATATTTACTAATTAAAGTTTCTAGATTTTTTAAATTAAAGTTTTTATAAAATAAGATAGGGAAAAAGGCAAGATAATTATGAGATAGTGAGTAGTCTTTTTGCAATTCAACATAGTAGATTATGTAGATCAATATTCAACAAATCATCATTGCTAAATATTTAAAGGGTATCCTATTTTCTCAATTCTGTATATGTTTATTTTATAACTCTGAATCAATGTTCTTACTTATTTTTTCATAGCTTATTAAGCTTTATTACTTAAATATTTCTTGATATTTACTAAAGAAATTATACATCGGTTAAAAATCTTTTTTAAACGCTATAGAGATAGTTTCATATACCTTGTGAATAATATTTGAGAAAAGTATAGCTTATTTTGTCTTTCACACACTGAAGGACATTTAAGAAAAATGAATTATATTCCTGATATACACAATAATTAACATACATTTAAATTGTACACCATAGTGTCTAATATTTTCATATTAACAATTTACTATAACAAATAATAACATTTTAATTAGATGTAAATATGAGAATGATTCATTTTAGAAACAATGATTAAGTTTAAAAAAGAGATATTTTGAGAATATTTTGTTTGCAACTCTAGTTGTAAAAAGCTTCTATACATATCAATATTGGTAATTTAAAAAAACATTCCAAATATTTTAAAACTAGTACTTTGAAATTGAAAAAAAATAATTGTTTTTAGTTTTCAAGATATTGTTACTAGCTTCAAACCTTTAAAAAAACAAATATCTTTAAAATTCTTAATACCACTATATCTTCTGTTGTAATGTTCCTATTTCTTTGAATTACAAATACTAATTCAACTTTATATTTCCATAGTTAGCAAATATAAATATTATATCATTATATAGATATATGAATATAAAATAATAATACCTACAAATATTCCGACCTTAAGAAATAATAATTATTTTCTACACAAGGTCCCCTGAACAGAACCTTTATTAATACTTTATAAATAAATACTTCATCATCTGTGCATAAAAATCTAGCTCAATAAAATAATATCAGATATAATATATAAACAATAATATCACAAATACTTGGCTAGCTTAATTAAAAGTACGTTCTTCATTCTCAGCTGTTGTATCTTGTCATTAATTTTAAGTATTATCATTTGTTTGATTGTGTACATGAGAGAGTGTATGACTTCTTATTTTAAGCTAAAAAATATATATTTTTTATGATGTATAGTTGTACATGTTATCTCCTTTATAATTTTTTTTTTAAATATGTTCAAACTGGTATTATAATACTTGCAATGTACCATAAATTTTCATATTCTTTTGGTGGCTAAACTATTTAAAAACAAATAGAATAAAAAATATCAGAAATGTATAATTATTTATTATAATTTATTGTAAAATATTAGATAATTATTGAAAAATGGATCAAATTTAAATAGTAATTTCAGTAATTATTCGTGAATTGAAAACCTATTTTTATCTGTCAGCTTGTGTAACAGTGCGTGCTGTTGTTGACTCACTTCCGCCGCTGTAGGAAGCTCCAATACTCTCGCAATGTGACAGTAATGTTTATATTTTAGAAAGTTTTATTTAGAATTACAAAAGAGGCCGGTTGGCCTTAGGTTTGGATAATGGGATATAAAGGGTTGGAAAAAATGGTAGAGATACAAGTGGAGAAAAAAGATAGAGGGACACAATTCAGAAGGGTAGGTAAATATGTTTGTAACTAACCAGATCCAAAATACATGTCAAAATTTAAAAGACAAAGAAAATATGGATACATATCCATGCTTTAAGTAGAGAACTTAGATAGGACGTGTCATGTATTTTAGTCTTTATTTGGGATTTTTTTTCTCAATAATTTTAATTATTCGACACAAATACATTCTTACTAGGAGACCAAACGTATTTATGTATTATCATGTATTCAAGACGCAGGTGTAAGATGCTTCTTGATATATTATTAATCTACTGATGAGCCTAGTTTTTTACAAGGGGTATAGAAAATCGAGCTCGTTGGTTTTGAGTTCTTCTGAAGATTAGTAACGATATTGCTGAAGAACTTCTAGTAGGTACCTACATATTAGGTACATTGAAATGCTTTTAGTACTAATTGATAAATATTTACATATGATATAGATTATATTTCCAAACGTTGAACGGTTTATATGACTTTTTATACATATTGTTTAATACTATAAAGAACATAACTTAATTTCTGATTTTTAATTAACAAAAGTTGTTCTGAAAACCAATTCGCTAATCTGAAAAACCTCATTTTTTTAAGTGCCATCGGAACTGAAGCTAAATATTAAGGAATTATGAAAATTTATTTTATTTTATATAAACAATATAATTTAGTGATATTTTCCATTTTAAATTCCTTAATCACATATTATTATTATTATTATTTAAATAATAAAGCAGATGTATAATATAGAAGGGATGTGGAGACCACTGTATTATCTTGCTCCGCCAAATTTCAACTATTCTATATTGTGCTACTGAAATAGTTTGATGATAGATCAGTTATATGAATAAATGTACAAATAACTTGATAACTTTTTGTAATTTTGTTTAAATTACCCAATTCAACTTACCTCCATCTTTCAATTTCGGCAACTCTTCTTCGACCAACTCGAAGTCGGACTTCTTCGGCACTCCGTCGAAGTGCTTCTTGAAAATGAACTTCTTGCACTTCATGTCCACTGTCGAGCTGTCCGTTATAGAAGATGGCAGAGCACAGACTGGTTCGATTGCCGCTTGCCGGCGTCAGTCATTATCAAGGTCGTCATCCCCCACTTCATCGTACTCGTATTTCTAGATTTAGAAGAATTGAAGATGCGCTCGGCCCTTGAAAGTACAAAAAATGGATTCTCGTGCTGTTTAGGCTAGTTAAAATCATGAACAAAACCAGCACGAATAATTCAGGGATATGGTGTATTGATCACTAAATTATACAGTGCATAATTTTAAACTTATAAATGGACCTATACCACTACAACCCATGAAGGATCTTGAGTTCAGTACACAGTGGAGACTGTACTGTTTCTATGACTACGGTTGTGGACGGATTTGCCCAAGATAACGCCAGACCAACAGGTTTCTCTTCACTTAAGAGTACCCACTTTATAGAGCCCGTGTTAGCCCCGAGAGGGTCTGAAGAACCCACAGGTTCCATCCGTGTCTATTAATAAATTAAACAATGTATGTGCCACAGCCGGATTGAATCCAGGAGCCTTTAAAATAGCAACCCAGGGCTCAACCCGGTGATCTACCCCGTTCCAAAATTGGATACATTTTTGAATATTAAATTAATAGAGGCTTTTGTTATTCATAGCCTTCAGGAAACATTAAACATAAAAACAATGATATTAGTGATATGCAAAGGGAAGGGAAGATCGACTTCATAAATCATAATCGTTCATAATATTGAAATAATTGTTTTATCTAATACTATGAAATTTTTTTTTTTTGAGAAATATTACTGTGATAAAATAACAAACTGACAAAAACAATTCAATGAAAAATATGGCAAAATACTAGTAAAATAAAATCGGAAGCATCTTTTTCTTGTAGTTGACGAATTACGATACATACTTCAATATCTCGATAGATCAAATTGATAAATAAAAGCAATTTATAAAATGAGAAAAAATATAGACTAAAACTAATGTCCCATGATGAATTTATAACCCGTGGGACCAATAGCGCTCGCATCTAAACCACTTCAAATAGAGATTGTCTTATCACCAGATGTAACCCTAGTTTTTATTTAGATTTAAAAAAATCTAAATGGTGTTTGCTTATGGTGTTGGTAATACTTATTTTTTTAAAATAATTTATTAACAATTTTAGTAGGGATGTGAGATAGCTCAGTGTGCTGACCGCTGAATTGTTGAAGATCCCTAAGTAAAATCCGGCAATGTCGGATCAATTATTTGATCTGTTGGGCTCATCCAGCACCTATAATGTGGATAGCCCTAATTGGGGGAAAACGTGGCGGTTGATCTTGATCTATTGATCACTACACATTTTATTGATCCTCCTCCTGTCCTACATTGTGGATTGTCTATTAAATAGTTGGCTTTATGGTATAAAAACTCAGATTACATAACCTCTTATAGAATTTAAAGTATCTTTGTATTAGCCAGTCTGCAGGGACTGATATCCGCCATTGTTTATAACCTCAACACTGATACTGATAGTACCTATCTTCTTATTCATATGAATGGAAGATTGAAATATACAAAATGTGCTAATAAAATGTTAATTCTAGAGCCATCTTACTACGCTCAAATAATTGTTTTCCCTACACTTCGACGAAAACATCTCCATTTCAATCCTTTTCAAAATCCATTTGATGACCTTTTTCAAATAATTTCATCTTAAAAATTATTTTATCCGAACTTCTGGAAGTATTTTACAGCTTCTTCTTTTAAAGACGGATATTTCTAAAGTATTATTCTGTTCTTTTAAACATGAAATAACTAAAGGAATAAGAGAAAGACACAAAATTAAATTTAATAAACAATACAGGCATTTAAATAGACAATAAACAAAACTTAACAAGACAAAAACAGTAAAAAAACAATAGAGAAAACAATTTAAAAAGCACAAAGAAATAACTCAAATGAGATGAGGTGACACATGAAAAAGAGGTAGGTTTCATGCAGACCGGATAATGCACAAGCACCGAATTTAAATACTGTCATTTTCTTAAAAAGGAATAACCTTTAGTGAGTGTAAAAGCATTTCAAATGACTTCACTAAGCAGCTATTAAAAGAGATTTTTAAATATTTCGAAAGAATATCTTTTTAAATATATCTAAAATAATTATTTTTACTATTAAATTTAATTCTTTAATTTATTTTTACTTTATATTTAATTCTGACATATTGCATCAACTATCTAAGTTCTTCAGTTTTTCTTTGTCATTTGAACTAAAAAAAAATCTCAATAAATTTCGTATTGAACAATTAATTTTTCGAAATTTACTGCTGTTTTCAAATGAGCTTGAAAATAAAATTAACATTTGTTCGTGCGAGTAGTAAATTGATACCACAGATTGTAACTGCTTCAATTATCCATCTCAAGGAGAACTTCTTCCTATAGTTCCAGGATTAGATTTTCTTTACAGTTGAAGAATTTATAGAAATTCCTCAGATATAACAGCTGTTTGTTATTGCTCTAAAATCAAAATTACTGTTCTTATCAGCAATAATCAATATACATGATCCATTGTATTAGACGTTGAGTATTAAAAACTATTCAAAACAAACTTTTTTTGTTGATAATTTATATACTTTTGTTGATAAGTATAGATGAGCTAATGATCTATAAGTCCCGGGTTTGAAACCGGCTTTGGCAGATACGATTATCTATTCTGTTATCAGCAATCGATCGACCCAATATGGAGAACTATGCCTCACAAAATATATCCACTGCGAGCACCCTTTATTGGGAAAAAAAATCTGGCGATTGAGCGTTATGTAGACAAAATTATCTCCTTACAAAACCGTTGGTTTATGTAAACAGTAAAGTTTACCATTATTAAACCCGTATTTGGTTGTGGTAATGCATTTTTTTTCTATAGTGACGCTTATTTTTCAGGTCTAGTACACACTATTACAATTTTTAAATACCAGAGTTCACTCATATACACAAAATAGCTGACGTGTCAACGTTTTGCCAATTTAGGCTTAAAAATAATTGCCAAAATGATCTAATGCAGTCAGTAATGTCTCATTTCAAAGGTTTAAAGAAATTCAAATTAAGTAGATTAAATGCGTTTCTCTTAAACAGTAAAACAGTGTATGGTAACGCATAAGAAGTATTTTATGATTTATTTGTTTTGTCGATGCTGAACATTAAGTTATGTCCGGTTTATAGGGGTTTTATTTGTTCGTAATATCACACTTTCTTTTATCGATAATCGATAATCGATCATTTGTCATGACTAAAGGGTCACTTGTTCTACCATAACAATAATTCGACGAAGCTGATGAGAAGACCCTACTGTCTTTTGGTGTTTTAAAACTTATTTATTGAAATTTACAACTTTATTATAACAATATAATAAGTAAATAAAATGGCATGGATGATACATAATTACATGAATAAAGGCAAGTAGAGACACTACCCAGTGGTAGTACTCAAATAACAAATTTAAGTTATAAGGTCACGAGGCATTCTTTTTTTCAGAGACCTTGGAGGATTGTCGGGAATTAAAGAATTAGCTAGGTTTGAAAATAGTGGGTTTGAGTGAGAATAAAGTTTCTCATTAAAGGATTGATATCGGGTTCTGGCCAAATCAGCAACAAATGGGACATTTAGGTGATTATGGATGGTTTTATTAGTAACAATGTTAGGAGCATTGAGGATTTTACGAAGGATTTTTGATTGTAAGGATTTTAAAAAGAGAAGAATTCGATGGCTTAGTGGAGCCCCTATGCTCTACTCCGTAAGTCCAAATTGGGCTTGTAATCGTCAAAAAACTCAAGTTTTTTCAGTTTTGGGTTAAACGTCTTGGGATGGAGGTGGGGGTCCCGGATTTTGAGCCTTTTTGAGCGATTATTCGTTGGGATGTATTGCACTTCTGTTTTGAGATGTGATTGAACTTACTTTTTATTGTGTCTTGATAATGCCTGAATAGGCGAAACGTCGACTGTTTGTATAAGTGTTTGTATTTTACACCAGATTTGAAACATAAGGCTCTGCTTGTGGTTTTCCATTTGCATTATAATAATATTTTTATTTACATAAAAAAATATATATTTGTTCGTTTCCTTAACTATCGTTGTAATTTCAGCTTTAACGCAAATAATAAATTATACATTAGCAATTTATCTCAAGAATCCCCATCTTCTTATTATACAATAACTTACGGGTTTTGTAGAAAACTGTAATAAGAGAGTAAGCAATTTTCAAACTCTAATATTGAATAACCTTTAATTTCCATCCAACTTTTGAAATATGTGTGATTTTTAAATCATACATATTTTTTTTCGTTGACGTCAATGTTATGCTTTTAGTGTGAGAATATTCTATTCGACACTTAATGGACTAATTGAAGAAAACAATGTTAATCTCACATTGTTTTTTTCCTTTTTCAGATTAAAAACATCAATTGGTCTTTTAATTATTTTGCAGTAGAATAACTTCAAGGGCTTATTCAGATGGGCAATTTAAAAACGTAAGAAATATTGTATAAAAATCAATTTCTCATGAAACTGATTAATTTAATTTCATTAAACCAAATAAATGCCTGATGGCGGACCAATCCCCATTTTACAGATTATTCAATTGTTCATTTAATTACACTACAGTAAGTATTTTGCGTTAGTAGAGATTCTCCGATATTATTCTAGAAAATGAAGTTGTTTTTTTTTGTTTTTTTTGTTGTTTTTTTCCTTTTTTCCCAATAGGGGTGGCATTGGTATAATAAAATGAAGTTGAGTTTAGTACATATTTTGTACACACCTGATGAGCCTATTAAAGCATGAGTGAAATAACAAAATATTTGAATTTATTTGTTTGATTTGTTTATATATAAAAATAGGTTTTTGTTTTTTCAATCTAGGGATGTCCAAGTTTCTAAGTGAATAGGCTTGTGTTGAAAGGTAGTACTTACTATTCCTACCTTAGTTAACCTACATATCTACATTATTATAATCATTTCAGTTTTAATTTCTCGCTGCTGCCGTGCGGCATGTGAAACCCTTATAATAAGTAATCTTTTACAATAAATTAATAACACTACATACTAATTATTTACTGACACGAACAATAGTAAACGAAAGTAACTTCTGTCCGTCCCGTTTGTTAATAAGAGTCAATGTATGTTTCACGGCTTTTCTGATCCGTTTGTGATGAAATTTGATTTGGATAATCTCAAGCCTGGGGAAGGACATAGGCTACTTTTTATCAACACACCACACAGGCGAAGTTTATATAAAACTTTAGCCTGATTGGCTAACACGCCCAGCGGTCAACGCACAACAGAAACCACCGAACTTAGCATATTGAAATTTGCAGATAGGTTCTTTGTACTCAATGCCGAATACAATTCTTAAGCAATGACATGCCGACACAGTTCTTCGGCAATGACATTCCGAATACCGTGAATACTTAGCTGCCACGTTTGGAACGTTCTTAAAACTATTGTTTATTCGTATTTCGATTAATACAAACATCGAAGAAAAGGTAAGTTAAATAATCTCTTAAATTGCCATAGTCAATATTTTATTGCCATAGTCAATATTAATCCATTCAGCAGGTGATTCTCTGGTTTCGACCGTCTAGTCGAAGAATTTGCCAGCAAGAATTTTACTACACGGTCGAAACAGAGAGACAAACCATATTATTCAACATTACAAAAGACTCCACTCCTTAATCCTGCTTACTACATCAATATAGTATATTCCTTACACAAAAGAATTACTCAAAAGATCCCAACATAAAGAATATGACAAACAAATCCTTTGCTTAAAGGAAACGTGAAGGCTTGCAACACAAAGCGAGAAGTGATAAATCAGCTGTTTCCTACAATTGTAGTAGTTGGTGGGAATTAGCCATTATGTACTTTCCAACAGCTTGTCGCCAAGGTTTTCTTTGAAAATTTAGACCAGCTTTTCTGCGCATACTCAAGTCCAAACCAGGTTTAGGACTAGTCGCGAAATCGTTGTGTTGGTAAGTTTTCCGGACTGTGGTTGGACTATTTCACTTTCTTTTGATATATTTTACTTATCTAAATCATTCAGTTTTTCTACTAAGGTAGGCTATAAGTATATTGTGAGTGCTTCAGATTATCTCTTTTTAATTTTGCAGACAATTTATTCAGGTAAACAGATTCACGGATATATTTATTTTTAGATTAAAAAAAAACAGTCATCCATATCTTAAATATAGAAAACCCCGCTTCAGTAATAAATTTACGAATTTGTGCGCAAGTTAAAACCAATCAAAATTTAAGATGTAATCCTTTGTAAATGTTTTAAGGCAGGAATGACAAAAAATAAATAATACGCTTTAAATATTCCATCAACAATATTATTATAAAGAAACGTCTTAACTTGAATTGAGGTAAATAATAACTACCTTTATCAAGCTTATAAAAAATAGCCTTCTTTTAGAGTCCTAACTATGAAATCCACAACCATAAACTACAGGTCTACTGAATTTATTGGGAGTAAAAAAATCCTTGATTGTGCCGTCCTTCGAAGGGAATGTAAAATGACGGCCCAGGTTCTCGTTAAAGATCCCTATCCTCATTTTACCTTGATTGGAAAATTTAGGACTCCTCCTGTAGCATCATCCGATTAGCCAAATCAGCTTTAAGTGGTTTTTAATGAATAAATAAAATAAATATCTTTTATATTTATTTACATAGTAACAATTCCAAATGTTACTTGTTATTGCTGCGTATTCAGTCATATGTTTTTCGGGGGATTACTCGAAATAGCAGCGGATTCAAAAAACTGGCATTCCACAAAAGCAGTTGAATGCCCGATAACATTCGGCCATAAAATTCAAACCTCTTCGAAAGAGGCCTTCCTTCGCGCAATGAAACGATTCGCCGAAACTTGTCAGTCATGATTCCTCTTAGAGCGCGGAGTCATTTTGTTTCTATTTTTTTTCTTCACCGGTTCCTTTTAAATACATTCCCATTGCATAAGATAGAATTTGCTTAGAATAGTGGCTTGCAAACTGTCTGAATGAGAATGAATAACGAAACTCGATGCTATATTATTGAAGTAGCTTTTAGCCACAAGGTCATCATCATGCATCCTCTGGTAACCTCTAGGGTATTATTAATGGGTAATTGTATACCCTACATAAGGCGTTTACTGTTTTTGTGAAAATGGTCACAAAGAATGTTTCATTTTAAACTTTATTTTATAGAATTAATTTAATAGAAAAAGTACCCAATTTTCCCTCAAATATACGCTGCCTACTTTATAGCACTTTTTTAATATCCATATGTTCAACTGAGCTAAGAAGAAATTGATAATGTGGAAGAGACCACTTCCTCCCTTACAGAAACAAGAGACATAAGTATTTATACTTACTAGTTAATTAATTAATTGGTGTTTACAGGCGTAAACCCCTCTCAATAAATAAAATGAAATAAAAATTAGACTAGCTACAATCTTCATGAGGACGTTATGTATTTTAATAACAGATCATACTATTTGTTGTTAAAGTTGATTAAAATTACTCATGATATAAAAAATAAATAAATATAAATCAACAAATATCCTTTATGTATCTGCATAGAACTTTCGCATTCACCATGGTTTTTCAATACATTAATAAAATATATCAATAAGTGTATTTAATTTAATCCAATTCTGCAAGGTATGTGGGAATATTCATGAAGTATAAAACAAAAGTTCGTATTAAGTAAAACTTATATAGGGTGTTTTTTTAAGCTAGATAGAACTTTAAATTGTAAAAAGTAACACAAACAATTAAATTGTAATCAAAAATTTTTTTTTATTTGTTTCAGTATACTCTGACATTTCGTATACTTCTTTCGCCGATTGGGCTCTAGAGCAGTTGGCAACTGACCCGTTGTTTTATCGCAAAATTGTGTTCAGCGATGAGGCGCATTTTTGGTTGATTTCGAGAAATGGACCTGTCAATTGGCCTCCAAGGTCGTGCGATTTGACACCTCTCGATTATTTCCTGTGGGGCTACGTGAAGTCACTGGTTTATGCTGATAAACCAGCAACAATTGACGCCTTGGAAGCCAGCATTGTTCGTGTTATTCGTGACATACGGCCAGCAGTGCTCGAAAAAGTGGCCCAAAATTGGACGTCCAGAATGCGCTTCGTCAAGAACAGCCGCGGTGCCCATATGCCCGAAATCATTTTCAAATGTTAATGTCACGTATTGATCTTTCGAATAAAAAAAAAATTTTGATTACAATTTAATTTTTTGTGTTACTTTTTACAATTTAAAGTTCTATCTAGCTTAAAAAAACACCCTATACATATATACCTCAAATTTCACTATTTTTCTGATAAAACCTCACTAGATCTAGTGTCTATAAATCACATTTAAATACTTTCTTAATACACAAGTAACTCTTTAAATTGTAAATAAATTATTATAGTTGTTTTTTTTTGTTTTTTTTTCTTACATAATTTTTTATCGTTTTGTTCTTCATAAAATTTGTATATATGTAAATATTAATATGTTTTCTTTCTTTATAATTATTGTTATCTTATTTATATAATTTTTCTTTTAATTTGTTATTTGGTGCTAACACGTAATTTATTTTCATTTAATAATTAAATTGTAATTTTACTCTGTATTGAGACATTATAGTTCATATTTCATTAATTATTCTAAAGGCACTTAATTTAAAAGACTTTATTATTATTATTATTATTATTATTGAATTCCCAAGGTTGTCATTAAATTATTCGCTCACATATTGCAATAGTTTTTTTTTTAATAATTAATTTCACTTTACTAAAATTTACTATTCTGAGATTCAACAATCTATAAATTAGAAAAACATTTTCAGCTATTATAGATAATTTACTGGTTAATATTTTCAGCTATTATAGAAAATTTACTGGTAAATATTTTCAGCAGGGTTGGAGTAAATTAAATAAACTACTTGAATTACCTTAAATACTGGTAAATTATTTTTAAATCTGCTCAGTAAATAGGTTCATCTAATAAAAAATGCAAGAGGAAAAAGTTGGCGGTTTGCTTCCATAGGTTCAACAAATACTCTTTGCTTATTGTACTTTTATGTGGTAGGTATGGTTTTTAAGAAATAAATTAAAACTTGGAAATTTCAAATAGCAAGTAATTATTTTTTTGCACCTAGCAATCTTATTTTCATACCTTCAAAGAAGAGGGGTCCATCTTGTATTCGCAAAATCATTATCATTTTTCTACCACCACTGAATGAACTGAAATCTTGGAGAAAGAAAAAGTCAATTTTATATATATATATATATATATATATATATATATATATATATATATATATATATAAATTGTTTAATGATTATCTATTAAAAATCTCTTTAAACAACTGTTAAACACCACGAATAGGGACTCACATTCCCCTGAAGATGGCCTATATCGTAGGCCGAAAGGTTGGCACAATTAAAGAATAAGTTGTTTGGTGTTATCTTTGACTGCACCTCTGACCAATTCAATCCATTATTATAATTATCCAGTTAACTATTTTCCACTCAAACATATCTCTATTATATTTTGTAAATCCACTTTGAGTAATTTTTTCATGGAGAAATAGACTTCAATGTTAATGTTTTGGAGAGTTTCCCAATCTGCGCTACAGCATTACCCATTTATTATATAATTTTCTTTTTTTTATTATTTATTTAAATTTACTGATATGAAAAAATATTTTATTTCATCTATTAAGCAGTAACTGTTATAGAAAAATCAAAACACATAAATTATAGAAATATTGTTACATATTCTTGCTATCATAGTCACTCATTTTTTAACTAAAAATGAACAAAGTAGATCTTTCTGCCATCTATTGGCAGAAATAAAAAGTCATAGTCTTCATCAAAGTACTGGCACAAAAATTATCTATTTAATAATTATAAACTGTATAGAATAGAGTAATTGTTTCAATATTATTTGTGATTTTATTTGTTTTATTTATTTTAATATGCATGCCTTTTGGCCAACAGTATTGATTTTTTTTGTTTCTACAATATATACAGTCTTAGATATCTATCCTATAGACCTATTGTACAATTTTAAAATAACATTCTATATTACAAAGAGAATCTCACTAAAAAATAAAAGTAAAATCATTTAATTTTAATTAACAAGACAGTTGTTTTTATATTATCTAATAGCTACCCACCCCAGCTTTTCTCGGGTAATAAGGCATACTATGCCGACATAATTTGTCTGTGTAATGTATTTTTTTTTTATCACGTACTGGCCACTAAGGACGACGTGAATATCATTGGTTAGGCTTTTTTGGGAGTCTGGATTTTCTTTCTTCCCATCTCAGCTAATGTACTTTATTATATAGAAATTATAAAAATATAAACAAAACCAAATATTTCTTTACATACAAATTTATTATCTTGTACGTTAGATATTTGCACAGGATTAGGCAAGCAGCGTCTTTGGTGAAACCCATCGATATTCCAACCCATTTAGACAAAACCTCAACAAATTATATACCTAAACCTTCCTGGTGAATCACTCTACCTATTGGTGAAAACCCCATGAAAATGTGTGCAGTAGTTATTGAGTTTACCGCCAATAAACGAGGCCGAGGACTTTGTTTCATAAAATTTATAGATTATTAATAATTTATGTAGGAAAGAAATTCGTTGACTGGTAGGTACTAATATAGGATGGAAATAGTTGGGGGTGCAGTCAAAAAAACACAGCAAATAAGTTGAAACCTTATTTGTAATAGGGTAACTGACCCTGTGTCAGTTACCTTCTGCACCGAGTAGCCACTCCTATTGGCCCTGAAGATGACCTACACAGTAGGTCGAAACGTCGGCACATATATAATATAATAGGTTTCAACTTATTTGCTATGTTTTTTTGACTGCACCCCCAACTATTTCCATCCTATATTATTAATAATTATGCTGTTCCTTTTTATAACATAACAAAATTTAAAATTTAAAGTTTACTTTATGAGTTTACTAAATTTTAAAAAATTAGGTTGATTTTTGTATTTAATTTTTTTTTAACACCTACAATCGTATATTCTCGTTTAAACCTTGCTTGGCTTAAGATTCGATTTTTATTAATTTTAAAAATATTTAGACTAAGCAATAGTAAGATTTAGGATGGTTGGTTGTTTTTATATGCTAAAAATCATACATAAAGTATAAAAAAATAAATATTTTAGAATTTATTTTGGTCTCCACCCGGACCATTTTCTCCGTTATACAATTTATACAAGGTCGACCAATAATTATTAAGCACTTTAAAAATTCATTAGACACATGGAGGAAAGTGAATATAACTAAGACACCACAAATTCTCAAATACAGCACTAGTACAGCAACAAACATTAATTTAGTAAAACCACAGTAATCAGTTAAACTTAAAAAGCATAATATGGTACTTATGGCTGACATATTCATGAAATAATGAACAGACAAAAAAAGGAATAGTTAGTTGATAAAAAAGATTAATTTGATAATAATTAAAGATTCTTTAACTATTATTATAATAAGATCTACTTTTAAAACACTTTCATAAATTAAAAAAAAAAAAAATTCATTGAATACATAAATCAAAAATAAATAATTAAAAAATTCTGATGTGTGAATAGTAGCTCTTAGAAGAATAAATCAAGGAACAAAAGATATCACAGGTGATAACAATAAATTACTAATTAATGGACAGGTGTTACTTACGCAGAATCATTGTTTATTTTTTGGTGAGTATTCCGCGTAATCTTATATCATAATGATAACATTGTGTCTGAAATGTTGAAGTATTCATAAAATAATTACAACAATTGTATAATGGTTTACAGTTTTACTCACTTTAATTAATTTACTTAATTGAATCATAGTATTTTTAATTCAAATGAAATTACAAGATAATGTTTATAGATTCTTGTGTGTGCTTTTAGAGCAATTAAAAAAAAAGTAGAAATTTTAATTTTTCTAAAACCTGAAAGTATAACACCTTATTTAACTTATTATACTTTTAATGTTAAAAAGTTATATTTTCTTGATCACTTATAACAATATATTTTCAATGCTAAAATATTGATGATTGTCTATGGATAAAGATTTCTTTTCATTAATTACTTGTTCTTATTGCTATTTTCTGCCTCTTTACCTAATGACACTTCCGTATAATAACAACATATACACGTAGGGCTAATTTATAATCTTTCCGATATACTTTTTAACCTAGGTTATATCAGGATGACATTTTTATTCTCTTTACAAAAATTGCAACAAGGGTTTCAAAAATTAGCAAACATTCAAAAAGGAATTAGAGTAATTGATATTTTCTTAAGTGAAATGATATCAGTTACATACATATATAAGCAGGTATTTAACCAAAAGTTGTTGATTTTTTTTTTAAGACTGAATCGCTTCCCCTCAATTTTAAACTTAAGTCATGATTAAACTGAAAGTTTAAACTTTTTAAGAATGTGACTTTGACTCACAAAACAAATTAATTTCATAAAAATTATTTAATGTTTGAAGTATACTTAATTTTGACTAAGAGATTTAAGAGATAAGAATTTAAAGACAAGAAGCAGCCTCTTGTAAATTATCAATAGTTATCAAAAACACATCTCTCCTCAATAATTAATCTATTAACCTTGAAGAACATAAAAAGAAAGGACAATCCTATAAATGATTTGCATGATACAGAATAAATCAACTTCGATCAATATCACCAAAATACAAACACTATGCTGATACTAGTAAACTCTACTGGTTTACCACATCGCTGGAAAACTGGAATTCAACAAAAGCAAAGAGACATGATTGAAGTAAACCTATCTTATTCAAGGAGGGGGGACCTGTGGTCTAGTGGTTAGGGTAACAAACTACTAAGCCCAAAATTGCGGGTTCTTAGCCCTGCAGGTGGCCCTAGGATTTTTTTGAAGGGAGTAAAAAATCCTTAGTAACACCGTCCTTCAGAAGGGATGTTAAACGGGGGTCCTGAGCCTGTACGATGTCACGTTAAGAATCCCTATCCTAATTAAACCTGGATAGGCAAAATTTAGAGCTCCCAATGTAGCATCGTCCGATTAGCCATAGCAGCATAAATTGACGTTAAATGAACAAACAACAACAATTATTCAAGGATATTGCATATAAGTGGTGGATGCAGGGAGTGATTAAGAGAGCAACCACACAGTGTTCTGCATGTATCAATCAAATAATTATCATGTAGGTAAGTTTTATTAATAAAAGGATGATTTGGTATATTTTTTTTTTACAATATTTATTAAAAATTCACTATCTGACTCTGTTTAAATACACTAATTATTAATTAATGAACAGCTGTTTCCTTGATTAAGTTATATTGACCAGTTATTTCTAATTGATATATCAAATTGATTTAGAACATTGGTTTTGTTTTAATTTAAAATAATTATAATATAAATGTTTAGTGTCTCCTAAAATCACTATATATCTAAAATAATTATATTTATCAATACAATAAAATAATTGTAATTTTTAAAAAATATGATATAGTAATATGATTAACTAACTGCTCGGCTCAACAGTCCTCGCAGAGCCTAGACCCTCCCTGACACGCCTCCTCCACACCTCTTGGTCCATCGCCTTCTCTTTCCATCTTCTCACTCCCATGTTTTTCAGATCTATCCACCATAAATGTGATATTCATCATTTCCTCTTCCCTCTTGGACTTCCATAGAGGATCTTCTTGGGGAGCCTGCTTGGCTCCATCCCCTCCACATGTCTAAGCTATCTATCCTTCTCCTTTTATATTGACAATGAAAAGGTTCCTGATAGATGTTCTGAAGTTATGTATTCTTCCTCATCCACCCTTGTCCATTCTCCTTTATAGTACCAAATATCTTTCTTTTCCTTCTGCTGATCTCGCTCTCTGATTGATTTATTTTATTTCTCTTTATTTATAAAATGTATTTATGATTTACTAATTTGTTTTAAAAAGTTTCCCAAACAGCTATTGATGTTTCAAACTTCTCCAAAGGCCAAATGGATAACCAACATTTTTACCAAGAAGTTATCGGAAGACTTCCAATTCATGAGCATGACACTATTTGGAAAATGCGTGTGCCTCTTCCGCCTCCTTATTCACCCATAAGCATGAATAATGATTTTTTTCTGTTACCAATATTGAAAATCACCTCAAGGGACGACATTTTTGGACATTGGAGAATATTCAAACAATCGTAATCTACCAACTGTAGGCTGTTCCAATAACCTAGTTCCAGCATTGTTGTAAAGCAGGGGTCGGCAACCGGCGCCATCTCGGTGCGGCCCACAAGCCTGAGGTCCACAAGAAATAATGGATACTGTAACATCCACTGTCAATTTTGTAAGAAGAAATAGTCTCACGCACTGTCAGTTCCAAAAGTTTTTGGAAGATCTGGAAGCTGATCATGGCGACGTGGTTTACTACTGTGAAGTGAGGTGGCTCAGTCGAGGTGCCGTTTTGGAACGTTTTTTTTTTATTTGAGAAAGAAATTGGCAACTTCATGGAGATAAAAAGAAAGCCGGTCAAAGAGCTTACTAGCAAGCAGTGGAATATCGATCTTGGTTTTTTGACGGATTTTACCATGGAACTGAATCAGCTCAACAAACGCTTGCAGGGAAAACGCAAATTGATTTGCGATATGTATTCAGATGTAAAGTCATTTGAGATGAAACTGAAACTGTTTATCAAGCATATTGGTGAAACAAAGCTTGATCATTTTCCTAATTGCAAGAAGGCCGTGGAAGAAGCTGGAGATAATTTTGAGGGGCAAAATATTACAATGAGAAACGTGTTAACACAACTACAAACTGAGTTTCTAAATCGATTCACCGACTTTAAAAAGATCTCCTTTAACATGGAAATTTTCCAAAACCCTTTTGCAATTGATATTAATGATGTACAAAGCAATTTGCAAATGAACATAGTAGATTTGCAAAGTAATAGCACAATTAAAACGGCATTTAATGAAAACACTGACTTGGTACAGTTTTACGGAGGTTTGAGTTTTGAAAACTTCAAAGAATTGAAAACGTTTGCTCAGCAGATAATCACTATGTTTGGTAGTACGTATTTGTGTGAACAGACTTTTTCAATTCTGAACAACCGCAAAAATAAGAATTGTTCGTGGTTAACAGATGAACATTTAGACGCGATACTGCGCTTCTTAACGACTAAAATGAAAGCAGACGTTAAAAAACTTGCAAGTCAAATGCAGCCGCAAAAATCTCACTAGTTCTTACTTTTATGTTAGTATTGTAATTAAATTTAAATAGACATGATTATATGATTAAAAATGTAGATATGCGTTTTATTTCAAATACTATAACTACATGTCCATACATATAAAAAACGCGCGGCCCGCACTGATACTCTGGTAACATTTGTGGCTTCAAAAGGTTGCCGTATTGGTAGCAAAAGGTTGCCGACCCCTGTTGTAAAGGAATGGAAGAGTCGTCTCCAGCGCTATGTGGCTTCACAATTTAGTTAAATTGAAGGAGAAAATTTTAATTTTAATTAAAGAAATAGTCTCATTATTTAATTTATACACTTTGTAACTAACTCCTTCGTAAGGTTTTCACAGTAAAAGAATGTTAGATAATGAAGGAAGACCTGCTGAAAAATAAAAATGCGTAATTTATTTATTCTTTTAAATTAAAATTATTAATTGAAATTTACAACTGTGTTATAACAATACAACAAGTAAATGTAATGGCATGAATCTAACCATCTCTATCTAATCCAGCTACCCTCCAGTTACGGACGTTTAAGATCCGCCTGGCACCCTGTGCCACTCTATCTTCCCATCGGACCCTTGGTCTTCCTCTTCCTCCGGCACGGTTCAGCTTTCCCTCCAGCAACTTCTTCGCGGGATCCTCCTCACTCATCATGATGTTATGGATAAAGGTAATTAGAGAAACTACCCAATGGTAGTAATCAAATAACTAGTTCAACTTAGGTCACGAGGCCATCTTCTTTTCAGACCTCTTGGAGGATTATCAGGAATTGAAGAGATTGCTAGGTTTAAAACTAGTGGGTTCGATTCAAATCATCAACCAATGGGACATTAAGGATGCTTTCATTTGTAACAAAGTAAATAGCATTGAGGATTTTACGAAGGATTTTGGCTAGTAAGGATTGGATAAGAGAAGAATTCGATGGCTTAATGGAGCTCCAAAGCTCTACTCCGTAAGTCCAAATAGGTCTTATATTAGTTGAAAATGAGAAAAGAAAAGTAATGATATTCTCGTGGTCTTAAACGGGCGTTTGGTGAAAAAAAAAATGCAACAAGTAAATATAATGACAGGAATGGTAAAAAATGTACTTGATAAAGACAAGTAGAGAAACTACCCAGTGGAAGTATTCAAATAACAAATTCAAAGCCTTTCAAACGCCTCGGAGGATTATCGGGAATTGAAGAAGTAGCTAGGTTTGAAACTAATGGGTTTGAGTGGGAATGAAGTTTGTCATGAAAGAACATTATTCCCACTAGGGCCAAATCAGCCAAATGGGACATTAAGGTCATTATGAGTGACTTTATTCGAAACATAGTGAGGCACATATAGGATTTAACGAAGGATTTTGGATTGTAAGGAATGGATAAGAGAGGAATTCGATGGCTTAATGGAGCTCCAAAGCTCTACTCCGTAAGTCCAAATAGGTCTTATATTAGCTGTATACATGAGTCTTTTGTAATTAATTGGGTTAGTAAGTTTTGCACTGCATTATGCATACTCGTTTTGAAGAGATTTACACTTAAATATTAACTCAAAATAACACTTTGCTCTAACACCTTTATTTATCTTACGATTAGTAATAAGAATTAATTTTATTGATATAAATACGACATAAAAACACGTCTTATATACAACCCAGATCAAATAACACAACCCATACTCTAGTATGTTACTACATAATTGATAGGAGATTATTATTTTATTATTATTATATACTTATAATACTTATAAACAGTTGATAATATTCCTAGTTGAACAAATGTCCCTCGGCAGTACGTATTATTTGTTCGCGCGAAAAATATTACATAATATCAATCAAGAAATATATGAATTTGTTAGTTAAAATGTTTACAGATTATAACCCAAAAGTGAATAATTGATGGTAGGAGAGATATCATTAATATTAGTCATGGCACAATCAAAATTCTTATCATTGCTATAAAAGTGACTCAAATCAACGTCTCACTTCAGTCAGCGTTGTCAACATCTTGAGAGGAGATTCAAGTCGTGGTCAGTTATTGATTATTAATTAACGAGTTAATAATATTTTTTATTTTCTTATGCATTGTTAGCAACAATTTAAGAGTAATCGGTTTCTTCAAGCTGGTAAGATAAATATTTCCTGAAAGAAAATCGGGATACTTTGTCTCAATCGGAATCTTTTACTGACGCTTTTTTGTCATATTTTATTATTCTTTTCTTTCACATTCGCACCTGCGCAGTTTCCCATCCAGCAAATTTTATTTCAGTGTTAGTTTTCTCTTTCATTTGTACGAATTTGCAGTTTTTTAAATGATCAACAGTTCATGAGCAGGTCTCTTATCCATTGTTTTTTTAATCTTATCCTATCAAGCCAGGGAGTAGGAATGAGAGAGAACATGTGGATTTTGGTAATGTGCTGATGAGTAGAATGTGTGTATTTTCTGAAATAAACCGAGGTGCATTAAATAATTTTCTTATAATTTTGGGTTGTGTATATAAGACGTGTTTTTTTTTTGTCATATTTATATCAATAGAATTAATTCATATCATTAATCATAAGATAAGTAAAGCTGTTATTCCAAAGTGTTATTTCGAATAAGTATTTAAGAGCAAACCTCCAAAACGTGTATTTTTATTTATTTTACGTTTCGGTAGGCCATTTTCTGTAACTTATATATATATATATATATATATATATATATATATATATATATATATATCAGTTTTTTAATAATACAAACAACAATGTAGCTTTATAATCAATAGCCAGTTCATCAATGTGTCTAAAATTATCAACAAAAAATCTTATTATAGGATGTAATTAGTTGGGGGTGCAGTCAGGAAAACACAGCAAAATAAGTGAAACTATTGTATTTTATGTGCTGTAACTGATGTGCGGAGTAACTGACCGTTCTAGCCATCACCAGCCTTCGTCGCACTCTCCGCAACAACGCTCTTCTTCAAGATTACATCCTACATCAGCTTCCTCACCACAGCGCCACTCTTCTTCTCTCTCTTCTCACTATATCTCTTCTAATTGTCATAACTTTCCAAACTATGAGGTCAGTTACTTTCTGCCCGAGCAGCCACTCCTATTGGCCCTGAAGATGACCTACACAGTAGGTCGAAACGTCGGCACTTAAAATACAATAGTTTCACTTATTTTGCTGTGTTTTCCTGACTGCACCCCCAACTAATTACATCCTATTATAGTACCTACAGTCAACGAATTTCTTTCCTACATAAAAAAAAATCTTATTGATGCCTGACTGTCTGGAATAAATATTTAAATAGTAATCTATATAAATCGTGTATATTCATTTATGAGTATCTCAATTATGCAAGTATCTCTTTATTACATATCATTTATCATGTTTAAAATTTTAACTTAACAAAACATGGCAATTTTAAGGGTTTCATAAACATTAATCATAGAATGTAAATAATCATAGGAATCGTGATATCGTCAATAGTCAGTTCAGCAATGTGTTTAAAATTATCAATAAAAAATAATTTTGTATAGACGTCCAATGATCATGGTTGAGTACTTAAATTTTAATAGGCTTAAAGCAAATGGTTAAGCAAACTATGTTTTATAAATATTCATTTCGTTTTATTTATATTTAAAATAACATTTTATTTTAGTAAATCAATTAAATATTGAAATGAATTATAACTTCTAAAAGTCTGTAAACATGCGTATTTTATGTTTATGCGTCTTTAATGGGTTATATAATTGTAGAGATCGTGTTTTTTTTAATGTTATTTACTATTTTTCTTAAATTATTTATATTTAAAAGTGACAATTTTATATTTAGACCAGTGAGTTCTTTAATATAATTTACTAAAAGCCCATCTCTTCACAATTAGGGCATGATTATGAGAACAATGTAGCCTCGAAATATGGCCAAAAGGAAGTTTAACGAACAGGCTGGATCTCAAGAAATGAAAGTCAAATACACATACATAATACATAAACAAGGTTATATACATGGTTATATATGATAAGTGGTAAATGCCAGAGTTTGAAGAGTGAAGGATCAGTGTGTTATATCCGATTTATAATTCTATATTATTTTCATATTTACTTACCTTAAGTTTTGCAATTTAATGAATACTTTTGCAATAAACTAAATTGAACCGGAAAACAGACCAATTGAATCGGGATGTCGAAAAGTTAAAACGTTTTCGACATTTATAGACACTTGTGTTCACAAATGATAACGTATAGTCATTATATCGAATCCCATTGGGATGAAAAAAACATTTTCCTAACACCACAGTAAATTAGAAGTATAGAAGACGCCCTAAGAAGTGTAAAAGTAATGAAGAAATCAATAGTTCCTTTATAAAGTGGGAGATATATTTCCACAAATGCACGGCGCTAAAATTTTGTTTTTCATTTTGAATGTATTTAAATTAGATAACATTGAAAATGTATTAGGAAAATGTTGCGACGAGGAGCACAGGTGTTGTTTCTCTTATCACTCATTCAACATTTACAATACGTTCTTGATATAAATTTATATCTGGGGCTCACCCAGGCTCTATAAAATATTATAATATAAGGGGGGGGGACCTGGTGGTTGAGCGTGGCTTAGGACAAGTCACCTCATTGCAGAACCGTTGTCCATGAAACAGTACTGTCTCTACCATGTACTGAACCCCAGACCCATTCACGGGGTGTTGTGGTATAGGTTTTTTGTGAACCAATGGCTTCCCATCCCTCACCACCATTTAATAGTATTCGACTGGTCCCAGTAGACCAGATCCGAAGTTCAGGACCACATCTTGACAAACGTTTAACTTGGAATCCTCCTACCAGACAGAAACGACAAAAAACTGCTCCCCGTGAAAGGGTACTTCAACATTTACAAGACAAACGCTATTGTAAGACCTGCTTGAACTAAGGTTCTAACCAAGCTTATAACCTATTGAGTTATTGAGTTGATAGGGGCTAATCTAACATAATAACTTTAAATCAAGTACCATTGGACTTTGTTGGCTTCAAGCATACATTAATAGAATTTGGTTACGTTTTAGCATTTTTTACCATTAGAGCTGTCCATATTTCGTCCCTAGGGAAAATAAATATGGACATATAACAATACTGCATATAACAAACAAATAAACTAAAGGAATAAAATGTACTCACCCATTAGGTACGTATTTCTAAAAAAAACTTATTTAATTATAAAATCTTTCACTGCTTTCAGATTCTCCAAAATGCTGCCAGTAATAATAGCACTGGTTGTTGTAACTGTATTCATCTTCTACAAATATTGGATATCCATTTACGAAAAATGGGAAAAGAAAGGAATACCGTCGATCCCTGGCAAATTCCCCTACGGGAGTTCCAACGAAATGAGCAAGAGGTTTGCAGGAGAAGTGATACAAGAAGTAGGATAAAAAGCAGTAATATAATTAAATAAATCTATTTTTCATAAATAATAATTAATTAAATTTTCCATAGATGTACCATAAGATGTCAGATGTACCATACTTTGGTATTTATATGGTGAGAGTACCTTGGTTGGTAGTCAGGGATCCGGAGATCATACGACTTGTCATGACCAAGGAGTTCAACCACTTCAGAGACAGAAGCATCCACAAGCTGTAAGTGGCAAAAGAAATAATTGATATTGATTTAAGAAAATATAATATGTATCAAGGTTAGGAATGAGTGAAAAAATTCAGAGCCAATATCCGTGAGTTTCCAATATTACGCTTATTCAGGCAATATCAGGACCGAATGAGAATGATAAAATTAAAGATACATAAATAGAACCTCAAAGCAGAGTCAGCTGATAAGCATAAAGCCTTCTTTGCCCAAATAATCTGTTAACTGCCATTAACCCTTAAACTGCTACGGGCGATGTATGCGATGTGCGCCCCCTTTGCTAAAGACGATGTAGCCCGTCCTACATCACACACACCCTCAGTGCTAAAGACGATGTAGCCCGTCCTACATCACACACGCCCTCAGTGCTAAAGACGATGTAGCCCGTCCTACATCACACACACCCTCAGTGCTAAAGACGATGTAGCCCGTCCTACATCACACACGCCCTCAGTGCTAAAGACGATGTAGCCCGTCCCACATCACACACGCCCTCAGTGCTAAAGACGATGTAGCCCGTCCTACATCACACACGCCCTCAGTGCTAAAGACGATGTAGCCCGTCCCACATCACACACGCCCTCAGTGCTAAAGACGATGTAGCCCGTCCTACATCACACACGCCCTCAGTGCTAAAGACGATGTAGCCCGTCCTACATCACACACGCCCTCAGTGCTAAAGACGATGTAGCCCGTCCTACATCACACACGCCCTCAGTGCTAAAGACGATGTAGCCCGTCCCACATCACACACGCCCTCAGTGCTAAAGACGATGTAGCCCGTCCTACATCACACACGCCCTCAGTGCTAAAGACGATGTAGCCCGTCCTACATCACACACGCCCTCAGTGCTAAAGACGATGTAGCCCGTCCTACATCACACACGCCCTCAGTGCTAAAGACGATGTAGCCCGTCCTACATCACACACGCCCTCAGTGCTAAAGACGATGTAGCCCGTCCCACATCACACACGCCCTCAGTGCTAAAGACGATGTAGCCCGTCCCACATCACACACGCCCTCAGTGCTAAAGACGATGTAGCCCGTCCTACATCACACACGCCCTCAGTGCTAAAGACGATGTAGCCCGTCCTACATCACACACACCCTCAGTGCTAAAGACGATGTAGCCCGTCCTACATCACACACGCCCTCAGTGCTAAAGACGATGTAGCCCGTCCTACATCACACACGCCCTCAGTGCTAAAGACGATGTAGCCCGTCCTACATCACACACGCCCTCAGTGCTAAAGACGATGTAGCCCGTCCTACATCACACACGCCCTCAGTGCTAAAGACGATGTAGCCCGTCCTACATCACACACGCCCTCAGTGCTAAAGACGATGTAGCCCGTCCTACATCACACACGCCTTTTTTGAAATGGTGAAACAGTGGTTTAGTACTGAGGAAGCTGCCGAATTTATAATAATGAAAACGTTAACAGACAGTAGTAAAGGGGCGTAATGAAGGATAGAACGCAAGTAAAAAGTATGTAACACAGGCCGGTAGACGGGTAGCCGGCCCACTTAGCGCTGTGATAGGCGTAAAGCTCTTCACTCGCAGCAGTTAAGGGGTTAATTGAGTCTGTGGAGTTTGCAGACTCTCTTGGAGCTCACCGAATCTCCAAAAAGTGGGTATCCACTTCAAACTTTTTGTCAACAGGTGCCACAGTAACCTCAACCAAGGTTTAACCTCTTTGTTAACAATCAGTGTTGCCCAAGATTTATCTCAGTAGATTAAAAATAATATTATTAATTGCCCTGAGTTCCTTTTCTTATGCTTTTACTCATTTGTGCTTATATAAGTAGAGCTGGGTAGCTGAGGGTGTTGAGTGCTGACTAGTTATGCTGGAGGTTGTGGGTTCGAATCCGGCTGTGCAATATAAATTATTTAATCTGTTCTTTTGGGGTTCACCCAGCCTCTTAGTGAATTGGTAAACCTTAAAATAAATCCATAATTGGGAGAAAAACATGGAGTATGAGAACGATCCCGGCCAAATAATGTATCTGCAACAATCATTGCCTTAGACACAGTTAAGTCTGAACCAAAGATTCTTAATGGAATGTAGTGGTACAGTTTTTATATTTTTTAAATTTATAATTATAGGCTAATATATAGTTAATGCTAATATATAGTTATAAATTTGCAGGCCTGAGCATGACAAGGTGAACCACCACCTGTTCAACCTGCAAGGTGAACGATGGAGGGCTCTGAGGGTGAAGCTCACCCCAACCTTCACCAGCGGGAAAATGAAGGGAATGTTCCCACTGTTCCTGTCCTGTGCAGAGGTGAGTGCCTTCAGAATATGTTAGAAGGAGGTGGATGTTGTTGTAACATGTTGTTTGCAACAATATTTATCATAGGCAACAGAGGCATGGACACTTACATATGTCAAATAAATGACTAGAAGTACTCGAGGTGTGGTGTTATCGGCGAATCCACAGAGTTTCATGGGTGCACCATGTCAGCAACGAAATCATACTACAAAGAATACAAAAGCCCCTCCAGGTGTTAGACAGCATCAAAAGATATAAATAGACTACTTTGGTCATGTGATGCACAATGAAAAGTACCTTCTTCTGCAAGATTGAAGGAAAGATAAGCCCAGGTCGCAGGCGCCATACCTGGTTGAGGAACCTCAGGCAATGGGCAGGATTAACATCTACAGACTTGTTTCTGCAGTAGGGGGGGTTATATAAGATGGTCTATTGTAATCGCCAACATCCAAAGACGATAGGCACTTTTGTAAGAAGAAGTTTACAGTAGTGATATTAAATTGTTAAGCAAATAACTGAATTAATTATCGTAGCTTAGTGTACAAGTTAAAATTTAATTTAAGGATTGTACGTAAATGTCTTTTTTTTTCAATAGTCACTCAAAAATTCACTCCAGTCGAAGGTTGGGTCTGAAGTGGACATGAAATATTACGCAACAGGATACACAGCGGACACGATTTCCAGCTGTGCTTTTGGTCTCGAACCGAGCGCTATCGATAATCCCGAAAACGACATCAGGACGTTGGGTAACCTGTTTAGCAAACAAAAACTAATTCACAAATATTTGGCCATGGCTTCGAAAGCGTTTCCTGTATTGTCATCATACGGGAGGTACGATGTTTGGCTACTGTATTCAGCGCTTTTTAAAGAAACTCAATTATTTATTACCATATTTTTTTTTTTTTTAGGGGAATCCCAATCGAAATGGAGAACTTTCTGAAAAAGCTGGTGGGTGATACCATCGAGTACAGGGAGAAGAATAGCATCAAGAGGAACGACTTCTTGGAACTACTCATCCAGCTGAAGAAGAAGGGGAGCATTGGAGATGGGGCAAATGAAGGAGTCACTGAACCTTTCGGTATTGCAAATAAATTATATGCTATACATAAATATATGTTATAATTTTTTTTAGTTTCACCCAACTTTTGTGTATTTGCTATCAATCAATACATATATTCCGTACCTTTCTCGCCCCTTCTACAATAGCTTCTTCCTCCCCGTCCCCGATCTCATGGGAAATTTTGATTATTCTCCATGTTTTTTGCTCGAAACGGTATCAGTTCCGTAGATTGTCTCTTTGAGTAAATTCAATTCCTTTTTAATCTTTTCGAAAAGAAAAATAATTTTACTGTTGACCATATTTAGCAACTATTATATATTACATATAGTAACGATTATCGACTCTATATAGATTAAAGAACCGACTTACACATACTGTTATGGTTACATGACACTTCGAAATGTTTGTTGAAACGTCCATTTCTTGTTGAAATGAATAACGAACTGTAGACAATTCCCATAATTACACTCTTTTTTTCCAAACTAAAATTCACGACCATTTTTATTTACGATAATATTAAAAAAGAAACAGATGAAAAGTTAAAACTTTTTATGACTTAACTCGAGGCGACAACCTGTGGAACTGATACCGTAGAAATCTTTCGTTTTTTCCCGGTTTATCCTCTTGCCAATTTCATCCCTGAACATATCCTCCACGATCCCGAGTTCTTTCATGTCCCTCTCTGCCTCTTTAAAACAGTTCGATTTAGTTTTTTTATTTTCACGAAACGGCCTTTTTTTACCTCGTGGATATCACTAGTTTCTCATCAGTTCTGTGTGCCTTTTCTTCCTTTCCTTTCGACCACGGAGTAACCTTCGGTTTTTCTTTAATTTCCACAAGAACCTTGATTTTTGTTCATATTGTTCTCAATCTAGGCAGTATGTTATTTTTAGTTATTCTGCTTCCTCTCTCATTTGTCTTAAATACCCTCCGCTCTTGTATTCACGAACTTTGTCAAAGACCTTCTTGCTTAGTCTCCCTTGGTCCATTCTTATCATGTGCCCGTAGAATCTTAGTCTGATTCTTATTTCGGTTTCCAAGTCATTCATCTCCCTGTATATTTCCTACTTGGGTCTTAACCTGTAGCTTTCCTGTGTTTTGATGGGCCAATAGATTCTGCTCAGGACCTTCCTTACATACCTTACATTCCTTAAAATTCAAATATTTCGTCAACTTATTAGCATTCATTCAGAGAACATGGCTATAGAACATAATCCTTCTATTCCCCATTATGTCGGGAATTCTTTCTATTGCTTAGTTAATGGTCTCATTTCGCGGGAAGACTAATTTGTCGTTGGGGAATTTAGTGCCTAAAATGTTCCTTAATATCATCCATTCATTAATCTAAAGCTTTTCAATTAGGGCCATATTGGTCAGTGATAGTATTTGTATTACAGAAAAGGGACTTTTTACTATAGATGACTTTCACAAGCTAGAAGCCTAATTTGATTTTATCTTTTCTAATCCTAATTGTTTGTTTTTTCTCGGAGGTACCCCACCTAATCCACATTACATTTTTTTTTCCAGAGATGAACCTCGATGTATTCGCTGCACAAACATTTGTATTCCTATTTGCTGGTAAGGAGACTTCAAGTTCCGTGCAAAACTGGTGCCTTTACGAACTTGCCCTTCAGCAAGACATCCAACAGAGGTTGAGGGAAGAGATTGACAGAGTTCTGGAAAAGCACGGTGACGTTACGTACGAGGCCATAAAAGAGATGGAATACCTTCATATGGTGATTTCTGGTGAGTAATTAGTTAATTAATATCACAATTAAATATAAAGTATAACCATTATTATAATCTTTATGTTTTTTGTTTGTTAGAAACTATCCGTAAGTACCCTACCATCCCTTCCCTGGTAAGGGCATGCACGTCTCCGTTCACTCTGCCTTCAGGAGATCGCATCGAAAGAGGGGACAACATCCTCATCCCTGTCTTTTCCCTCCATCGGGATCCCCAGTACTATCCTCATCCGGAGAAATTCGATCCAGAGAGGTTCTCTCCAGAAAACATCGGATCCATCAAACCTTACACCTACATGCCTTTCGGGGAAGGGCCTAGGATATGTATTGGTAAGGGATAATCTTTGCATTATTTAAAAAACACAAATCACTTAAGGTATAGCTCTAGATCAGTTAAAGATGTGAACTTATAGCATCACTACTGCTGATTATAAGAATTTTTGTTAACTAATTGCTTTGCAATCAAAGGTAAAATTCATATTCATTGCAATTGTTAAAATTAATGTTACTTCTCTCAGCTTCCCAATCCATTACAGCCTTTTTTATCCCTTTATCGTTCATTCGAATCACGAGACCATGCAATTTGAATCTTCTTTCTTTCATCGCCTCTCGATTATTCTATCTTACTACAATTATCTGCCTTAAAACGATAATTCTGACTTTTCTATCCTTGATGACATTGCTGTTCCACTACGAAAATCCTTTTCCATTGCAAAGATTTTTTTCATTGGTCATGGTTAGATCACATGTCGTCAATCCATTTAACATATAATTTTTTAGAGATGGTTTAGAATGAAATATTGGAGCATCATAGTTAAGCGTTCCCACAGCTTTCTAGCAGTTTGTGAATTTATTTTTTCGAGGTTCTCTCCAGAAAACATCGGATCCATCAAACCTTACACCTACATGCCTTTCGGGGAAGGGCCTAGGATATGTATTGGTAAGGGATAATCTTTGCATTATTAAAGCACTTAAGGTATAGCTTTAGATCAGTTAAAGACATGAACTGATAGCATCAATATCGTTAATTAGAAGAATTTTCGTTAACTAATTGCTTTGCAATCAACTGTAAAATTCATATTCATTGCAATTGTTAAAATTAATAGTACTTCACCCCTCCCCCGGAATCACTTCAATGTGTAACCATTGATCTTAACCAAACCCATCCATCCCTGTCATTCCATTACTCCCTCTAGCAGAGTCCTACCAGCCATACTCTCCATCACTCCATTCTCCCCCGGTTATGGTGTCTTCCACTCCGAATACTTCTCTCCGCTTCCCAATCCATTACAGCCTTTTATATCCCTTTATCGTTCATTCATTTACAATTTGAATCTTCTTTCTTTCACCCCCTCTCGAACATTCTGTCATACTACAATTTTCTGCCTTAAAACGATAATTCTGACTTTTCAATCCTTGATGACATTGCTGTTCCACTACGAAAATCCTTTTCCATTGCAAAGATTTTTTTCATTGGTCAAGGTTAGATCACACGTCGTCAATCCATTTAAAATATAATTTTTTAGAGATGGTTTAGAATGAAATATTGGGGCATCATAGTAAGGACTTAAGCGGTTCCACAGCTTTCTTGCTGTTTGTGAATTTATTTTTTCGATTTCTGCAGCGGTTTTACCTTCCGAACCTAAAGCAGTAATAATTTAAACTACAATAATCTTAACTGAATAGTACTCCTTGGAGGTTTGCACAACTCTAGAGCGATTGTAGCAAACGTTAGTCGACATGTGCACCTACGAGAGCTCGTAACAAGGGGAAGTCGACAGCCATCCATAATAATTTTAAGTAATATCAATTTAAAGCAGAAGCAGATTTTAATGATTGCAATGAATACGAGTTTTATAGTGAAGACACACACGAATTCCGCTTTGTAGGACTAGTGTGGCTAATAATACTGAAGTATCCTAAAAATGAACCCCAAATATTATTATGTTTTATGACTTGATCAGTGCTTTCTATTACTCTTATAGGAAACAGATTTGGATTAATGCAGACTAAAATGGGAATCATGACTGTGATAAGAAACTTCAAAGTGGTTCCTTGTGATAATACTCCAGCGAAGATAGTGTTCAAGAATATCGCAGAAATAACAGCGCCAAACGATAAAATATTCCTCAAACTCGTTTCAAGAGACTAATTTTGTACATATTCATCATGAATTGTGTCTGCAGGATCTATTTAATTTGTTTTATATTTTAAAGCTGAATAAAATGTCTTATTTTTCCTTCAAAATTAAACACAGATTTCCCTTAACAAGCAGGTTTTATTTTTACAGGAGTAATAATGTGCATACAAATAATAAACGGCGACTTGTGATCTAGTGATTAGCATAATAACCTACTAAGCCCATGATCGCGGGTTCGTTGCCCGGGAGGAACGTTATACGAGGGTCCTGAGCGTCGTTAAAGATCTCAATCCTAATTATACCTGGATTGGCTAAAATTAGAGCTCCGACTATAGCATCGTCCGATTAGCCATAGCAGCATAATAGTGACAAACAGTTAAATAAACAAACGAACAAAATAATTTGCGACGGGTAATAAATTATAAGACTGCAGTGTTGTGCGGGCAATGTGTCACAAGGTCCTGGCCAAGAAAAATAATATTGTACTCAGATATGGTTGTTAACTTTACACCTAATTAAAAGGACAGGAAATAACCAATAGTCATAGCAAAAAAAGAAAAGAACTTACAAGTGGTTTGAAAAAAATTATAATATTGTGCAATAAAAACTTTAACATTGCATGAACATTTTCGACCACCGTAACCTTCTGCCTTTTGCCACCCGTTTCAACTCAATTTATACCTTTTGCAATTCCCTTCTACTCTATTCTTGTTCTAGTTATCATTAAGTAAATTATTATCGATAATGGTAATAAAAGGTATAAAAAGTAGGCATATTAATGCATAAGAATGAAATTGGGAAAAAAGACCTTAAGTCTCTAAAACACTGGAAAATAATCAACCAGTCGATTTTTCGTCAATTCAATTATCAGCAGGACACAGAACCAAAACACGACAAATGAGATCACGTGCACAAATCAGCACATCTTGTATCTAGTTAACAATGTACATCTACATCTACATGAACTAAATAAGGGTTGTTTAAAATACTTAGTTTTGTGAATATTATTATTTTTATTAGTATTACGGCACTACAACCCGGTGATAGGTCTTGGCCTACTCCAATCGTCACGGTTCTTGCTGACGCGATCGAGTTCCTCAATCCCAGCATGCTTCTACCATCTGTAGAGACACCTAAAACTAAAGTGGTGGTCGGATACCTCAGCTTTAGTCTTCCTCTCCTCCTTGTTCCAAGGATTAGTTGTGTCAACAATACCCTTAGCTTAACCCCATCGGCCATTCTGGCAATATGCCCAGCACACCTTAGCCGCCTTAATTTCATTGTTGTAACAATTTCGGCCTCTCCAAAGGCCGTGTACAGCTCCTGATTTGTCCGGCTTTTCCATTCTTCTCCAACTTTTACACCTCCAAAAATTCGTCGCAGAACTTTTCTTTCAAAAATCATGAGCTACCTTGGATGCTGTCCAACATTCTGATCCATACAAGAATAAGGGGTGCACAAGGTTTTATAGAGGTGAAGCTAGGTCTTTCTTGAGAATATTCTCTTGCTGAGCTGTCCAGCTAGACCAAAGTAGCATCTATTAGCTGAGGCAATCATCTTTCTAGTCTCCACATCGGGGATGTCATCTTGCGTGGCTGTAGATCCCATGTACTTAAACTCAGAGACCATTTTCAAACTTAGGCTGTCCTAGGGTCACTGTCTCACCTGGCCGTTGAATCACTTCTGTAGCCACATACTTAGTTTGGAATCATTCACCAGTAGTCCCAGTTTACTGGCTAATCCCGCCAGAGCCGGAAATGCCTCACTCACTGACTGAAAGGAGCGTCCCACAATAGCTACATCGTCAACAACGCCTGCACCAGTCCAACACATCGTCCTTGGGGTTTGCCCAGTAAAAGCGTTCACGAACTATTCCTAATGAACTCCAAGATGGCCGCCAGTTTTCCGATATTTTCCATTCCTTTACCTGTTTTAAGTTCGGGTCCTCGGCCTGTTCCTTTGACACCTCTGCGTCTTGCCAACTGTCGATGATAACTGTAGCCCTCAACACCGTTGCCTGCTTCACTTCTTGTCGAGAACAATGCTTGCAGCCTTCATCACAAGGTCTTCTTGACAGCGCATCCGCATTTCTGTGACTTGTTCCAGAACGATGAGCAGATTTGAAGTCATACTCTTGATGTTAGCAAATCCTTTCACGTACCTCCGGTAATAGGTGCAGAGCCCGAGAAAACTTCTCACCTGGTGCCTATCTCGAGGTTCTGGCCAGTCGGTGATCGCTGCTATCTTCTCTGGGTCAACAGCAACTCCGTTTGCTGACACAAGATGCCCCAGGTAGTTGACTTGCCTTCGGAAGAGATTACACTTCTTCGGGTTCGCTGCACGCAGTCGTTCGAAGACCTTCTTCAGATTCTTCATATGGTGAGCAAAGGACTTTCCCAGCACAATGATGTCGTCTAGGTATACCAAGCATACCTCCCAAGAGAGACCTCTTAACACGCTTTCCATCAGCCTCTCGATATGGCAGGAGCATTGCAAAGCCCGAACGGCATTACTGTAAACTACCAGAGCCCAGTGCCGATTGAAAACGCCGTCTTCTCTTTATCCTCAGGTGCTAATCCAACCTGCCAATATCCACTGCGGAGATCCAAACTCTTCTCTAGTTTTTAACCCCTCTAGGTTGTCCAGCGTATCGTCAATCCTGGGAAGCGGATAACTGTCCTTCTTGGTGACGTTGTTCAAAAGGCGGTAGTCTACGCAGAACCTTGTTGTGCCGTCTTTCTTCTTCACCAATACAACAGGAGACATCTAGGGGCTACTCGAAGGCTCAATGACACCATCAGCCGCCATCTCCTTAATGACCTCCTCGGCGTTCTCCCGTTTGGCTAACGGCAGCCTCCGCGGGACCTGACGGATGGGCTTCGCATCCCCAGTGTCAATCCTGTGCTGGACGATATCCGTTCTGCCCCGTGGTCCTGGTCCGATCTCGAATACGTCATGCCATCGGGTAATCATGTTTTTCACTTCCTCGCTCTATCAGGCAAAAGGTCGCGGCATGATTCGTCCACAAATCCTTTTAGTTCCTCTGGGAGCCCTCGAAGCTTAGTGGAAAGACGTTGCAGCTGACGCACCACTGAGGTAGCGGTTGTACACTCCCCGACCGGTGTTCCTTTCTTCAGCGTTACCGGGAAGCTGTTCAGGTTCATTAGGCTAATTGTAGTGGTACGTCCGACCTTGATGAGAGACCTAGCAACCAGTACGCCGCGTCCGATCTCCTGTTCCTCGTGCCTTCCAGGTTCGAGTAGTACACATTGACCCGCAGGTAGATGTCCTTCGACCGTCCCATGCATAGCAGCACTTGTGCGCTGAAGTCCTTTTCCTGCCGAAGTATGACTTCCTCGTCTCCCAGCGTCATCACACCTCTCGAGATATCCAGCTTGATCCCTTATGTGATCATAAAGTCCATGCCCAGTATGACATCCTCATCTATATCTGCCACCAGAGCGCGGTGCTTCAGATGGCCCCCGATGGGGAAGGTTGCCTGTCTGAATCTGTCTCCCCGTAGACCTTGGCTGGCTGTCCCGTGGCAGTCCGTAATGCCCAAGTGGTCGGTATGATCTTCTCAGCTGGAAGTGTCTTCGAGTTCATGATTGTCATGCTTGCGCCGGTATCCACTAGAAGACTTCGCAGCTGCCCGTTCACCATCCCATCAACGTAGAAGCTGTTCGTTATGCTTCCTATCGACGCAACTCTGATGGTCTTGCTGGGGCCTTTGACGTTACGGGCTGGACACTTGCTTCTAGGTTGCCCAAGCTGGCCGCAGCCTCCGCTCACTGTCACAACCTTACTACTGACCTTATTACTCACTAACTCGAGTTTTTTTTTTTTTTGTTTTTTTTGTTTGTTTTTTTTTTTTTTTTTTGTTTTTTTCATAACCCCTATGTATGATATTATTCTTGAGATGAGGTGTTGTGCTCTTATTGTGCACATTCTTTTTACAGTTTTCTCCTTTTACTACATTTTAACTACATTTTAAGGAGTTGAGGTTGTGGGAAATTTATTGTTATTTATTTTATTTTTCAATTGTTTAAGTGCCGGGGCACACTTACTTTTTGTTTTTCACTTAAATTAAAATTTACATACTAATATTTATTTACATATGTACATGTTTAATGGTATGGATACAAAATTATTTTTATTGAATTGCTTCCATTACTTGTTGCCATCTTTTTGGGGCTGGCGCAGGTGTGAGGGTTTTGAAGAGTTCATTTGTGGTGCATTTAAGGGAGTCAAAGAATTTTATGTGTCTGCGTTTTATGAATTCCGTTGTTGTGGGTAAGTTGAAGAAATCGTGTAGTTGTTCTGGTTTTAGTTTTCCTAGTGATGTAGACCGGACAATTTTTCGGATTATTGTGTTTTGGAACAGTTGTAGTTGGCGCTGCGTTCCGACTCTGAGGTGAGTGAATAGTGGGGCTCCGTATAGTAGCGCCGGCCTTAGGATGCTTTTGTAAATTTTTATTTTTAGGCGTAGTGATAAGGCAGGTGATAGTAGTAGGTGGTGTAGTCTGTAGGTCCTTCTTCTCACCATGCGGATTTTTGAGTAGCAGTGGGCTGATAGTGTCATATGGCGATCCAGTTTGATTCCAAGGTAAACTATGGAGTTAGATGGGCTGATAGTGGTATTGGCCACTTGCAGAGTTTTTGGGAGTCGGCTTCTTTTTCCTTTTTGAAGGGCAAATACTACGCAGTCCGTCTTTGCCGGGTTCGCCTGGATGTTGAGGTGTCTCAATTTTTCTACTATTTCTTGGCACGTACTTTCTGCTTGTTTTAGAGCCCGTTTTGCGTTCATACTGCTGCTGTATATTGCTATGTCGTCCGCGTAAGCTGCGACAGTTGCTCTTTTATAGTTTTTGCCCACTATATCAGCAGTATTGATGGAAAAAAGGACCGGGGATAGTACCGCTCCTTGTGGGACTCCGTAGGTGAGTGGTATATTCTTTGATAATTTGTCCCGCACGCGTACGGCCAGACTTCGGTGGTTTAGGAACGAGGCTATGATGCTGTAGAGCTGTTCCGGGCACTCGAGATCTATGAGCTTCTGGCAGAGAATTCCATGCGAAACGGAATCGAAAGCCTTTGTGCAGTCTATTGAGATCATAGCTGTTGCTGCATTCCTATTAAAGTCTTTGGATACTTCCGTTTGAATTTTCATTAGGTGATGTTCTGTGCTGAGGTGCGCCTGAAAGCCGGTCTGTTCGTAGGGAATAACAGAGTTTTCCTCACAAAAATCTTTAAGATAATTTAGAATAATTTTCTCAAAGACTTTTGCGAGGTGCGGTAGAAGACTGATGGGTCTGTAATGTCCTGGTTGATCCCCTGTTTTAGCAGGTTTAAGTAACGGAAATAGGATGGCGTGTTTCCATTTTTGGGGGAAACATCTCAATCGGAGGCATGAATTGTACAGATGTGTTAGGTGTGCTATTCCTTTCCGGGGGAGTTGTTTTAGTAGAATCGTCTGGATTTCTTCATGGCCGGGTGAGCGGTTGCCGTTTGATCTTCTCAGGATTGCTTTTAACTGTTTCGGGCTGATAAACATGTAATTATTGCCCTTATCCATGGTTGGTGATGTACTGGTGTCGGTTCTGGACTGTATGTCATTGTTTAGGTGATCAGCTAGGAGCTCTGCCTGTTCTTCTGATGTGAGGAGGCGGTCGCCATCATGTATACGGATGGTCGATGACTTCTTTGTGGCGCTTTTAGTTAGTTTCCAGAATTTTCGTACGTCCCCATGCGTAGCTCTTAGCTGATCATGCCAGATCGCTGTCTTCCATTGTCGTAGGAGGTTTTTGATTTGAGTAGTGATGGCGTTGACTGCTGTCTTAATGTCTTTGTCCTTAGTTCTGTGCCACTTATTGTTTAGAGTGTGGCGATTTTTTATCAGAGCTAGGATATGCGGTGGCGGTGGTCGGAGATGTGGTGGTGTCGGCCTGTATTTTGGTATCAATCAAGAAATATATGAATTTGTTAGTTAAAATGTTTACAGATTATAACCCAAAAGTGAATAATTGATGGTAGGAGAGATATCATTAATATTAGTCATGGCACAATCAAAATTCTTATCATTGCTATAAAAGTGACTCAAATCAACGTCTCACTTCAGTCAGCGTTGTCAACATCTTGAGAGGAGATTCAAGTCGTGGTCAGTTATTGATTATTAATTAACGAGTTAATAATATTTTTTATTTTCTTATGCATTGTTAGCAACAATTTAAGAGTAATCGGTTTCTTCAAGCTGGTAAGATAAATATTTCCTGAAAGAAAATCGGGATACTTTGTCTCAATCGGAATCTTTTACTGACGCTTTTTTGTCATATTTTATTATTCTTTTCTTTCACATTCGCACCTGCGCATTTTCCCATCCAGCAAATTTTATTTCAGTGTTAGTTTTCTCTTTCATTTGTACGAATTTGCAGTTTTTTAAATGATCAACAGTTCATGAGCAGGTCTCTTATCCATTGTCTTTTTAATATTATCCTATCAAGCCAGGGAGTAGGAATGAGAGAGAACATGTGGATTTTGGTAATGTGCTGATGAGTAGAATGTGTGTATTTTCTGAAATAAACGGAGTTGCATTAAATAATTTTCTTATAATTTTGGGTTGTGTATATAAGACGTGTTTTTTTTTTGTCATATTTATATCAATAGAATTAATTCATATCATTAATCATAAGATAAGTAAAGCTGTTATTCCAAAGTGTTATTTCGAATAAGTATTTAAGAGCAATCTCTTCAAAACGTGTATTTTTATTTATTTTACGTTTCGGTAGGCCATTTTCTGTAACTTTATATATATATATATATATATATATATATATATATATATATATATATATCAGTTTTTTAATAATACAAACAACAAGGTAGCTTTATAATCAATAGCCAGTTCATCAATGTGCCTAAAATTATCAACAAAAAATCTTATTGATGCCTGATGGTCTCCAATAGATATTTAAATAGTAATCTATATAAATCGTGTATATTCATTTATGAGTATCACAATTATGAAAGTATCTCTTTATTATATATCATTTTACATGTTAAAAATTTAAACTTAACAAAACATGGCAATTTCAAGGGTTTCATAAACATTTATCATTGAATTTAAACAATCATAGAAATCGTGATATCATCAGTAGACAGTTCAGCAATGGGTTTAAAATTATCAATAAAACATAATTTTTTATAGACGTCCAATGATCTTGGTTAAGTATGTACTTAAATTTTAATAGGCTTAAAGCAAACCATGTTTTCTAAATATTCATTTTGTTTTATGTATATTTAACATTGTTGAAAAAAATAACATTTTATTTTAGTAAATCAATTGAATATTGAAATGAATTATAACTTCACATACATGCGTATTTTATGTTTAAGCGTCTTTAATGGGTTATTTAATTGTAGAGATCGTATTTTTTTTAATGTTATTTATTATTTTTCTTAAATTATTTATATTTAAAAGTGACAATTATATATTTAGACCATTGAGATCTTTAATATAATTTACTAAAAGCCCATCTCTTCACAAGTAGGGCATGATTATGAGAACAGTGTAGCCTCGAAATATGGCCCAAAGGAAGTTTAACGAACAGGCTGGATCTCAAGAAATGAAAGTAAAATACACATACATAATACATAAACAAGGTTATATACATGGTTATATACGATATGTGGTAAATGCCAGAGTTTGAAGAGTGAAGGATCAGTGTGTTATATCCGATTCGTCATTCTATATTATTTTCATATTTACTTACCTTAAGTTTTGCAATTTAATGAATACTTTTGCAATAAACTAAATTGAAGCGGAAAACAGACCAATTGAATCGGGATGTCAAAAAGTTATAACGTTTTCGACATTTATAGACACTTATGTTCACAAATGATAACGTATAGTCATTATATCGAATCCCATTTTGATGAAAAACATTTTCCTTTTCCCACAGTAAATTAGAAGTATAGAAGACGCCCTAAGAAGTGTAAAAGTAATGAAGAAATCAATAGTCCCATTATAAAGTGGAAGATATATTTCCACAAATGGACGGCGCTAAACATTTTTGTTTTTCATTTTGATTGTATTTAAATTAGATAAGATTGAAAATGTATTAGGAAAGTGTTGCGAGGAGGAGCACAGGTGTTTCTCTTATCACTCATTCAACATTTACAATACGTTCTTGATATAAATTTATATCTTACGATTTCTTATTCTCTTTAAATTCCTTACAGATATTACAACTAAGTTTGCTTCTAAATGTTTAGATGCAAATAAAACAACGGGGGTGCAGTCAAATTAAACACTAAATAAGTGGGTACTTATTTTATTTTGTGCCGACGTTTCAACCCACTTTGTGGGTCATCTTCAGAGCTAAGAAAGATAACAGACAAAGTAATCCATTACGAACAAAGTAATCCATGATGACCTTAATGTGTCATTTGTAGATGATTTGGCCCGAATCCGAAATCAATCTTTTCATAACACACATTATTCCAACTCAAACCAACTAATTAAAAACCTAGCAACCTCTTCAACTCCTTTTTATCTGTTTTCTTTCTTAGCCCTGAAGATGACCCACAAAGTGGGTCGAAACGTCGGCACATAATAAAACAAGTACCCACTTATTTAGTGTTTAATTTGACTGCACCCCCAACTATTTCCTTCCTTACTCAGATCTTCCAGTCAACTATCTCCTCGCTTCTCACAAATAAAATAACATTTTTCTTTTTATCATACCAAAGAGGGAGCGGAGTGGCTTAGTGGTAGAGCACTGAGTTGCCATGCCGGCAATCCTGGTTCAAATTTCGCTGCGTGCAAAACTTTTATTTAGTCTGTTTGCGACGGGAGATGGATCATATGGGATCTAGGACCCTCCTGGGGCTCACCCATCCTCTATAAAATATTATAAAAATAGGGTACCCAAAATAAGGAGGGAAACCTGGCGGTTGGGTGTGATCTAGGACAAATCACCTCCCAGCACAACCTTTCTCTAAGAAACAGTACAGTCTCTACCATGTACTGAACCCCAGACCCGTTCACGGGTTGTAGTGGTACAGGTTTTTTGTAAACCAATGGCTTCCCATCCCCCACCACCATTTAATAGTATTCGACTGGTCCCAGTAGATCAGAACCGATGTTCAGGACCACATCTTGACAAACGTTTAACTTGGAATCCTACTACCAGACTGAAACTACAAGAAACTGCTCGCCGTTAAAGCTTCAACGTTTACAAGACAAACACTATTGTAAGACCTGCTTGAACTTAGGTTCTAACCAAGCTTATAACCTATTGAGTTATTGAGTTGATAGGGGCTAATCTAACATAATAACTTTAAATCAAGTACTATTGGACTTGGTTGGCTTCAAGCATACATAAATAGAATTTGGTTACGATTAAGTATTTTTTACCATTAGAGCTATCCATATTTCGTCCCTAGGGAAAATAAATATGGACATATAACAATACTGCATATAATAAACAAATAAACTAAAGGAATAAAATGTACTCACCCATTAGGTACGTATTTCTAAAAAAAACTTATTTAAATATAATATCTTTCACTGCTTTCAGATTCTCCAAAATGCTGCCAGTAATAATAGCACTGGTTGTTGTAACTGTATTCCTCTTCTACAAATATTGGATATCTATTTACGAAAAATGGGAAAAGAAAGGAATACCGTCGATCCCTGGCAAATTCCCCTACGGGAGTTCCAACGAAATGAGCAAGAGGTTTGCTGGAGAAGTGATACAAGAAGTAGGATAAAAAGCAGTAACATAATTAAATAAATCTATTTTTCATAAATAATAATTAATTTAATTTTCCATAGATGTACCATAAGATGTCAGATGTACCATACTTTGGTATTTATATGGTGAGAGTACCTTGGTTGGTAGTCAGGGATCCGGAGATCATACGACTTGTCATGACCAAGGAGTTCAACCACTTCAGAGACAGAAGCATCCACAAGCTGTAAGTGGCAAAAGAAATAATTGATATTGATTTAAGAAAATATAATATGTATCAAGGTTAGGAATGAGTGAAAAAATTCAGAGCCAATATCCGTGAGTTTCCAATATTACGCTTATTCAGGCAATATCAGGACCGAATGAGAATGATACAATTATAGATACATAAATAGAACCTCAAAGCAGAGACAGCTGATAAGCATAAAGCCTTCTATGCCCAAATAATCTGTTAACTATGCCGGCGAAGGTAATGTGCACCCTTTGCTAAAGACGATGTAGCCCGTCCTACATCACACACGCCCTAAGTGCTAAAGAGGATATATTCCGTCGCATTGCTTCATTCTTATTCATATATCATTCACGTACCATTTGCTTTTGCTATCGGTGGCTACCTGCTCCGGCCAGGTAACCAATCTCATTCTTTTTTTTGCTCTCTTTGTGAAAAAACCCTCAGTTCAACTACCTTTAGCATTCATTTATTTTCTATAAATTTTATTTTGTAGTAGTTTTTTGTTTCGCTATTTTTTTATTTTTTTTTATTGAAATGGAAAACAGTAACATGCGTATTTTATGTTTAAGCGTCTTTAATGGGTTATTTAATTGTAGAGATCGTATTTTTTTTAATGTTATTTATTATTTTTCTTAAATTATTTATATTTAAAAGTGACAATTATATATTTAGACCATTGAGATCTTTAATATAATTTACTAAAAGCCCATCTCTTCACAATTAGGGCATGATTATGAGAACAGTGTAGCCTCGAAATATGGCCCAAAGGAAGTTTAACGAACAGGCTGGATCTCAAGAAATGAAAGTAAATTACACATAATACATAAACAAGGTTATATACATGGTTATGTATGATAAGTGGTAAATGCCAGAGTTTGAAGAGTGAAGGATTTATTGTCCAAGATTTATCTCAGTAGATTAAAAATTAATGGAAATGTGTTTTTATTTATGTAAAATGGAATTACATGTAATAAAAAATCTATGATTTTTAAAAAAATGTTTCTAACTAAATTAAAACACATTAGTACTGAAAATAATATTATTAATTGCCCTGAGTTCCTTTTCTTATGTTTTTACACATTTGTGCTTTTATAAGTAGAGCTGGGTAGCTGAGGGTGTTGAGTGCTGACTAGTTATGCTGGAGGTTGTCGGTTCAAATCCGGCTGTACAATATAAATTATTTGATCTGTTCTCCTGGGGTTCACCCAGCCTCTTAGTATAGTGGTAAACCTTAAAATAAATCCATCATTGTGAGAAAAACTTGGAGTATGAGAATGATCCCGGCCAAATAATTTATCTGCAACAATCATTGCCTTACACACAGTTTAGTCTGAACCAAACATTCTTAATGGAATGTAGTGGTTCAGTTTTTATATTTTTTTTATTTATAATTATATGCTGATATGTAGTTATTTGCAGGCCTGAGCATGACAAGGTGAACCACCACCTGTTCAACCTGCAAGGTGAACGATGGAGGGCTCTGAGGGTGAAGCTCACCCCAACCTTCACCAGCGGGAAAATGAAGGGAATGTTCCCACTGTTCCTGTCCTGTGCAGAGGTGAGTGCCTTCAGCATATGTTAGAAGGAGGTGGATGTTGTTGTAACATGTTGTTTACTTAGGGCCGGGTGTACAATATTTATTTAAAGGAAACTTCTTGATGAACTATGGGTATATATTCCGCTGGTTGTCGCTTTGAGTTGAGTTACAAGTTTTAACTGTTTATTCGTTTCATTTTTAATATTTTCAAAAAATACAAGTTATCATGACCTTTAGTATGGAAAAGAGAATGTAATAAAGAGTAAATTTCGATTTGATAATTTCATCAAGAAATAAAAGTTTTAAGTAACTTTTCAAAGTATAGATGATATATCTTTGATGCGCGGTCATAAGGGCTTAAGTCAAAATTTTGAATTTTTCAGGAGAGCAACAGCAAAGTTCAAATCATTATGTAAAATCTAATTATTGATATTATTTGTAATTTTCTTTTTATAAAACAATATAGTAGTTTTTTACAAACAATATAGTAGTAATTCTATTTGAAGCATACATTTATTTCTTGTCTGATCATTCCTGATTCTGTATTATGGACCTATTTTGACTTAAGCCCTTATGACCGCGCATCAAAGATATGTTTGTTGAAACAATGATTACCGAAGTATACACCCTTTTTTCATAATTACATTCTCTTTTCCATACTAAAGCTAATGATATCTTGTATTTTTTGAAAATATTAAACGGGAAACAAATGAAAAGTTAAAACTTGTTTTGACTCAACTCGAAGCAACAACCTGGGGAATAATTACCAAACTATGTTCTAAAACAGCTGATGCTGCTATGGCCTGTTTTACAATTTTTAATTTGTTTTCAATAAATCTACTGATAACAGATAATTACAACCTGATAAATAAAAGAGCTTACAAATGTAACTGGTTATATGGCCTCTCTCTGATTATCTTGTAAACTCAAATAATTTTTGTATATCTTCACTTTAAAATTTTCAGATTTACTATAGTCCTATTTTGAAGTTATTTGATGAGAATAATTAATAAGAAGAGAATAATGGTAGAATTCTACCATTTATTTTATCATATAGCTGTCTAATTTCTAATATAGGTGTAATTAGAACATTTATATGTGACATATAATGCTAATATGGTTTCTAAATTCATGAATACTACAAAACTAATATAGTTCTCGGGACATATTTTAAAAATCATTTTTATCTAGTACTATATTTTTAAATTTAATGTTGCTAAACAATGTTTTATTTTTGATAAAGTCACCTTCAGAATGTTTATTTAAAGATAAGAAAACCAATGTCAAGATACAATTTCATAAACATTTTGTACATATAAATGGGCATTTTTATAATGAAAAATTCCTTATAATTTTGCTAAAATGTTATATTTTATTTTGTTCAGCTACTTATAGTACTGGTTTCTTCCTTGCAAGGTTTGAATTTGTATAATGCTCTATGAATGCATTTAAAAATCTCTTATTGACCTTCAATTTATAAATAATATAAAATATACACTCCCAATAACAAGTAAACTGACATTTTCTCTATGAAAATTACTATCATTAATTGCGCATTCTTGGTGTTTTTATAGTTTCACTCCAATTAAAAAACCACTGCTTATCAAAAAATTTAGAGATGATGTATTTTAACTTTGATGAAGGGAAAACATGAAAATAGAATAATTTTAATGACTTGTATAATTAGTAATAGTACCATGAAGTGACGTTAAATAAATAAACAGGTAATTTTAATGACTACAGTCAGGTATAAGGTTACAATTCATATTACAAAAAGCTATAGCAATAACAATGGATTATTAGATTTAATGGTTTCTAGGAAAACGACAAATTACTCACTAAATGGACCAAAAAAGTAACACGATTGATAAATGTTTTAATTAAATCAGTAAATTACAAAAAAATTATAGGGGTCACCTGAGGTTTAGTGGATAGCATAACAACCTTGACCAAGGTCACAGATTCACAGCCCGGCAATTGGCCCTGGGATTTTTTAAAGGGAATAAAAATTCTTGGTTATGCCGTCCTTCAGAGAGATGTAAAATGGAGGGCCGAGATTGTGCTTTGTCAGGTACTCGTTGAAGATCTCTATCCTAATTATACCTGGATAGGCAAAATTTAGGACTTCCTTTGTCATCTGATCAGCCATAGCAGCATAAAGTGATGATTAATGAATTTGGCGCTATGCAGCCTAAATTTGAACCTGCAGATCCGAATCGGAGTATTCCGAGGTTGTGTCCTCAGTGTTATCATAGGCAACAGAAGCATGGACACCTACAGATGTCAAATAAATGACTAGAAGTACTCGAGGTGTGGTGTTATCGATGAATGAACAGAGTTTCATGGGCGCACCATGCCAGCAACGAAATCATACTGCAAAGAATACAAAAGCCCCTACAGATGTTGGACAGCATCAAAAGATATAAATAGACTACTTTGGTCATGTGATGCACTATGAAAAGTACCTTCTCCTGGAAGATTGAAGGAAAGAGAAGCCCAGGTCGCAGGCGCCATACCTGGTTGAGGAACCTCAGGCAATGGGCAGGATTAACATCTACAGACTTGTTTCTGCATTGGGGGGTTATATAAGATGGTCTATTATAATCGCCAACATCCAAAGACGATAGGCACATTTGGATGAAGAAGTTTACAGTTATATTAAATGGTTAAGCAAATAACTGAATTAATTATCGTAGCTTAGTGTACAAGTTAAAATTTAATTTAAGGATTGTACGTAAATGACATTTTTTTTCAATAGTCACTCAAAAATTCACTCCAGTCGAAGGTTGGTTCTGAAGTGGACATGAAATATTACGCAACAGGATACACGGCGGACACGATTTCCAGCTGTGCTTTTGGTCTCGAACCGAGCGCTATCGATAATCCCGAAAACGACATCAGGACGTTGGGTAAACTGTTTAGCAAACAAAAACTAATTCACAAATATTTGGCCATGGCTTCAAAAGCGTTTCCTGTATTCTCATCATACGGGAGGTACGATGTTTTGGATACTGTATTCAGCGCTTTTTAAAGAAACTCAATTATTTTTTACCATCTTTTTTTTTTTAGGAGAATCCCAATCGAAATGGAGAACTTTCTGAAAAAACTGGTGGGTGATACCATCGAGTACAGGGAGAAGAATAACATCAAGAGGAACGACTTCTTGGAACTACTCATCCAGCTGAAGAAAAAGGGGAGCATTGGAGATGGTGCAAATGAAGAAGTCACTGAACCTTTCGGTATTGCAAATAAATTATATGCTATACATACAAATATGAGTAAATTCAATTCCTTTTTAGTATTTTCGAAAATAAAAATAATTTTACTGTTGACCATATTTAGCAACTATTATATATTACATATAGTAATGATAATTGACTCTATATAGATTAAAGAACCGACTTTCACATACTGTTATGGTTATATGATCATCTATACTTCGAAATGTTTGTTGAAACGTTCATTTCTTGTTGAAATGAATAACGAACTGTAGACAATTCCCATAATTACACTCTTTTTTTTCCAAACTAAAATTCACGACCATTTTTATTTACGATAATATTAAAAAAGAAACAGATGAAAAGTTAAAACTTTTTATGGCTTAACTCGAGGCGACAACCTGTGGAACTGATACCGTAGAAAATCTTTCGTTTTTTCCCGGTTTATCCTCTTGCCAATTTCATCCCTGAACATATCCTCCACGATCCCGAGTTCTTTCATGTCCCTCTCTGCCTCTTTAAAACAGTTTGATTTAGTTACTTTTTTTCACGAAACTGCCTTTTTTGAGCACGTGAATATCACTAGTTTTTTCATCAGCTCTGTGTGCCTTTTCTTCCTTTCTTTCCACCACGCAGTACCCTTCCGTTTTCCTTTAATTTCCACAAGAACCTTGATTTCTGTTTATTTTTGTTTATATTGTTCTCAATTTTTGTTCATTTTGTTCTAGGCAGTATGTTATTTTTAGTGATTCTGCTTCCTCTCTCATTTGTCTTAAATACCCTCCGCTCTTGTATTCACGAACTTTGTCAAATACTTTCTTGCTTAGTCTCCCTTGGTCCATTCTTATCATGTGCCCGTAGAATCTTAAACTGATTCTTATTTCGGTTTCCAAGTCATTCATCTCCCTGTATATTTCCTACTTGGGTCTTAACCTGTAGCTTTCCTGTGTTTTCATGGGCCAATAGATTCTGCTCAGGACCTTCCTTACATTCCTTAAAATTCAAATATTTCGTCAACTTATTAGCATTCATTCAGAGAACATGGCTATAGAAAATAATCCTTCTATTTCTCATTATGTCGGAAATTCTTTCTGTTGCTTAGTTAATGGTCTGATTTCGCGGGAGGACTAATTTGTCGTTGGGGAATTTAGTGCCTAAAATGTTCCTTAATATCATCCATTTATTAATCTAACGCTTTTCAATTAGGCCCATATTGGTCAGTGATAGTATTTGTATTACAGAAAAGGGACTTTTTACTATAGATGACTTTCACAAGCTAGAAGCCTAATTTGATTTTATCTTTTCTAATCCTAATTGTTTTTTTTTTCTCGGGGGTATCCCACCTAATCCACATTCCATTTTTTTCCAGAGATGAACCTCGATGTATTCGCTGCACAAACATTTGTATTCCTATTTGCTGGTATGGAGACTTCAAGTTCCGTGCAAAACTGGTGCCTTTACGAACTTGCCCTTCAGCAAGACATCCAACAGAGGTTGAGGGAAGAGATTGACAGAGTTCTGGAAAAGCACGGTGACGTTACGTACGAGGCCATAAAAGAGATGGAATACCTTCATATGGTGATTTCTGGTGAGTAATTAGTTAATTAATATCACAATTAAATATAAAGTATAACCATTATTATAATCTTTATGTTTTTTGTTTGTTAGAAACTATCCGTAAGTACCCTACCATCCCTTCCCTGGTAAGGGCATGCACGTCTCCGTTCACTCTGCCTTCAGGAGATCGCATCGAAAGAGGGGACAACATCCTCATCCCAGTCTTTTCACTCCATCGGGATCCCCAGTACTATCCTCATCCAGAGAAATTCGATCCAGAGAGGTTCTCTCCAGAAAACATCGGATCCATCAAACCTTACACCTACATGCCTTTCGGGGAAGGGCCTAGGATATGTATTGGTAAGGGATAATCTTTGCATTATTAAAGCACTTAAGGTATAGCTTTAGATCAGTTAAAGACATGAACTGATAGCATCAATATCGTTAATTAGAAGAATTTTCGTTAACTAATTGCTTTGCAATCAACTGTAAAATTCATATTCATTGCAATTGTTAAAATTAATAGTACTTCACCCCTCCCCCGGAATCACTTCAATGTGTAACCATTGATCTTAACCAAACCCATCCATCCCTGTCATTCCATTACTCCCTCTAGCAGAGTCCTACCAGCCATACTCTCCATCACTCCATTCTCCCCCGGTTATGGTGTCTTCCACTCCGAATACTTCTCTCCGCTTCCCAATCCATTACAGCCTTTTATATCCCTTTATCGTTCATTCATTTACAATTTGAATCTTCTTTCTTTCACCCCCTCTCGAACATTCTGTCATACTACAATTTTCTGCCTTAAAACGATAATTCTGACTTTTCAATCCTTGATGACATTGCTGTTCCACTACGAAAATCCTTTTCCATTGCAAAGATTTTTTTCATTGGTCAAGGTTAGATCACACGTCGTCAATCCATTTAAAATATAATTTTTTAGAGATGGTTTAGAATGAAATATTGGGGCATCATAGTAAGGACTTAAGCGGTTCCACAGCTTTCTTGCTGTTTGTGAATTTATTTTTTCGATTTCTGCAGCGGTTTTACCTTCCGAACCTAAAGCAGTAATAATTTAAACTACAATAATCTTAACTGAATAGTACTCCTTGGAGGTTTGCACAACTCTAGAGCGATTGTAGCAAACGTTAGTCGACATGTGCACCTACGAGAGCTCGTAACAAGGGGAAGTCGACAGCCATCCATAATAATTTTAAGTAATATCAATTTAAAGCAGAAGCAGATTTTAATGATTGCAATGAATACGAGTTTTATAGTTGAAGACACACACGAATTCCGCTTTGTAGGACTAGTGTGGCTAATAATACTGAAGTATCCTAAAAATGAACCCCAAATATTATTATGTTTTATGACTTGATCAGTGCTTTCTATTAATCTTATAGGAAACAGATTTGGATTAATGCAGACTAAAATGGGAATCATGACTGTGATAAGAAACTTCAAAGTGGTACCTAGTGATAATACTCCAGCGAAGATAGTGTTCAAGAATATCGCAGAAATAACAGCGCCAAACGATCAATTATTCGTTAAACTCGTTTCAAGAGACTAATTTTGTACATATTCATCATCAATTGTGTCTGCAGGATCTATTTAGTGTGTTTTATATTTTAAATCTGAATAAAATGTGTTATTTTTCCTTAAAAATTAAACACAAATTTCCTTTAACAAGCAGTTTTTGTTTTTACAGAAGTAATAATGTGCATACAAATAATAAACAGCGACTTGTGATCTAGTGATTAGCATAATAACCTACTAAGCCCATGATCGCGGGTTCGTTGCCCGGCAGCAGGTGGCCCTAAGATTTTTTAAAGGGAGTAAAAAGTCCTTGGTTATGCCGTCCTTCGGGAGGAACGTTATACGAGGGTCCCGAGCATCGTTAAAGATCTCAACCCTAATTATACCTCCATTGGCTAAAATTAGATTTCCGACTTACTGATTACGAATTAGATTTCAGTTACTGATTTTAAATATATTAAATTTTGGGGTTATCGGTTTTATTGTTAAATTATAAAATAGTAAATTTAAAATTCACGAGTCAAATTTAGAAATTATTGAATAAATCTGTGAGTGTAATACCAATTGGAGTGGTATATGTAATTTCATTTTTCTCCACCTGCATTATTAAAGTAAAATAGAACAGACAGCGGTGAAAAAAATAATCATATAGCTTGCTTTTACTAATTTTTTTTTAACCATTAAAATTATGCAAAATAAAGTAAAAAAAATCAATGAGATAATAAAATTCATAACAACTGATACACAATACAAGGGTCAAAAAGGGAGTGGAGCATTTAAATAAGGTTAAAGCAAAAATAACCTAAACCTACACTACTACAACCCATAAAGGGTCTGTTTCTACTTTTTGTACTGTTTCTATAACGGTTGTGCAAATGATTTGTCCGAGATCACGCTCAACCACCAGATATTCCTCCTAATCGTCCGATTAGCCAAAGTGACAAACAGTTAAATAAACAAACAAACAAAATAATTTGCGACGGGTAATAAATTATAAGACTGCAGTGTTGTGCTGGTTATGTGTCACAAGGCCCTGACCAAGAAAAATAATATTGTACTCAGATATGGTTGTTAAATATACACCTAATTAAAAGGCCAGGAAATAACCAATAATCATAGCAAAAAAAGAAAAGAACTAACAAGTGGTTTGAAAAAAATTATAATATTGTGTAATAAAATATTTAACATTGCATGAACATTTTCGACTACCGTAATCCTCTTTTTATTTTCCCCATTTTTTATAAATATGCAGTTTAAATTGTTCATTTTGTCTTAATATTTATTTGTCTTCCTTTTCGCCTTTACTCCTCGGAGTAGAAGATTCTTTAGCCAACGGTACCAGTCTTCTTGTCTTGTGCCACCCGTTTCAACTCAATTCATACCTTTTGCATTGCCCTTCTAGTTTATTCTTGTTCTAGATATCATTAAGTAAATTATTATCGATAAAGGTATTAAAAGGCATAAAAAGGTATAAAAAGTGGGCATATTTATGCATAAGAATGAAATTGGAAAAATTGATGAAAAAAACCTTAAGTCTCTAAAACACTGGAAAATAATCAACCAGTCTATTTTTCGCCAATTCAATTGTCAGAAGGACACAGAACGAAAAAACAACAAATAAGATCACGTGCACAAATCAGCACATCTTGTATCTAGTTAACAATCCTAATCTACATGAACTAAATAAGGGTTGTTTAAAATACTTCGTTTTGTGAATATTATTTATTTTTTTTAGTATTACGGCACTACAACCCGGTGACAGGACTTGGCCTCCTCCAATCGTCACGGCTCTGTGCTCACGCGATCCAGTTCCTCACTCCCAGCATGCATCTAGCATCTGTAAAGACACCATCCGACCACCTCAGCTGTGGTCTTCCTCTCTTCCTTGTTCCTCTCTTGGATTGGTTGGGTTAACAATACCCTTGGCGTATCCCCATCGGCCATTCTGGCAATATTCCAGCATACCTTAACCGCCTTAATTTCATTGTTGTAACAATTTCGGCCTCTCCAAAGGCCGTGTACAGCTCCTGATTTGTCCGGCTTTTCCATTCTTCTCCAACTTTTACACCTCCAAAAATTCGTCGCAGAACTTTTCTTTCAAAAATCATGACCTCTTTTTCGGCTACCTTGGATGCTGTTCAACATTCTGATCCATACAAGAATAAGGGGTGCACTAAGGTTTTATAGAGGTGAAGCTAGGTCTTTCTTGAGAATATTCTCTTGCTGAGCTGTCCAGCTAGACCAAAGTAGCATCTATTAGCTGAGGCAATCATCTTTCTAGTCTCCACATCGGGGATGTCATCTTGCGTGGCTGTAGATCCCAGGTACTTAAACTCAGAGACCATTTTCAAACTTATGCTGTCCTATGGTCACTGATCACTTGGCCTTGGAACCCCTTCTGTAGCCATGTACTTAGTTTGGAATCATTCACCTGTAGTCCCAGTTTACTGGCTAATCTCGCCAGAGCCAGAAATGCCTCACTCACTGACTGAAAGGAGCGTCCCACAATATCTACATCGTCGACGTTTGACAACAATTGGACAAGCCTGTTAAATATGTTTCCGTATCGCTCATCCTACTCAAGAGCCAGGTAAACAATAAACAGGCCAGTGTACCACCAAGCTGAAGTCCCTTTCTTGACTAAAAATCTTCTAACCTTTCGCCATTTATCATAACCGCACATCTCACACCCCTCGTAGTAACTTTTATCATTCGTATAAGTGTCTCAGGTAAATTAAGTTCCCTGAGGGCACTGTACAGTTGTATGGCTTTAAAGTCTATGAATAGATGCAGCGTTTTTATTTGATTTTCTCGGCCCATTTCCAAAATGGTCCGCAGACATAACATTTGGTCCGATGTAGATTTTCCTTTCCTAAAACCACACTGGAACGAACCAATTTCTCTTTCAGCATATGGCAAGAGACGTTTAAATAGTATTTGGGAATTGTATCTTACAGGCGCATGAGAGCAACGAGATTCCTCGATAGTTATCACAGGCATATCTATCACCCTTTTTGTGAATTGGGCATATTATTGACCTGTTCCAGTCAGTGGGCAGCACCTCATTCGTCCATTTTAGTTTATTCGTGAAGGGCTTCCTTTGTTTGTTTACATATCGAAAGAAATGCCTACTTTCCTGGTTACAGCGCAGCGGTTCCATCTGCATCACCTCTCTCTCCTTCTGTTGCTCCTTCTTGTGGTGTAACCGTTTCTCATCTTTACTTCCCTATCTATATTCTTCAACTGGCCTAGTGCTTTTTCCAATGATAGCCTCATATAAGAGGTTCTTCCTTTCCGTCGCTGTTCTTTACTCATCATCAGACCAGGTCGACCTAGGTTCCCTCTCCTGTGGTCCCAAGACTTCTTCAGCTGCTTCCATTATTGCCCTACGACAATCTTACCAATACTTCTCAATATCCTGATCATCATCAATAGTTTCTTTAGCCTATCTTTGAATCAAGAACTTCAGCATTGTTACGCTGAGTCTCTCTATTCTTCAGTTTTTTCTAAATTGAAACTTTTACTCTGCAGCTTTAGAGTTCCTGACTGAGCATATCTCAGCTAAGAAAATGGTCTGAGTCTACGTTGGCTCCTCTGAATGCTCTCACAATTCGCAGGTTGCTTCTATGCCGTCTTGCCCAGTGCCAAATTCATGTCGGTTCTCATGACAGCTGTAGTAGATGGAGGGGCGTTTTTTTTTCAAGAATTCCCTGTCCAGACCATCTGACCTCCTGGATAGTGCCAATGTCGATCCTGTACTTGTCTAGTTGTTCTAAGAGCAGTTTTAGTGCTCAAATGATAGGTGCCGGGTCGTTTCCTGTTAAGGCTACACCTACCTTGGATCCGGTGTGATTCGATGAGACGTCGCTCGCAAACCAAATGACTGAAATATATCGAGAGTTAAAACATTTGGTTCTTTAAATTTATAAAATTAAGATTATTTATAAATTATTTTGTAATAATGTATTGTTATAATGTATAGTAGAATATGTATAATGTATACACCCCAGCATCGTATGTGATAGAATCACGTCGAACCGAATCGGATCCAATATAGGTGTAGACTTAGCCTGATCAGATCGGGGGCTAGTTTGGGTTTCACGGTAATTAAAGTTCCCGGTAGTGGGGCTATCCACCCTCTCTCCGTACCCTAATCTGCTGATGGGGCTGCCATCTCAATGCAACCAGGCCTGCATTCCCGTCCAGGGCGGCTACCTAGGATAGGTAGCCCTATGGTGAGTACTGTGTAGACACCGTTGTGTGCAATGTGCTGTGTATCTGTACTGTATGCATGCAAAGTACTGTTCCCCCAACCTGGAGGCCAGTAGCTGATGGTGTGGCGGTACAATGGCCGGCCGATGGGGTCGCTACTTCCCTACGCCAATTTGTGAATACTATTGATTCAAATTTCTACAATTATTTATTTATAATATATTAACCCTTATTGGTCGCAAGTCACATCTCACTAAAAGTAGTTCTTTGACACTGAAGTTGGAACCTAACGAAAATCCTGATAATACTGACAATTTTTCGCATACTTACTGAAACCAGCTGGTGAGAACCATACATATAAAAAGCTAGCTTCCGATAAAGAATAAATGCTCGAGCTAGTATTCACTTTAGATATAGCATGATAATGGCATTATTCAAACTTAAATTTCAATCCTTTATTCACTCACTGACGAGCGCTACAGTCCATGTAGGACCAGGGCCTACTCCGATTTTCCTTGTCTCCCGCCATCTGTCTCCATCGCTGCACTCCCATATGCACAGGTCGTACTTCAAATCATCCTGCAATTTTGAACGTGGCTTCCCCCACTATAGCCGTTTCTTATATATGCGGTTCAGTACATGGAAGATACTGTACGGTTTCTATGACATCTGTTGTGCAGAGAGGTGATTAGTCCGTGATCACGCTAAACCGCCAGTTGTTCCCTAATTATGGATACCCATTTATAGAGGATGAGTCAAACGTCTGCCACAACCGGATTTGAACACATAACCTCCAACATAACTAATTAGTACTCTACATTCTAAGCTATCCAGCTTGTATAACCAATAAATAGGTAACAACTCAAGAACTGGAACTCAGGCCAATCTTCAAATAAATTATTTAAATCAGGTTTTCGGTACTAATGTGTTTATATTCAGTTATATATTACCATTATAACTAATTAGAAGTAATCCCGATTTTCACAATTAAAACCACATTTCTTTTAAGACATGACTTTGGCAACACTGGTTGTAAACAAAGAGGTTAAACCCCGGTTTAGGTTATTCTGGTTCTTGCAGACAAGTAGTTTGTTTTTAAGGTTATTTGTTTTAGTTTGTGATTTAGTATTTGTATATTCTTCTACAATGGCTCATCCGAGAGCTCTCCCACAGAGTAAAGAAGCTTTGCTGAAGTCATACACTAGTAGGCTAAAGGACGATGTGAAGTCCATGCTTGAAAATTTTGAAGGTATGTGTTTTTTCATCTTTAAATATATTTCATTTTTATAGTACATTTTTAATTCTAAAGACACTGAAATAGTGTGGATATGTTAGGTGATACTAATACTATTCAGAGTCGTGTTTGGCTAGATTGTTAATAAGTTTTGATATGTTTGCATTATTTATTGTTTGCCTCAAATCGTTTACACAAAAACAAAAAAAAGGCATAGTTGCAGTAAACATTGATCTGAATGGTCCAACGTACAACGTACAGTCACTTATTTAAACTTGTTCAAACTAATTTAATCAAGGAGTAACAGGCCTATTGCAAAGTCAGTTATATTAGAATGTAGGCATTGTATGATCTAGACAACGAGGTCTAATGTATCTGTATGTAATGCGTAAGTTATCTATTCCGCAGGTAGTCAGTTCGAGTTGAAATACAAGTTTTAACTGTTGTTTAATTAATACAAGTTATTGTGAGATTTAGTTTGGAAAAGAGAATGTATTTGTGGGTTATTAGTAGATTTCGGTAATCATTGCTTAAAGAAATATAAGTTTCAACTAACATTTGAAGTATAGATGATATGAGTTTGTTGAAACGTTCATTTCTAGATTTAATGATTTCTGAAATCTACTCATTACCTGTAATTACATTCTGTTTTCCGTACTAAAGCGGAATAATTATCAATTACACTCGTACAAACTAATTGAATCGAAGTATAACATCCCTGTCACACAATCAGTTATATTGGAATGTCGGCATTGTAAGATCTACCTGTCCTGAATGAATAAGTTGACAATAAGGTTTAAAATTTTCGTAACCCAGGGAAAAAATTTCTCACATTGGAATGATTTGCTTTATTAAAAGGAATATTATTCTATTATACTAGTGTTGATACAAGGTATCTGTTCCGCAGGATGTCACTTCAACTTGAGTTTACAACAAGTTTTAACTGTTTATTCGTTTCATGTTGAATATTTTCCAAAAATATAAGATATCGTGAGCTTAAGTATGGAAAAAGAGAATCTAATATGGGTAATGAGCAAGTTTTGGTAGTTAAGAACTAATAGTTTGGTAGTTGGTCAAGAAATAAAAGTTGACGAACATTTCAAAATGTAGAATTTGTTGAAAAGTTCATTTTGAGATGAAATAATTATGGAAATATACACACCCATCCCATAATTATATTCCCTTTTCCTTACTAAAGCTCATGATAAGTTATATTAAAATATTAAAAAGGAAACCATGAAAAGCTAAAACTTGTTGCGACCCAACTCAAAGCAAAACCCTGCGGATTAATTACCTTTCTTTTTAATGAATATTTTCCCTAATAACTTATCTTCAAGTACTTAAAGATGTCATTTATCCTTCAAAGCTATTGGCCACATTTCAATATAGAGCAGTTGGAAGATTATTGTTTTATAAATTATTAATTACAAGTTTTAAGGCATGGGCTAAGTAATATTGAAAATGAAAAATTACATTTCCTGCCTTTGAATACACCTTTATTTCCTCTTTAAAACTGTTATATTATTATGTAACACTAACTAATGATTTCATTTTTTTTTCTATTTTTCTGAACTGTTTTTGGTCTTCATTGTGTTAGTTTATAAAATAAGTTTTTCATCTTTTCTAATGTATAAGGTATTGAGTAATTATTCCGCAAGTTGTCGCTTCGAGTTTAGTCACAAGTTTTAACTTTTTATTTGTTTCCCTTTTAGTATTTTCCAAAAATACAAATTATCATGAGCTTTAGTATGAAAAAGACAACCAATCATGGGAAATGTGTATACTTCGGTAATCATTTAATCTAGAAATATATATTCGAAATGTTTGTTAAAATTTTTATTTCTTGAGGAAATGATTACCTAAACCTACTCATTACCCATAATTACATTCTCCTTTCCATACTAAAGTTAAAGAAACTTGTATTTTTGGAAAATATTAAAAATGAAATAAATAAACTGTTAAAACTTGTAACTCTGCTCGAAGTGACAATCTGCGGTACAGATACCAGGTACAGGATTGAGCCCATAATTAATTAAGACATTATTTTTTTATTTATTTTTTTTAACTTTATAAGGTTAATCTTGACTAAAAAGTCATTTTCATTGGTAGTCTCTGAGTGTTTATAAATTAAATTACTGAATGTTATTGTTCCTTAATTATTTGGAGTTTATGAGCTATAATCATTTCCTGTTTCATTTAATGTATTGCTTAGTTCAACATTGAAAGTACTGTTCTCTGTTGTACAATATTTAAGTGAATTATAGAGCAGTCCGAACATAGCTGTTTCAGAGCACTGCATTATTAAAAATCCAGTACTTGTGGGATCAATCTATCACCTGATATTGAACCAGTGCTTGTATTATTGTTTGTTCATGAATTAAGATAATTAAAACTCTAAGGAACTCTATATTTCTGTAGATGTGTATTATGAGACTTATTCAGATACTGATGTTTGTCTTCTGATTACTCAGTAGTAAATCAGAAGTAGGAGGAAGGAAGGACAGAATCGTTATTTTTTATGAGACTATTTAATGTTAATGTTTTTAATCAATCTTAAGCATGGTTAATCAACTGTGGATTACTGATTACATTGGTGTGTGATGTGAAAAGAAACTTAGTAAAAAATAAAAAAATACTAAAATATCATGCTTTAAGATTGCCATTCAATTTTTGGTCTCCTGTCATTCATTTAAAATGCTAAACTCAAAGGCGTCGCAGTTGCTTCTACATTTTTCATTAAAACACAATTAAAAATATGTAATTACTAACAGCTATTTGAAAAGAAATAGTTAACTAGTAGCTACAAAGAGTACTGAACTACTCAAAATTTATTGTCAACAAATAGTTTTTTTAAGTAGCTTTATGTGCCAAAGCTAAAAATATATTACTGCATTTATTTTAAAATAATGTGGCTCTTCTGTAGCAATAAAATAAAATGATCTGCTAATTTTACATTGTGTGTAAATACCTTTTTTCTTTTTGAAAAGACTAAAATGTTAGTTTTCCTAATTATTATTTTTCATTAAATAAAATAATATTTAAAAAACCCTAAAAAATACTGGTTATTCTTAGGAAAAAAATGGGCATTTATATTATTCTTAATTTCCAATGCCTGTCATCCTAGTTTGGATTCAAATTCAGGCTTTCTCTGCTATAATTAACAATTTGTGTTAAAATTATCATATATTTCTCCTTTAAAAAATGTTAAATTGATATTTTATCCCTTTTCTTCCTAATCATATCGATCCTATTACTAAATGTATGATCTGATGTTAAAATTTCTGAATTCTCTCATTTCTCTTGACTTTGGTTGTCAATAATTACAAAATATCTGGTGCACTGCTTCGCACAACATTCACATATTCCTTACTTGAAAGAAATTTTAAAAACTTAAATTAAATTTAGTGTTCATGGAAAGTCCATTTAATTTTCCTTATATCTTTTTTTCAGTTCTCAGAGTTTCGCTCTGCTCTAAAATACCAGTATGAATTTGTTGTACATTTATTTGCTGGTGCCAACAGAACAGGCATGGCAGGCAATGATGCCATTTCCGTGTTATTCAATGCCTCTCCCCCTTTCTATTTCATTTCCTCTTTTATTCTTATTTCTGGATGTAATTAAATCTAAAAGTTTACAACTTTTACGTTTCCTTCAGATTGTTGCTCAAGGTACATGCCCAATCAACTCGTTCACCCACCGCTGATAAAATTATGATTGTGGTTAACAAGGTTTTTTTGGTCAAGTGAGGAACTGTAGTATTAAAATATATTCAAACCTCAATTCCTTATCTTTATAATACTATTGACTATGTTGTAAAAAAAAAAAGTTGTATTTTTATAATTTATTCTACTGAATTTTTCAGAAATAGTCAAGTTGGCGAAAGGAGAAAACGAGACTCAACTAAACCGATTCACGCAGTGCGAGCAGGACACGTATGAAATGCACGTGAGAGCGGCAAACATGGTTCGAGCCGGTGAGTCACTCATGAAACTCGTATCTGATATCAAACAGTACTTAATCCTCAACGACTTCCCTTCTGTGAACGAAGCCATCGCTCAAAACTCGAAGTTGATGAGAACGAAGCAGGCAGAGTGCGACCAGAAGCTGATGAACCTGAGGGACGATATGGCCGCTGACCTTTACGACCTCGAAGAGGAGTACTACAACTCTATATACAAAGTCTGACGCATGCCCAACTAATATGTAACCTGTACATATGTTTATTTATACAAATGGAAAATATTCTAAAATATAATAATTGTGATATATTTATAATTAATAAATTATATAAAATAAATTTTTATATTGAGATAAGTTTTTAAAATGGACTTTTTAGCATTAAGAATAGGTGCAGTTGTTACTAATCCTCGTTGGTCTCCTTTACTGTGCGACCTGTTTATAGCAGTTCAATAAACCAAGGATTGTTTCAGGAAACGAAGGATACCATTTTTAATTATAAGTAAGCAATTTTACTTTAACTGTTATATCTTTAATAATCTGTTATTGTTTGGTTGTACCCCTGAGTCTGTAAATATTCTCTCCTGCTATTTATCTTGGTGTATTTGTAGAATTTCTTAGATTTTTTTCATCTAGGAGTCTGTGAAAAAACATAAAAATCATTTTCAACAAACAGAATAGATATTTGTTTTTTTTAATCTGAATTTTTATGTACTAACTGAGCATGTTAATTCAATTGAAGTAAAAAAAAATTACAAACATATTTTATAAGTTTAATTAAAAATACCTGTCCCTTCATGTTAATTATTGTGGTTATTTACTCACTTGTCAATTAATTAAAACTTTTTTTGAAGTTATTCATTAAAAAAATTATAGAAATAACTGTTTATCTTACAAATTAAGTAATTTCACAAACACATGTATTTTTTTGATAGGATGTTGATAGTTGGGGGTGCAGTCAAGAAAACACGCAAAAATAGGTGAAACTATTTTATTTTAAGTGCCGACGTTTCGACCTACTATGTAGGTCATCTTCAGGGCCGATAGGAGTGGCTGCTCGGACAGAGAGTAACTGACCAGTATTTGTAATGTATTTTTTTGGTTTGTTAGGACAGATATGGTTATAAGAATTATTTTCTATAGTTTTTTTTTTTTTTAATTTTACAAGTATTGATAATTTTATTTTATTTTTTGAGGTACTTTTTTTTAACTACTTTAAGGTAATAAATTCTTTCATTACATTTTGAGAATCTCACTGAGTAATTTCAGCCATTAAATGTTTGTTGAAAAATCATTCTAAGTAAGGCATATGTTGTAATAGTCATAGTAATGATATATTTATTATTAATTATTTGTATTATTGGGGAATGGAATAGCTCAATGTTTAGGGCTCTGAGTTGCTGATTGCTTGATTTTTTAAACTGGAAGCATCAGATAAATTATCTATCATAAACAGAATCGATCATTTTTGATCTGCAGACCCTCCTAGGGTTTGCCCAGTTTCTATAAAATGGATACCCTTAATTTGGTATAAAACCTAGCAGTTGATTGTGATCTCGGCCAAATCAACTCCCTGCACTAGCATTGAGTAGAAACAGTAAGGTCTCCACCATGGACTGAAATCAAGACCCTTCTTAGGTTTTATTGGTATAGGTTTTATGAATTATTATTACCTGATACCTGGCGAATAATTAATTATGATCCTTATTTGGGTTTATGTATAGTTTTATTATATGAAATGTTATAGTTACAAGTGATATAGTTACTTTACTTTAAGGTTTTTATTTGATTCTCTAATAACCATATTTGTTTTAAACAAATATAGTTATTAGCACTTCTAAGACCAAGTTAAAGCTGGCATCCAGAATGAAGAAGAATTTGATTATTCACATTAATGAGAAGATTATAGAACAGGTACACACCTTCAAGTATTTAGGCATAAAGATGAGTGAGAATGGAAAATTAAATGAAGAAATCAATGCAAGAATTGCCGTTTCGGTAAGGATGTTCTCTGCCATCAATAAAAAAATTTTATGTAAGAGAGAAGTGACAAAAGAAACAAAATTGGCCGTGTAATCGCTCGACATACGTTCCTATCCTCACTTATGGGAATGAATCCTAAACCTAAAACAATGTGATCACAGCCGCCTCCAAAACATTGAAATGAGGTAACTGAGGAAATTAGAAGGGGAAGACCAATAGGGAATGGACTCTTTAACAGGATGGTAAGGACTGCACTCAAAATTGAACCCCTCGATCAGCTAATTGAGAAAGGACAGCTTCTATGGTTTGGCCATGTAATGAGGATGGATGACTGCTGGTCAGCAAAGAAAGCTATGGAGGCTAAATCAATAGGTAAAAGACCCAGGGGGAAGGCCGAGAGTGACTTGGAAGAATAACCTCCAAAATTTCCTGAAAGAAAAAGGGATTCCAGGAAGTTCTCCTTGTGGAAAAATCTCTACACTGCAATGTAGAAGAGATAACAGAAGAAGATTTTATTGTCCAGTGTCAACTTTATTAATACATCTTGTGATGTTGAAGCATCATACAATTAACAAATAAATTCCTATTCAATTTTGGTTATTGGTATTAATAAGTAATCTGTGTTATTCATTTAACCTCACTTTATGCTGCTATGGCTCAATTCAAGAATTGCCATAGCAGCATAAAGTCGGACGATGCTACCGTGGGAGATCTAAATTTTACCTATTCAGGTATAATTAAGTAGGGGTCTTTAACTAGTACCCCAATTTTACATCCCTTCCAAAGGATGGCATAACCCAGGATTTTTTACTCTAAAAAATCGGAGAGCCAATTCTCCTGCGGTCTTGAGTATAAAAGGTTGTGCTAACCATTACACCACAGGTTACCCCTACTAATATTTCAGGAGTTTTCATTAAATAGAGGTATAAATCACTAACTAGAATAATCATCACTCCTCATTAAATGCTACTTCTGTATATAGTAGATATTAATATTTTTAGAATATTTAGCTTTTTAATGGCATATTTTATACCTGTACTGCTACTGTTATTTAAACAACTTAGAAAATGTTTTTGTTTTTTTTAGTTAAATATGAAATTCTTTCATAGTTTATATTTATCTTTTTTTCAGTACGACTAACAATGGTAAACTGTTAATCATTTTGAATAAGAAAAGTTAAAAATTATCTTCCATTTTTCTGTCTATTAAGACCTGACATAGACCTACAATATCGTTCAAAATATTGGTTTACGGTCAACTGATAATAACAAGTGACTTTTTTCTATTGCATTGTTGAATATAATTGTGGATTGTTAATGCTTTTAAAATGTTTTTCTAACTTATTTTATTATTCAATATTTAAGGTGGTACCTGTTCTCCAGGTTGTCACTTCGAGTTGAATTACTAGTTTTAACTACTGTTTATTCGTTTCATTTTTTAAATTTGCCAAAAATACAAGTTGTTGTTGTTTGTTCATTTAACGTCACTTTATGCTGCTATGGCTAATCGGACGATGCTACAGTGGGAGCTCTAAATTTTGCCTATCCAGGTTTTATTAGGATAGGGATTTTTAACGAGTCCCTGACATCGTACAGGCTCGGGACCCCCGTTTAACGTCCCTTCTGAAGGACGGCGTAACTAAGGATTTTTTACTCCCTTAAAAAATCTTAGGGTCACCTGCCAGGCTACAAACCCGCGATCTTGGAAAAATACAAGTTATCGTGAGCTTTAGTATGGGATAGAGAATGTAATTATGAGTAATGAGTAGATTTCGGTAATCATTTCATCAAGAAATAAAAGTTTCAACTAACGCTTCCAAGTATAGATGATATTATGTTTGTTGAAACGTTCATTTCTAGAGGAAATGATTACCGAAGTATACACATTTCCCATAATTACATTATCTTTCCCATACTAAAACTCATGATAACTTGTATTTTTGGAAAATATTAAAAGGGAAACAAATGAAAAGTTAAAACTTGTGACTCGACTCGAAGCGACAACCCGTGAAATTAATATTAAGATAATATGTCGAGTCATTATACTAGGTTTCATCATTATATTTTAATATTAAAATGAATTTTCATGAAATTATTTAATTGACTTGTTGCAGCCCTTGTTTTCTCACATATTCATAAATATTTAAGCTTTAATATTTTCTTTTTATAATTTAATTATCAATCTCTCCAAAATTATTTAAGTTTCACTAAAATAATTCACATGATGGCTTTTTCTAGGCTATGGCTGTTTCTAAAACTTAATTTTTCATCTATCTTTAAATAAATCCAATTGTTCAAGTTAAATTCACTCTGCCTCGCAATTTGAAATGTGTAATAAAATAATAAATACTATAACATCATGGTTTTGTTTTTTAATTAGTTATAAGTTCCATTCGGGCAGTGGAGTAGTCTCTTTCTCTTTCTCTCTTATATATCACGTATTGGTGGATTTATCTTAGCATTTCAAAAGATTTTCCAACTTTTAATTGATATGGCCAAAGGAAAAAAAATTGCAAATTTTTCATCTTTCATTAATTTTTCTGACATTTAATAGATATGACCAAAAGAGAGCATACTTCATACTTTCCTTCATTTATTGAACTGATAGGCTCAGTGGTTGAGCGCTGAGTTGCCATGTCGAAGGTCCTAGGTTCAAATCCTACTCACTTGCAGACTTTTGTCTGTTATCCACCGGAAATAGATTCTTAGGGATTTAAGAGGCTCATGGTGCTCACCAGAAGTGGGTACCCAAAATAAAAGGGAAAATCCAAAGGTTGAGCAGGATCTAGGACAAATCACCTCCTTGCATTACCGTTGTCCAATAAACAGTATAGGCTCTACTAAGTGGTGAACCATAGTACAGTTTTGTACCGTTGTGGTACAGTTTTTAATTTACTAATCAATTCATTTATACCTTATTAACTCCGACATTTCGTGAAATACAACCAGATAAATAAACTTATCATCTAAGGAAAGGGGAATTGGACGATAACAGGATTTTTAAACTAGAAGACTATTAGTATATTCAACATCAATGATTATAATTTTAAAATTTTAGTATTACAGAACATAGAGATGATAAACTAAACTTGTTGCAATGAATGTGATTTCTCTGCGTGCTGTAAACTTTTATATAACTTTACTCGCTAAAATTTACATACACAGAATGAAAAATAGCTCTGAGTTACAACCGTACTCCGTATACTTGACATGCATTACTGCATTGTTTTGCACATAAATAGTATAATCTAAGCTTTAGTTAAACCTATTTGTTTCCTAATCACAAATTAAAACGACTTATTTTATTATTATTTTTTTTTTAGTAGTTCTCAGTTCGTTTAGCAACAGATAGGTTTAACCGCGCTCAACACACATCCAATCATACATCACTAATTATAATGCCTTAAAATTAAAAACTTACAATAAATTATTAACGTGGGCAAGTCGTATTTTTTAATTTTTTTTTAAACATCTATGCCTAATGTGCTAAGGGGGACTATCAGATAAAAATTCCAATTCTAAAACTTGTACATCGCGAATCTAAACATTTAAGCCGCTATGCCGATTCTTTTTTAATTTTTTTTTTTATACTTTTTTATTTTTAAATGCCTATGCTTGATTGTATACAAGATTGACAGATAGAGCTGTCGCCTCAAATCATGTCTTTATCTATGGTATTTTGATAAAGATATGATTTTTACGAAACCAGACTCTTTGATGAAAAAATAACTCGATTGAGATGTTTATTACCTGAGTGAAAGATAAGTAGTAAAAAATAATTTTGCCTGTTTCTGGATTCAAAATTATAAAGTAGATAAAATAAAATTGGAAAGTCGAAAACCTACAGCCCGTAATTATTTAAAACTGCTAATTGTGAGCAGAAACCATTAAAGCTAGAGACAGTAACCCGATCACATTTGCAATGGTATACGCGTATCCAAAAAATTATTCACATTCACCCCCGAATTACATAGGCACCGCTCGCAAAATTCAAGCATATCCAGAAATATCGAATAAGTAAATATTATGCACCTTTGTATTTATTACAAACAGAAAAAAAATATTTACACAAAGTTTTTTTATATATATTATATATATAATATATAGATATATATGTATTTACTCATTTTGTATTTTATGAACATGCTTTAATTTTTCCGTGTTTTAACCGATATTCCACGCTTACTGGCCAAACACATTACACATAGTTTTAACTAATTGTTAGTAATCACACAAACTCTGTCGCCTAGGTATATATGCTAAAAAAATCTTCAAATTACACTACCTTATATACGTATTAGAATAACAATATTGTTACAATGTATTACATTTTGTTTTTATTTTTTTAGAAAATCGTATACATATATTGTTTTATGGATCATAGAGAATCCTGGTATATCAATCATAATCACTGCGGGTTGCTTTTTTTAGGAACAACCGCGTTTTGTCAACTCTTTAATAAAGTCGACTTAAATAGCTAGAATATATAATAGTTAAAAGGCATACAAAGATTGTGCATATAATGTCTAAAAATAAAATAAGCAATGTATGAAAAAACATTTTTTTTATAATGAGGCCATTGAAATTTTATTAGATATTTTAATACTTAAATTTTAACTTCGTATACGAAGCAGGAGATTGACTCCGATGACCACAAGGTTTGCTTATTTACTAAATATGATGTGTATTTATGTACGTATACTTGTTTAAGCTCTCTGTACATTAGACATAAAGCTAGATAATAAGGTAATATAACACTATCAATTTATTTATAACTATCATCGGAACATAAATATACACAAATGGAAAATGATTCGTTCGTATATTCGCTAAAATACAGACGCAATCGTCTGATATTGCTTTGTCAACTGGTGTCAATAAAAAATAAAACAATAACATATAAAAGAGTTTCCGTTATACATTATTTTAAGTCCATACGACTCATTGGTAATTCCACTTTTATTTTTTTCTTTAAAAAAAATTAAATAAAAAAGAAAAAATGCGTATATACTGAATCAATGAAAACAAGGAGGGGGAGTTATTTATAATTTACAATCACCTCCACCAAATGTATATAAACAAATCATCTACAAAATTCAATTACAATTACAACTTTACACGTATATCCTCAATTTTATACAAATGCACAATGCCCCCTCTAGTCGTGTAGTACCCGCGGTATACATAGAATAATATAATTCTCCCTTATTAATAATAATCATACAACAAGAAAAAAGAAATTAAACAAGTTTTAATTTAATGAACACAATGAGGAAATTGAAAGTTACGATACGCAATAAGAGAGAACTAAACTTTTTTTTTTTAACATAACACTTAAATTCTATAAATATAAACAATAGCTCTATCACAATCGGTTAGGGGCACTACACCCTCGAGGGGGCAGCAGAAGGGTTACGGCACACCAAGCTCCTTCCTCCTTTTATTGTCGCCTTCATTTCGTTTTGCTGTTCGCGCGCTGTGCTTCGGCTAATACTGAACTGTGCGCTGGCGGAGGGTAACTTATATCTTGGGTCGCTTGATGTCGATGTCCGACGAGTCCCCACTGTCTTCTGGGTGGAGAGGCTGGAAGTCTGGGATCTGCTCCCTCGGTGGGTTCCACCCCTCCCCCCGCACAAGTGGCGGAGAGCCGGACGTCTTACCGCTCCCCTGCGAGCAACAAAATTACAATTATATTAGAGATATTGAATTTACAATAAATATATCTTATTTCTACTTGAAAAATTCTACATAATGACAAAATTTTGTATAAATATTATATTTTTATTTTTAAAATATAAGCAAAAAAAGTTATGGTTTGTGATTTCAGCATCATATTTCTGATAAAAATCATATTGTGGAGTTACAAGTGAAATGTACTTACTGAAAAACATAATTTTGAGAGAAGGCTGGAATATTGCAGAGAACTGATGAAACCCACCAAGTCATATCCTTATTGTTTTTTTTGTTTTTCCATTTGTCGTTATCACACTAAGTAGCCTTTTCATCAGTTTTCTCAAAGTCATGTTTTTGACTTAGTATAGTTATGTATCACTTGTAACCCCATGATATATTATAGCAATAATGCTTATTATTTTTCAAATCTAAGAATCATTAATTCACGCAGTATCAATAACCACCAAGTCACTTAATAAAAATCATCTAATGGTCTCATGAATTTTTTGAGTAAAATATGTTATCATTTATGTCATATATTAATCTATTACTGGATTTCTTTTGGTTATTACAATTAAATGATATCATTGTAAGAACTGAGAAGGGTTTATAAAGTTGTTGGGCCTGGAAACAAATGAATTCCAGAAAAGTTATCATTATTATTATTATTATTATTAAAGGGCTGAATCAACTGGTCCGAGGTGTAGGTAGTATAACAGTGTTGAAACCAATCTTATGGGTTCGGGTTAGGGGCAGAAAGCCATTGGTGGAATTTGTTAACGATTGGTGGGTGGTATTGGCATGGAGTCTTCTTATCCACTAGGCCTTTTATCAATATTATCATGATTGGATTTATAAGTTTACTGAAAAATCTGCTAATATAAGTCTAAGGACGGTTTCTCGTTTATTATATTATTATTGATGAAATTCATTTTTCATATCTTTACAAGTAATTAAACTATATAATGTGAAAAATAGGATTTTCATGCTGTTACTTTAAAAAAACACTATATGCCTCATATATATTGTCAAAATATCTCGATTACTTAACACGGAATCATTAAGGAGTCATCCTTTTAGAATTGAGAATTTAAGACTTTGTCACAATGCAGGTCTCAGGTTAGTTTGATTCAATAATGAAAAATTATATTAACCAATACAAAAAAGTTAATAATGCAATCATCACTGTTTTAACCATTTTTCACTCAGTTGTTTTTTGTTCCCTTCTTGGGTCACCCTCTTTCATGAATATCTAGTATTTTATTAAAATATTTAATAACCTAAAATTAATGTTACTTATACTATTTAAAAAAGTTTATTATTATTTAATTTTTAATGAATATACCAACTGCTTTTATAGGCGATGTTTTGATTATCCTCAATGACTAAATTTTAATAAAAAATGCCTAGTAGATTATTTTTTTTTTCTAACACTTGAAAGAGATTTCAAAATTAAATTATTTATTAAGCTATATAAAAATTCAATTTTTTAATAACAAACATTTTTAATAATATTTTAATATATACATAGTATATGAAATACGTATAATTAAATTAATTAGTATATGTTAGATTTTATACTATAATTATTAATTGAATACAAAAATTATGAATTGGTTTTACGCCAAGTTGTCAAGGGAGTAATAAAGGGGAGCAAGAGGTAAGACTGAGGAGGTCTTAAAAATAAAATGAGGTGAGGGGTTGCTAGTGGTAGCACTGGTAGGGGAGGGAGGGTGTAGTGGCAGGACTGGTTGGGAGGAGGGAGGACTGGGTACTAAAACAGTTGCGCCGGCTAGTTTTATTCCCCCACGATGGGCTGGCTTTCCATTACCGCGCTAGTAAACCCCAGCGGACATCTTTTACTGGCCATAGCGCCTCTTTACGTTGATTTAACGCCCTTCCCTCTTCCTTTAAGGCCTTCAATGTCTATTACCGACGGCTGCCAAAATAAACCCTTCTCCCTCTTGTGCTTTGTGCCCGTCGTAAATAGAGCTGACAGGGACGTAATGCCTTATTATGGAGTAATAAGGGCAATAGATGATGACTCTCCTTTTTTTACTCTAGCCATCAAAGTCTCACCTCTTAGGAGGGAATAAAATGATACTTCACTCAATCATGCCAAGAGGGCGGGTGGGTCCGATTTATGTCCTTACACATTTTATTACCGCCATCAGATTTTTAACAACACAAAACATATTTTCTTAACAGCAATAATAAAGGCAGAAATTATAATGTATAAGAACTCTACTCCATCTACATTTAGTACATTATTTTATTTATTTATTTTCTGAATTATGTGGCTATTTCGTGGGGCTACAAGTGAAATACACTAAGTTAAAAACATTATTTTGAGAAGATGCCGATAAAATAACTAGAGTACTTAGTGTGAGATGAAACCCACGAAGCAATATCTTTATCTATTTATTTATTTTCCAATGTTTCATAATCACACTAAGTACTCCAGCCTTTTCATCAGTGTTTTCTCAAAATCATGTTTATGACACAGTGTATTTCATTTGTGAACTCATGACTTATTAATAAATTAATTAAAAAAATTATTCATTTTATTATATATTTCTTTCAATTGCATAACAATTTAATAATTTGAACCAATCAAAGTCTTCAAAATTATTTAAAGTATATAATGCTTAGTTCCATGTTTAAAAAGTTTTCATTATTATTCTGATTTTATTAGTCATTTAATATAAATCTTGTTCTTTTGATAATACAGAAGAAAAATTTAAAGCAATGCCTAAAATGAAATCTCAACTTTTTCTCAAATAATAATAATAATAAATACATGAAGATATAATACTACAAATAATCCTTGAGGGATTAAGGACATTGTTTATGTTTAAAATTCTATATGGAACTAAGCCTCAAATAAATCTGTACTGGAACAAAAAGAGCCAATGAACATCACTTAAAGTTTGATTCCAACAGTACAAGGTAAACGTTAATTGTTAAAAGATTATTGTATTAACTGACTATTCTCGCATATAAAAGGCAAATTGTCATTTAAAATATTATTCAATCAAACAGTTTACTAAAATTTTAAACTCTGGTTCTTTTTATTCCAAAATACTTCTTGTGATAAATGCTAATCTATAATTCTTATTCTATTGATAATAATTCCCAGTGTGAATCGTGCTGTATTTTTTTGTTCTTCTTTATTGAAGAGGTAATCCTATATTAAAATAATTTAAGTATTCACATATATATTCAAGTGTAACTTTAGTTCTAATTAACAATTGCCAACAGCTAAGGAATCTCTTTTCAAATAAATTGTCATTATAACGACTCACAGAGGGAAATGTATTAAAAAAAGAAAGAAAAAAAAAAGGTTTTGTGTATGGAGCTGGGTTATATCACCTGAGATCAGTCGCTCACCTGATGCATCCCTTCATAGCCAAGGCTACCGTCCGAATACGGTGTCTGAAACATGGTAACCATATTCCATTAGTGCTGTCTTAAGACTAAATTAGTTATTTAACATTACCTTTATTCTACACGATAAATTATATTTTAAAAGTTATTGTGAAATAATATATAGAAATCAATGTTTATTGAATTATTATACTAAGTATTGATGAAAAAATCTATTTCGTGAAAATATACATAAGAATTATTTTAGCTTGTTGACAAAGTAGCTAATATGGCATTTATTGGAACAGATCTTAATTAGCCATAATTCCCAACAATTAACAACTTCCATTACACTTACCATCATCATCAACATTATAATTTTACGGTTAATTATTATTCACTACAAATCAAAATATTTTTGAAGAATTCTAAAAGCATTTTATTTTATTTTCTTGTAAAATTTTTAAATATAAGGTATTAATACTGTTTGGTTCTCAACAAAATTGTTTATAGCTTTTTATTTACTTTCTTTATTACAATAAGTGCTTGATAACTGACTACAATAGGAATTTTGTTGTTTTATATATCTTCAATCGTCTAAAAAAAAAAAAAACTTAGTGTACCCAAGGTTTTGATGCTGATACCACCAATTGGTGTTTGAACATCTTCCATCGACCAATATTCAATATGCAATCCTTACAGCTTTAACAATATATCTATGTCAGTACATCGGTTGAATTTAAAAGTGGTTCAGACTTTATCTCAAATGTTGCGATGCTATCATTTTAATTATGATAAAAGTGAGCGTGCTCCAAAATCACTAAAGGTGTTCTTCCTTCAAACTTAGCAGACATGTTTCATATTTGAACAAAATAGCGGTAAGGATAATAGTTTTGCGAATTACAACTTTAAAGTTTCTAAGGTTTGAGTTTCAAAAATAAAAAAGAATTCTCCTCCTTTAACCTAAAAACCTATACCACTACAAACCGTGAACGGGTCTCGGGGTGATCATTGTCAGAGACTGTACAGTTTCATGGACAAGTATTGTGCAGGGAGGTGATTTGTCCTAGATTACGCTCAACTGCCAGATTTTTCCCCTTATTTTGGGAACCCACTTTTAGAAGCTGGGTTAGCCCTAGGAGGGTCCTATATCCTGTATGATCCATCTCCAGCCATTAACAGACCAAATAAAAGCCTTGCCAGGAGTTGGATTTGAACCAGGATGGTCCCTCCTTTAACCTAGCCTTTATTTATTTATTTTTAGTTTCACACAATTCGGGGTTCTCTGTCGGGATCAATCTGTAGCATTTGTTACTCAACTTTCCTTCCATCTGGTGTCTCTTCATCCTCTCTCATTTCATGAAAGGACTAATTTGTCTTTGAAGAATTTTCCTTAATACTTTTATTTTATCTTCGATTAAGTGTTTCCAAAATAATTTTATATATTTTGAACCCTACATCTTTACCGTAATCAGCTGAACAAAGGTAAGTAAATTTTATTACACAACATAAAATATTGATGATAATATCAAAGAGCTATTAAGATGGTAAACCATAAAAAATATATATATGTATATTTGGTTACTAAATGATATATAATAATAGCAAATAGATAAGTTGTATTATTAATAAATTATAGCTAGTTACGATTTGATTACCTGTGCTGCAGACATCGGTGAGCTGTAGTCTGTGCCGTTGATACCTATCGAGTAGCCCATCGAGTCCTGTGGCGGTGGTGCCGGCGACATCATCGGGGTGGCGGTACCCCCTGATCCCGGCCCCAGGCTATAAGGTGATGCACCGGCTGCAACACATGCATTCCTGTTAGATCTATCTTGTTTCTCTCTTTTGTAAAATCGACCATCTCCTAGAAAAGGATCACAACTCAAAAAAACAAAACAAAGTCATCCTAAATCGTCCAAAAAAAAACAAAAAAAACAATTATTTTGAAGGAGGCCGATAGAGAGCCTCAACTTCATGAAGACATTAATTTCTGTCTCAGTGAAAAATGTATATTATAATGATTAATATCAAGTCAACAGCCAATAATTTTGAGTTGTGATACTTTCTAGAGAATTTAAAATACATTAGCCAATTTACACATAACAAAAACAATAATAATAGGTAAAATATCTTTGGGTTACTTACAATTAAGAATTATAATATCATATTGTCACTGAGTTCATTGCACACACAAGTTGAACACAACTTAGTTTATTAATTTATATAATACATTTTTTTTTATTATACTTCTAATCACTAGAAGTATAATATCTAGTATCTAGTATTTTGTTATTTTCATGCACAGATTTATGTGATTCTTCCATTTTCAAAATTTATCTTTTCTGTTTCTTCCTATTTATATCTTGAGATATTTAACAACACTGTCTCTCTAAAATAATTTGATGGTTAAAAGTTGGAGGAGACTAAAGTTGAAGAAGCAAACTCTTCAAAAAATGTTGATCGATGGTATGGTATTAAATTAATATTTCCTACAATTGCAAGTTATGTTTTATAAAATGTATGCATATCATTCTCTTGGAAGAAGGGTGCCACAATACAAAAATAATAATTATACATAGGTATGCACGTCAAGTTTATTTACATTTATCGCTGCGTACCTAAAACACTCTAAACAAATAGTCAAATGATTTTGTAGTCAAAACGACTTACCTGATTTGTTTAAAAAATAAAATAATTACTCTTTATTTAAATTGTATCTAATTTTTATAAAATAAATTGGTATTGTGATATAATTTGGAAAATCTAAATCATAAATCACAAGGATAATAATATATACATTTGAATTTATTAGACACGTTTGTGTTATCTTGAGCTTATTATTATAGTTGAGGATAATAGTTGGTGGAAGTAAGAGAAATAACAGCAACATTCAAACCAAACATTTTAATAATCTGCTCATCTCAAGGAAATATGAAATTATTTGGTCTCTGGTAACAATCAGAGTTTGTTTAAAATATATTTTACACAGCATTATCTTCCAATCAAATTTCCAATAGAGCAAATGATATATCAGGGAGTTTGTAGGGACTAGGAGTACAAAATGAAGGATAAATGTCTAAATTTATGGATGGCATCAGGCAGATAAAAATAAAACCTAATTACAACCTCCATACTGTTATTTATATTTTTATAACTACTGGATGACTAAATCATTGATACAATTGTCTGTTTCTGTTACCTCCTGAGAGTAATAACCTTCTGTTTGAGTCAAATATATTCTCTATAATTTCTACGCACATCACTGTGAATCCATGGATTAATTCAATATAATGTAATTTAATCAATAAGATTTTTTCAGACCTAAATGGAGGATAAAATGAAGAAAATGGAAGGAATCTTTAATAGCAACAGACCATCTGTTCAAACCATTGAATACTTAAGAAACGATTAACACTAATTTTTCAACAGTAAAAATTAAACTTGAACAAATAAATAAGTGAGAAAAAATATTAATTTAACAAATAATTTATGTTTCTACAGGAAAAACAAATAGATTACTTGAGGTGTTAATGATCAGAAGATGATAATTCTGAATTTTCAAAATTAACTTTTTCACATTTTTCGCTAGTTATGTCAAACAATGCTCTATGCTTACAAAGCTTCAAGTTCAAAACTGGACTAAAACCATGAGAAGGAGGCAAAACGCCGTGTTTGACAAAATTCCATTCAAGCGAAAAATATGAAAAACTTTTGAAATTTCGAAGTTATCCGCTTTTGATCCTGAATGCCTCACATATTAAACCAGATATACCCAAAAAGGTAGGTATACATTTTTATATTTAGGAGGTTACATAAATAAAATAAAATTGTTTAAAAACATTTTTTTCGATTTTCCGGTAATAGATTTTTTTATCTGGGCTCAAAGCTGTGTACTTCACGGGGAAGTATATGTTTTAAATTGATTGTTTATTTTCTTTTAAAAAAGATACGTGTATATATGTATATACACACACACAAAAGTAACGGCTCCAAGGCATTCCTGAAATTTCGATCGCGTAAGTAATTATAAGAATTTAAAAAAATGATAATAAAAAGATCTAATGGCTGCCAGAGTAAGAGCGATTAAATAAAACGGTGTAAAGCAATGAATAGGTTCTCCAGTTCACAAGTGGCCCAATCCAGCCTCTAAATGAACCAGTGACAATTGTGAATCATAAATGCGGAAATTATGTTAATGGCCAGGTCCTCTTGCGTTAAGGAATAAGTATCGTTGATTCTGCCTGTTACGGGCAAATCTACTAGTAATAATCGCACATAAACTCGCCCCCCCCCCCTCAAAAAAGTCAAATTTCCTCTTTCTTTCTGAGGATATTGAGAATATATCTGCCCGAATAAATAACTGGTTAAGTCGAATTTTCTCCAAAATAAGTTTCTGGTACTTAGGAATCGTGATATTATCGTAGTAAATGAGGAGATATGCCAGGCATTGGCTTGAGAAGGAGTTATTGCTTATATCACAACTCAATTTCAAGTCAAATTGCCAATGCCTGACATAGCTCCTCATTTACTACGATAATCACACGATTCTGCTTCTCTCCGGACACAATTCGACTTAACCTCTTAATCTTATTTGTTTGTTGTTGAATTGTAACAAAATAGCATCTTGCGCTGCCTAGCAACGGACCGAGGAGCTAGTCTTTTGTCGTGTACGATCAGCGATTTATATAATTCAATTATATTGTATTTTCGTGATTTTTTGGATCTTATTTTTCAAATCTCAAAAGTATGGAAGGATGATAATCGAAAGGAATAAAGGCGTCTTGGTTGAATCATTGTATGTAATTATATTTCACTCCTCTTTTTTTTCTTTCTTATTTTGTTTACAGTTTAAATCTGCTGTCACCTAAATTAAACGGAGGTCACCCATCCAAGTGCTAATCACGCTCGACGTTGCTTAGCTTTGATACCTATTGGAAGCGCCTGAGCCGACCCCTATATATATTTATTGTGGGAAAAATAAAGTATTTATTTTCACGTGTTCAGTTTCTCATGAAAATAAGTTCACTAACCAGAAGTTTTGTGCATGTTTTTATATTTTAAGTGGACTCACGGAAATTATAAGTTTTTCTGAAAAAGACAAAAATATTTACCAACCCTTAACGGATTTTAAATAATTACCTGTTTGTATTTTAAATAAATTTACCGTAAAGGGGCAGTTCATATTTTTTAATTTTTCAGAAACAACTATAAAAGTATGTACAAATACGACTTTTCTTACCTATTTGAGTGCAAATCTAAATAAAATATATTTGTGATATTTATTTTTTTTAAAGATCTTTCCTAATATTAGTCCGTTTATTTTTCAAGGTTTATTATGTATTTTTTAATTAACTATAGTTATAAATAATTATTATTTCAACTATGAAATATTCAAATATGTAACTCTACCTTAAATTTCCTAAATCAACTAACAATGAATGAAAATCATAAATTTCTTCTTCAAATATCCTAAAAAAGGAATTAATAAAAACAATGACTGGATTTAACAAACTAAGTATCTTAGATTTTAGCCTTTAAGGATAAAAAGGATATATTGTATTTAATTACTTATATTTTCTAATGATACATTTGAAAAATGATGGAATTCTGTTCAGAAAGTAATACTTGAAAATTATGAGTTCAGCTTGAGTATCTTGAAATGATGGTTAACCTATGTACCTAGCACACAACTGAAATATATCTTTTATATATATACATACAAAATGTATATATATAAATATATATATATAAAATGTATACTGTATTTTTTTAATATATTGAAACCTTATTTTTTTTATTTAAGTGTAACACAGATATAATATTAATAATAAATCTTATGCATATTTTTTTCTTCAATAAACAAAAAAAAGAGTATTTTAAAATGATAAATATTGTAAAAGAATAAAAACTAAAATTATATAGTATAGATTTAAACAAAAAAAAAAAAGAATAATCAAATTTGTAATTTGATCTGTATAAAATTGTCATCAGCTTTGTAGTATCAATATTACCCAAGAACCAAGAATTAGATATTTCAATGTAATGGTTGTGTGATCTGCCAAAGATATAATTTTTATAGAAAAAAAATTATTCTCATAATTAGTTGTTATATAGTTTACTCACAAAATTAATTTTTCTTCCTTTATATGAATATTCGAAACATGAATTTCAAAAGGGGCACACACAGCCTTCATATTTTTTTGAATTGATATACTGACAAAGGTAAAAACAAAAATAAAATAAAAATAAACAAAAGAAATAAAAAGAAAAAAGAAATTTTATCTCAAAAAGTTTAATGAGTCTCAATATTTTATTTGAAAAAAATAACACTGATTACAAAATCGTTTACATCTTATCATTTTACTATTTTCAAAATAATAGTAAGAAAAAAAATTAAAGGAGAATATAATAAATTGTACAATGTTCTTTCTTAATCCTAATGGCAATATAACATACAACAAAACTAACATCAAATTAAAAATTAAAAGAAAAAATATAAGAAAGAAATGCTAAATAACAAATGGATTCAGTAGTGGTAGTGGTATACATAACATGTTTTAATCACAAACATTTAATCATAAGACTTAATTCTGCAATCACAGAAATCATCAAATTAATTCTAAGATAACAATTATAAACCTTAAAAGCTAAGCCACTAATCAAAGGAGTTTCGAAAAAATTTCATTATGTATAAAATAATGTTACAATAAAAAAGTTCATTGACAAAAACAAATCAATTGATTTAATAAACCTTGGTTATTTTTGTTTTTAATTAAAAAATATCAATTAACATTCAATGAGTCAAAAAATTTGAATAAATCTTCATCAACACTAACATTCTAATCAGTAATAGATAATAGAGTCGTATACAGTATTCGTATGGCACCGCACAACCATCATTTACCACATGACATCGTGTGCGGGAGTCAAATTATTATTATCAATTTAAAAAAATAGTCGAAAAATCAGCCAACAGACTCACAAAATCGTATACAGTTTTATCCTTACTCATTCTTATTTCTTTTTAAATTATTAGCAATAGTTAAAAAAAACTCGTATCAGGTGTCATCATAACAATCGACATTATTAAAATTCTCTTTGATTTGGATCATCTAGTATACATGAAAAAAGTCAACAAAAGAATTATGTATAAAAAAGAATTGTCAACAATCGGTTCGGACTCCTTATTATGATATATTTATAAGGAGGCTATCATCACTAAAATTATTATTATATTGTTACTATATGAAGTATAACATTATTAGGGCGAGTCAAAGCGACTATCGTCATCGTAAAACGACTCACCTGCTGCCTTCTTCGCAGCGTAGAGGTTGGCTTCCTCTTGGGCCTTCCCTATGTTCTTCTTGTACCTGATCCTCTTGTTACCGAACCAATTCGACACCTGCAACAACAATGATTTTTACTATAATAGTAGAAAAGTATATGCTACACGATAGCTTTGTAGCATTTGGGCCACATTGAGGCACACTCAGGCGGTTCTTATTATTTATTATTATATGTTAAGTGTATTTGATTGTACCCCCAACTATTTCCTACCTTACTCTGATCTTCCAGTCAACCATCTCCTCGCTTCTTATGTTAAGTGTCCTTCAACTTGTCTTATCCTTTGAGGAGGTTGATCTATCAACAACAAGTTTGTCCTAAGTATTACTTAGCTTAGAAAACTTCCTCCTGCTCTCCTTTCAATGGTTAGGAGAATTGATTCATATTCTTATTTCCCGTAACGTGGCCAAAATATCTGGCCTTCTTTTGTTTTAAGCATCTTAATACATGACTAGTTATATTATTGAGGCACATGACAAGCCCTGCCTCGTTTACTGTAGGCTCTTTGCACTCAACAGAGGAACCATACAGACCTCTATCATGTAACAAGGCCGACCAAACATAGCAAACCACTGCGTGCCACTCGACACCAAACCCTCCTCTTGTTGAGGAAGGCGCTCAGTTACATGGCTTGTTCTATTCTAGCCTTTATTGTGATATCAGCATCCCAACCATCTGATAACGATTCATCTCATCAAAATAAATATGAAGAAAAGATATCACATTAAACAAAAACAATTTTTTTTCCCCGATTATTTTATATTTCAAGTCCAAACAATGTTTTAGAAATGCCTGAGCATGGCTTAACGTGGCCGAAAATTAGTAATTGCAATATTGGTGATATATATTAGCCTTATTAATTAGTTAATACCATTTTTACCAAATCAAATAATCATAACCCATTATTAAAAATATATTCCTGAAATAAAATGAAAAACTGAACTGAACCATTAGATCCGATTTATTTCGTTAAGTATCTATATAAACATGTATGTAATAAATATCACATTTTTGAAATGAGAATGACGAATGGAATCAAAACTTGATAACATTTAAATACTTTAATTGAAAATTATTATGATTAATGATATCTATTGATTTTAAAATACATATCAATAAATAATTCAAACGAGTAAATCCTAAATGACATTTTACGACCCACCGTAAGAAGGACCACATGAAACTGTCTTGAATGTTTAAAAAATAATTGCTATTCCAAGAACTTGAACCATGGAAACGTTAAGCTTAGTTCAACCCGTTCTCAGAAGAATGGATTCCTATGAACCTCACCCCCTCCTTAATCCTGGGAAGGATTCCATGCATTTAATATATATCTCGATATGTATATTTCTAATATTTATTATATGTGTATAGTTGCTAATTTATTTTACAACATTTTTACGTCATTCTCTTAAAGCCCTATGCGGTTCGGGAAAGAATGATTAATAGAACGAAACACGAAACAAACAGATTTAGACATTTTGCTAAATATTTATGAAATTTGTCTTAAATAAATAAAATAATTGTTTAAAAGCTATTCACTTTCCTATAAACGGATATTCATTATCATATTCGGGCCACATCCGCCCACATTTATCTGGATATGGGATAGTTCACACTATCTTAATAATAAAAACATTAATTAATTATTATTGATCATGAACATTTACCTGGGATACTGTTATGCTACACTTCCTGGCCAACTCTTCCTTGGCCTCTTCCGAAGGATAAGGGTTGCTCAGGTGAGAGTAGAAGTACTCGTTAAGGATTTCAGACGCCTGTTTACTGAAGTTTCGCCTTTTTCTCCTTAACAAAAGAATAAACAACGTCCTAAAAATTCTCTTCAACAATATCAATGAAAAATATTTATAATTCGCCTAAATATTTTTCAGAAATATATCAACATGAAAAAATAAAATACATAAACCAATAATAAAAATGTATATTATACACAGGTTGTCCTCGTTTATAGGCCACATTTTGCTTCTTGAAAGTTACTTGATTTGGCTTAAAATTTGTCTTTCTCGACAACTGGACACGCAGCAATAAGGAAAATAAATTAATATAATAATTTTAAAAAGTGATACTTATTAGAATTACTTAAATAATAACGCATAACTGAAGTAATTCAATAATAATTATAGTTAAATATATATATTTTTTTTAAATAAATGAGTTTGTAAAACCGAGGACAGCCTGAATAAATATGACCCTAAGAACTAAAATTAGTTATATAAGAGTATTATTCAGTTTTATCTGGATTTTTCAATTTAAAGTTTTTAAGAAGTGCTCCAAAATAATCATTATCCAACAATAACAATATTTTTTAAATAATAAAATAATGTAGTTTTATTGAAACTTGGATGAACAAATACACATCAATGGTTTCTTTCGCCCGATACTAACCCGCCTAGCTTTGAGCCGGATATGCTAACCCGCACAACATATGAGCAATAGTTCCTATCGAAGATGTAAATAAATAAATTAACTCAAATTGAATACTATTAGCATTTATTTTAATTATAACATATAATGGAGGTATTAATAAAATTATGAAAAATCATAGTAGATTGTTTCATAACGGAAATAATAAGTGGAATTTATTATAAGCCAGTATAGGTAAAGAACTAAAGGAAAAACGCAATAGTGGGCATAATCTGACAAAATATTTCGTTATTTTAGTAATTTAGGAATCGGTACACGTTAAAAAAAATACAAAACTAATCAATCTGTTGCAGAAAAAAATTGGAATGACGTATTTATCAAAGTATAATTTAAAATAAATGTTTTAATTATAACTCTGTATATTTGTATTTATAGACTGTAGCTGTATTTTTAAAAAGAAATTTATCATTTCTTAAGGTGATAAATGACAATAGTTTGAGTTAATCGGTCTTCTTCAAAATCGAGAAACTTACAACGTACTCATAATTAATAGCACGAAAATAAATATTGATTCTGAACTTTTTCAATCCCCTTATATTTTCTATATGTTTTCAGGTGACTATTCCGCAGATTGTCACTTCTAGTTGAGTCACTACAAAATCGTTTCCCTTTTAATAGTTTCCAAAAATACAATTTATCATGAGCTTTAGGATGGAGAAGAGAATGCAATTATGGGAAATGTGTATACTTCGGTAATCATTTGATCTAGAAATAAGCGTTTCAACAAACATGTACCATCTATACTTCGAAATGTTAGTTGAAACTTTTATTTCTTGATGAAATGATTACCGAAATCTGCTCATTACCCATAATTAAACTCTATTTTCCATACCAAAAAGTTCACGACAACTTGTATTTTTGAAATTTTTTTTTTTTAATTTAATTTATTGATATTTACAACTATAATATGATTATAACTAGTAAATCTGCTGATTTGTACATTATGACTTGAAAAACACATGTGGAGTAACTACCCATCGGCAGCACTCCAATTTGAAAATATTAAAAATAAAACGAATAAACAGTTAACAGTTGTAACTCAACTCGAAGCGACAACCTGCAGAACACATACCGTTTTTCAATATATGGACCCAATTATTGTATATCAAACGACCAAACCATTACTAACTTTCAAGAGGCAACCCCCCCCCCACCCTAAGGGTGCTTACTCCTCAACAGCACCGGTGAATAAGTGGTTAAGTCGGATTTTGTCCAGAGAGAGTGAACTGCTTTCAGAGAACCGGAATCGTATAATTCTCGTAGTTTTTGGCTTGAAATAGAGTTGTATTATAAGCAATAACTCATTTTCAAGCCAATGCCATACTTAGTCCATATTCACTACGAAAATAACACGATTCCGCTTACGTAATCGTTTAAGTTCAAGAACTCATTTTGGAGAAAATTAGACTTAACCACTTTTCACCGGGGTTGTAAGATATACAGGGGGTATATATTAAGGCTAGAGATGGTATTTATTTGACATAAAATATAGATTAATACTACTTATATATATATATATATATATATTAGAGACTGGAGCATGTAAAAGATATCTAGAGACAAGGATGGTATAGAGGAGGGAGGAGGGGGAGGGGGCCGGATCGGCCGCTGGGGAGCCGTTGCCATGGAAACCAACTCCCCCCTCCCCCCACGTCTCTCCCTTGCCCTCTTCTCAATGTCTTCCTCAACTTTATACTTTTATAAATATAGCAAGGAAAAGCTTTTTATTGGGTGTCGGCTAGTTTTAGTATTTACATTTTGAAAAAATAGAAAAGAAACAAACACAATAACAGAGTCAAGTCTCTAAAATACTCAAAAATAACATCTGCCAAATCATGCATTATAAGGGTATGTAAAAAAAAATCAATAAAGACGAATGGAGCACATCGCACATCAACAGTTAAAATATACTCAGTAAGGAAAGGCATCACCTCACTCCAAGTACAAGTATTTGATTGATCATCTTAGAGTGAGGTGTGCTGTCTCTCATTGATGAGCTGTTCATGTGAGATGTACTGTATTTGATATTCATTTATGTGATTTTGTTTTTGTATATCCTATAGTGGATAGTGATTGCCAATTATTTTATAGATTTAAGACTTTGCTTTTGGAGTTTCTGCTTAATTTTATTTAATTATTTAACTAAAAGGTTATTAACTTACACTATCTACTTATGCGACTGTTAATATAAATACACTTCAAAACCCCTAATAGTTTTAAATAATTTTTAGGTATCCCTTCCGCAGGTTGTCGTTTCGAATTGGGTCACAACAAGTTTTAACTTTTCATTCGTACCACTTTTAATATTTTCCAAAAATACAAGTTATCATGATCTTTAGTTTGGAAAAGAGGAAATGCATGTACTTCGGTAATCATTACATCAAGAAAAAAAAGTTTCAGCAAACGTTTCGACGTATAGATGATTTATTGAAACATTCGTTTCTATATGGAATGATCACCGAAGATAACATTTCCTATAATTATTATTATATTTAACATGCTAAAGCTCATAATAACTTGTATTTTTGGAAAATATTAAAATGGAAACGAATGACAAGTTAAAACTTGTGATTCAACTCGAAGCGACAACCTGCTGAATAATTTTTAAAGCAAAGATAAGATTTATTTTTCTTAATTCATTTGTAGAAAAATAATATATATAATTTCGATTATTATTAATGTATTTTAAAATACTGAAATATAAATTTTAAAAGAAGAGAGTAAGGACCCGTTGCCCTACCTAGCCTCCCTTTGTTGAGAAGAAGGAGCCTAAAGACGGCCCGGTATCGGTCCCAACCTTTCCAATCTGCCCCGCCTTTTATAGCGAGATCCAATCTTTTAAATTGTTCCCCTATCTACGTCTCGGCTCAGATGGATCTCGGAATTAAGCATTATCTTAAATGGCATTTCGGAAAAGGGCCGGGGGGGGGGGGGACGAGGTGGATATCGATCCCCACCACCTGCCTCATTAACAATTTAGGCGGGAATTAATTCCGATGATAGCAGTGCCCGATAATCTCCGTTTATTGATTTGAGTCAATAGTCTAGTTAGCAGTTTTACATAAGTCAATATTAAATTATAAAATAGTTCAGGGAGTTACTAAAAATAACTATTAAATTCAATAAGAAAACACTGGTCAGAAAATTAATAAATAATCGCATAATTTGATCAACTTCGCGAAGCTTGAGGACATCTCATACTTACGAAAAGAAATTGTGCTAAATTTTGACATAGTTTCATATGGATTATGAAGCGGATTAGGTTAGTGGTAGTGCGCTGAGCTGCCGTGCCGAAGTGCCGGTGTTCGAATTCCTCCCGCTGGTGGGCTTTTATTTAATCTGTCCCAGCCTCTATAAAATGGGTAACCAGAATAGGGGGGGATCAGGCGGTTGAGCGTTATCTAGGACAAATCACCTCTCTGCCCGTTATCCAAGAAACAGTGTAGTTTCTACCACGTACTGGACCCAAGACCCTCCAGACCCTCCTTGAGTTGTAGTGCTTTTCTACCATATCAGGTAGCGTTGTTATTTCTATCTTTACGCTTGGCAAAAGAATACCCTTGATATCCATTGTTTTAAAATTGAAACATGAACTAATTATAAAGTGATTAATAACAAGATTGCTAGGACTCGCCTATAATAAAACTCGTATGAACGTCCGACCGTGACACGGTAGTATTGGCTTACCGAACCCTGGCAGCCTTAGAGTGTTGCGGGCACTGTATCGCTAGCCCCGTGCCTATAGTTCTAACCTATATCACTAGGCGATTTATTAATATCTCGTACTACGCTAAGTATTTTTATTACTAAAACAACACGAGGTTATTAGTATCTTCATTTTTACGATTTTCGATCTATTATTTTCTAATATTTAAGTTATTTAAGATATGACAACAAGGAAAATTAGTCTAACTTTTCTCCCTTTTTATTTTGTTAATTAATGAAATTGGATATTGAGGTCATAATGGATGTCTCGTAACAAAGTAAGAAGCATCAAGGACTTTACGAAGGAGTTAGGATTTGATTCGAGAGGGATTCGTTGGCTTAGTGGAGTCCCAAAGCTCTACTCTCTACTTATCAAATTATAAATTTTAAGATAGAATTTTATTTATAAAATACAAACAAAAATTACATTGAAAAAAGGAAAAAAAGGAATGATTATGGTTAAGATAAAGACCAAGACATTAAAAGAGGCCGGGTCAGTAAGACCGTGTTAATCCCCACTCCCCCCGCGTTCTGCAGATTCCTGAGCGACCATTCGCTGCATCCCAACGGCCGTATTAAGTCATCTTCACGTCCGAAGGGAATGCTTAGCAATCCTCAGTGCTCTTCCTCCTCACATGGAAGGCGTCCAATAAAAAGAAATTAATTAAAATGTTTTCGAGGAGCAGGCGCATATAAATACGCAGCACGTGGTGGCGTGAACAAGGCAAGAGATGAAATAAAAACACCTTACAGATAGGACTTAGGCGAAATGGATCTGGCATATCGAGTAGTCAACATAGCAGAAAGCATACTTTTATATGTACCTGCCAGGAAATTATTTACGGATTATTTATCCTCGAAAGTCAGTCTATAGAGGTATAATCTTTGAGCTTCAATATTAAGTTGTTATCAAGGCAGTTTTTTTTTTACTAAGGCTTTGGCAATCAAAAGGTTAAGCCGTTAGTTTAAAGATATATATCTTCCCGGATAGCACCGGAGAATAAGTGATAGTGATCAAGTCGAATTTTTTCCAGCCGGTTAACCGAATTGAGGGAAGCGGTACAGTGTCATTCTCTTGTTTTTTCTGGCTTGAAATGGACTCGTAATATAAGCAATAACTCCATTTCAAGCCAAGGCCTTATTTAGCCACTTCTACACTAAGGGAATAACACGATCCCACTTCCTCAAGTACAGGGAACTCATTTCGGACAAAATAACCACTTGTTTATTGGGACTGTGGAATAATAACATTCTACATAACACCACATATCTGCATGACTTTTTGCCAAAATATACGTCGCTCCATGTACACGGCGGCCACCGCAATGGCAGGATATAGTGATACCGTTAGATAATATTTTATTGAACTATATATAATAGATATAATATATAGTACTATATATAAAGAGGACGGCGATAAGGCAGAAAGACAGAAGAATGGTCGACAGAGGCCCCGCTGAGCCGGATTTATCAACGCCCTTAATAAAACGGCGGGGTTCCCTCGTCCTCTCTCTCTCTTCCTCCCTCAGAGGCTATAGGACCACCTCCTCACTGCCTCCCCATTACGGCTATCCTTCACTCCCAGCCTCTAAGTCATCTTCCTTATAGCTTCGTCCCATCTTTCTTAAATATTATTGCCATCCGGCTAATCCCAACTACCTGTTAACTACTATATTTATAAATTTAAATTATATAGATAATTCAAAATTAACAAAATATGGATAATAGGTGATGTAGAAAATGCCAGCACAACCCAACAAGGTCCTTGGAATTAGTAAATTTTGTAGACTTTAGTGTTTATATTTAAGTGGAAAATAATTAACTGGATAATTCTATCCATTATTTATTGCTTATACACCAAGGAATCTGGAGGGAGGTGGCTCGGCCGAGATTAAAATGAAACGCTACTTTAACTGGGACTCATTTGATTTACAATCTCCCTCAACACATAGTAGGTTCTATAAAACGATTTTATAATATAATTTAGATCGTATAGAACGAAATAAGAAAGAAGATAGTTTTTATAATTAAAATTATTCAATAAGAAAACTTAAATTAAAAAAAATAATCTCCATTTTATCTACATTCAAACATTTACATAGAATTCTCTTTTATTATGTTAGTGCTAGCCGACCTGTCTGTAATATTCCTACATTCCAAGGTACACTCTAAAATAAAAAGATAACCTTAATTATTACTTGTTAGTTTATATCTAAACTTTGAATATTTGATTTCACTCATGGTAATTTTTAGTAACTATCTTTTCTTAAACCTCAATTGTTTAATTATTCGTCAGAAATAAATAGTGCAATTATATGGGGCTAACTTATTAATGATATTAGTTGCTTTCATAAACATAAAAATTCCCTTGTCCAAAACTCTTAACCTCAGGATAGATAGGAGTAATAATTTTCCCGCATTCGATAGACAATAGTACTGTAGTTTATTCTTGCAATAAGCCCTATATTGCTAAGAGAGGTGAGCTAACCCCGAAAATGGAGACTAAGAGAGAGAGAGAGAGCAAACAGAAGAGAATAGGAGAGAAAGAAAAAGAAAGAGAGAAAGGAGATGTTTGGCCCTCCTCACTCTCTCTCTCGCCGGCTCCTCAAATATTGTCCCTCAGTCAATACTCACTCAAGTGTTTTTCTTTCCCTCTCTCTTTCTGTATTTGGCTTAGGGCTGAGTCAATATATTGTCAAGCCTCCTGGCTATTGTACAAGTATCAATTATATCCACTGAGACACTAGTCACTTAAGTATTGACTATTGAAAAACAAAACAGATATTCGTCGTAAGGCTCACAGACGGGAGAAACACACTGGACTACTACAACCCATAAAGGGTATTCGGTTCGGCACATAGTAGAAACTGCACTGTTTCTATGCAAACGGTTGTGCAAAAAGGTAATTTGGCCGAGATCAAGCTCAAGTACTAGTTTTTCCCTTAATTAAGATTATCAATTTTATAGAGGTTGGGTAAGTCCCAGGAGGGGCTCCAGATCTTTTTTTTAATATTTTTAGTATTCAATACCGCACTAAAATTTATCTTTTTTAAAAAAAATATTATTATTTATTATAAAAAATATAAATAACTGATGTGGAAATGGTCGATAGTAGACTAACGATAAGCAATCATTAAAATTATACACACCAATAGGTAGAAGTTACTTATTATCTCCTCACGTTTGAAGGGTGATAAAAAAAATAACAAAAACACAAAAATAACCGCACCTCGGACCATTTTCTTACTTCTCCTTAAAAATATGATAAAATATGGACGAGAGTTGATTACTTGAAAATTACTGGGGAATAAAGCCCTTTATTTAGATGGTATGAGATATATTATTATGTCGTCATAAAAAAACTATACCTACAAAGGGTATTGGATTCAGTACATGGTAAAAGCATGTTTGAGCGAGATCACGCTCAAACGTAAAATCACCCCCGTCCAATCCAGTATATATAGAGGCTGGGTGAGCCCCGTGTTTCCAGATCCTACAGGTTTGAATGAATGCAGGAGGCTTTTTACAATCAATGCTACAAACTCAAGCTCAGTATAGTGTTAGCTACCCCGCTCTCCCATTCATCTTTATAAGCACCTATACTATACCTCTACTTTATTACTTCTTATATACGATCGTACTGTATATATACTGATTATATAGAAGGAATCAGGAAAGACAAACCTGGCGTCTAGGAACCTGGACCTGAGGATCATGACCGCTTCGCAGGTGCTCTGCTTGAGCTGCATCTGGATGGAGGAGAACTTCTTGTGGATGATCTGCACCATTCGCTCGATCTCCTTCGGCGTGATAGGTCTCGTCCGCGACTGCTCCCGCAGCAGGTTCATCACGTGCGTCGTGAACTCGTTACAAGCCTGCAAGATTGAAGAGAAAAAACATTTACGAAAAGTCACAAGAAAAAGTTATGTATTTTATCATAATAATTAATAATATAATAATAATAATAATTAGCTTGATGAATATCGAAGAAGCTTGCCGCAAGCAGGAAGTGGCCCTACGCCGATATTTCCTCGCAAAAACAGATGGAGTTCATGTCACTATTTCAAGGTTGGATTCTGGTCTAACTGCACTAAATCTAACAAGAGATGCGGAATCAGTAGTTCTTACAGAAAATGAACGGTTGACGGAATGGAAAACAAAGTCTTTACATGGTAGATTCTATCACAAATTAAATGATAGCTCTATTGACAAGGAGATGTCAGTTGATTGGTTAAAGGCTGGCAAGATATTCTCCGAGACAGAGGGGTTTGTTATCGCTATTCAAGACCAAGTTATCGCCACCAGATCATATAGAAGGCATGTTTTAAAAGACACATCAACACCAGATAAATGTCGCCTATGTTCGGCAACATTAGAGTCAATCCAACACATCACTGGTGGATGTGGAGTGTTGGCTGGCACTGAATATCTTCAGAGGCATAACAATGTGGCCAAAATTTTGCACCAAGCCCTGGCGGTGAAATACAACCTTCTAGATGTAAAGACACCATATTATAAGTATCAACCCAATAGACTACTACAAAAAGGTCCCCTTAAGCTATATTGGGATGAGTCCATTATAACGGACCACACTGTGCATCATAATAGGCCAGATATCCTCCTTATAAAGTCGAGTGAGAGGAAAGCAAGCATAATTGATATTGCGATCCCTAACGACAATAATGTGAACTCAACTATTGGAGAGAAACTTCGGAAGTATCAGGAACTTGCGGCTGAGCTAAAAGAGCTATACGATATGGAAAGGGTGGTGGTAACACCTATTGTGATCTCCACGAATGGATTGGTTCCTAAATCCACGGTGGAGGGTATTGAGAAGCTGGGAATTCCGGTCGAGGTTTTAAAGGAGGCTCAACAGGCAGTTCTCCTAGACACAGCCAGGATCGTTAGAAAATTTCTGAATATTTAGAGATGGAAATATAAAAACCAAAAATAATAACTGCAGATGGTTGGACTTGTCCCCCATCTCTGTTTTGAACCCGCAAATGCGAGAAGAAAATATAGACCATAATAATAATTATAGTCTATTCCAGTAATAACAGTAACAAGATATATTTAGACAGATAGAGAGAGATATAAATGGACATAGACAGGACGACGGGACGAACATACGTAGCGAACGCCGGCGCGGAAGCGATCCATCTCCCGGCAGAACAGAAGCTCTATTGCCCCTTCAATCAAACCTAGCCTTCTCTTAGCCTCATAGTATTTTAGTCATTTATATCGTCTCTATATGTCATAGGGAATTCTGTAGTATGTATACTACATTGTGTATATAAAATTATGTTATTAAAATTAGAGTAGTGCATGGGTGAAGACAGTTTCAGAGGTAGATGAGCTCTGGTTGATCAGAAAATGCTTGTGTATTAGCCGGTCTGCATAAAACCTACCTCCTTATCTTGTGTAAAATCTTGCCAATTAGTCATTTGAGTTATTTATGTGTTCTTTATTAAATTGTTTTTGTATTGTTAATTTTGTTGATTATCAATATACATTCTGTATTGTTGGTTAAATTAGCGTTTAATGCCCGTGACGCGGCTGAGAAAGGGCGCAGGCGCCTCCCGGACTCCTGCTTTGCTCTCATTCGTAGGGAAGAAGCTTAGTTCGGGGACCCCAGGCAAATTATAAATATTGTAATTATAGTATGAATGTGAGCAATTATTTTATTTTTAGACTTTCTTTTTATTATCATTTTCGCAAGTATCTATTTTGTTTTTTATTATCCGCATATATATTTTTTTGTATGATTGTGGTATTTTATCTTTTTATTGAAAGTTTGTATAGCTAATTAGCGAAAAAAAATGTTGATTAAATTAAGTTTTCTGTCGTATTCCTATTGGCATTGCTTATTTAAAATGAACAGAATAATGCTTTGGGAAGAGCTACATTTAAAAGGTGTGAAATAGTTCCAAATGTTTAGAAAAATAAATTATGTGAACATCAAATGAATTTGTTTGTTCATTTAACGTCACTTTATGCTGCTGTGGCTAATCGGACGATGCTACATTGGGAGCTCTAAATTTTGCCTATCCAGGTATGATTAGGATAGGGATCATCAAATGAATTTGACAAGGATAGAAATGGATATGTTTTTTTTTTTAAGTAAAGGGAAACATTTATATAAGAAGAGGAACGTGGATGGCTAGAAGGGTCTAGAATTAGTATTATATTATTACGTTTTATAATTTTAATTTCCATTAACATAAATAAGAAGGTAGGTGTTATCTTCTAAGTTCTAGGCGGGAACTTCGCAAGCTCCCAGGAACTCCCCCCCCCCACCGAGGACCAATGGATAGAGCAATTAGCCTTCAAGTAGACCCAGCTATTACTCTATTAGCCGACAACAGTAATTCCATAGCGAGGCCTCGGAGGTAGAGAGCGCTCCCTTCCTAACCTGCAATTAAAGAGGGCTCTCCAGGAATTATCGGTTAGCGGCCTGGACTCAATAATTAGAACATCCCTCCTGGAATATCATTGGACCCCCTCACGTCGAGTATTTTCGGGTGCGCGCATGTTAATTGTAATAAACACTGTTAATTACACGTTGGCTCCACGGTAATTATCCCAATAACAGCTGGGCAAGGGAAATATAGAGTTGTATATTGCCAGGGAATACAGCGCTTGTCAAAAAAGAGGAAGCAGGGAAAAAAATCTGGCAAGTTTATTACAACACTTGAGGCCTCGTAATTAGAGCGCCATTTTTCTTTCTTTTTTTTTTTTTTTAAAAGGTAAATTGAATAATTTTCCATTACTTAGAACAGTGACGCAGACTCTCGCTTTAATAGCCACTGTTTTATGGACACCCCAGATTTATTATAAATCACTCAATTGACACGACTTGAAATAGTTTTATATCTGAAGTATTAAATCAGCCAAAGATGCAAAACATAGAATTTTAATATAAATAAAACTAGAGAAAAAAATATTAAGAGCAATGACATTATCTACAGTAAAGGGTTTTAGTTCAACCAGAAGTAGAGGGAAAAGAAATTTTGTTAGCACGTCGAAACAAAAAAGTCACCCGACTTTCAGCTTACAAAATAGAAGCAAAAGTTAAAAAAAATATGTAGATTGCATATTTGTGTTATAAAAAATAGTATACCAGTATATGCGTGGGGGTGATATATTATGTTCCTTTAGACTCTTTTCATAATAGTTCAATCAGACCAGAGCTACTGATGTGAGATGTGCTGCATCTGACCTGAATTAGCTCCGACTTTTTAGTTATTTACTGCAATAACCGTGAGATTAATGGATTTGTATGGTAATTTCAATACCATTTTGTTCAATTATCACATAAGTTTTAATTAATAATCATTTTAGACTTCATCTTTAATAAAATGAAATCGTACTCCATGCTAGTGACAAGAATTTGTATAACTTATTTTTTTTTTGTATGGTCCGCATACATACATTTTTTTTACGCTTAGTTACAATGTTAAATCAGAAATTTAAATTATAACCAATTAAGAACTTACAGAAAACTCAAAAATGATTTTATGCTGGAATTCTTATATCCACCAGTTCAAAAGTGTTCAGATACAAATTAAATATAGCTAAAACAATGTGCACCAATACAACCCAAGTCTTGGGTTAAGCACAAATTAGAGAGTTTATTGTCTCTATGGCAATGCATGTGCAAGGAGTTGTTTAGGTCAAGATAGCTAATAAAGTACTGGTTCAACCCTACAATTGAAAAGTATCCGCTTCAAAGAAACCCAGGAAGGTCTCCAGAGCACAGAGTCGATTCACGTTTGTTAACAGAATAAATAATTCATCTGCCACACCCGATCTCGAACAACGAATTAAAAATAAAACATTGACTTCCCCAACACATGTACACTGTACATTCGTATAATGTGTAATTGAGTTTTATATACGTATTTATAGGAAGGAATTCATGAAATATCTTCTTTTTTTTTTCTTTTTTTAAAATTTATTTATTGATATTTACAACTGTATTACAACAATACGTCAAGTAAATAGGCTATGTGATACATAATGACATGAGTATTACCCACTTGTAGTACTCAAATCACTAGTTCAACTAAGAAGGTCACGTGGCCATCTTCTTTTCAGACGCCTCGGAGGATTATCGGGAATCGAAGAGTAAGCTAGGTTTGAAACTAGAGGGTTTGAGTGGGAATGAAGTTTGTTATGAAAGGATAGATACCGGGTTCGGGCCAAATCAGTAACAAATGGGACATTAAGGTCGTTATGGATGACTTTATTCTTAACAAAATAAGGAGCGTTGAAGATTTTACGAAGGATTTTGGATTGTAGGGATTGGATACGAGAGGAATTCGATGGCTTAGTGGAGCCCCCCAAAGCTCTACTCCGTAAGTCCAAATAGGTCGTATGATGGTCATGTAGATGGATCTTTTGTAGTTAATTGGGAGATTAGAGCGTTTGTCTAGTAAGTGTTGAAGTAGCCTGAAACGTCGAGCGGTTTCTTGTCTTTTCAGTCTAGTAGGAGGATTCCAGGTTAATCGTTTGTCGAGGTGCAACATTAAGTATCGGATCTGTATGAAATATCTTAAATTTAAATAAATAAATTAATAGCTATGATTCCTCCGTAGTAAAACACAAACATTACAGTGAGACAGATATATTTTATCGCAGTTCTTTTTAAAACCTAATAAATAATAAATATTATTTAATTAAATAAGTAAAAAATGAGTGCAGTGGTACAATGGTAGCAAGTGATAGAAGACTATTGAGAGAGAAGAGATGACAGAGTGACAGTAAAAGAGCTAAGTAGAGGGGGTGGCAGTAAAGGTCCCGCAAGTGGCAGTAAACCCAACGATCCTCCACTTTACTGTCTTTTTATATAGTGTGATAGTGATAGTGGCAGTGATAGTGATTGTGCCACTGTTGAGCCAGCCTCTGATTGTTTAGCCCCGTTTAGGGCCCCATCATCATCAACATCAACTCCTCCAACCCCCCCGCAGTCCCCTCATCCCTTTAGTGGCTGGCTATAAATGTTTTTACAGCACAATTACAGACATTTAAAAGACCTAGGTCAGGAGTTCTCGTAGAGCCTGGGTGAGCCCTTCGGGAAAAACGAAATTTATTAGGATTGTAATAAAAATTAGCTAATGTTTCTTTGGAAAAAAAAAATTGTTTCATTGTTTTTACTAAATTCATAACCGAGAGGATGCTTCGTAAAAAGTTATATTAAAATCCTTATTAACCCACCTAAAACCGGGTGAAAAAAGTTACACATAATACCAGGTGGGGTCCCTGGAGGAACCACCCCATTTTTTTCTGCCATCAGCTACAATGATATCATCCATCTAAGAGTCATTGCTTATAATTCTGATAGAAAGGGACTGTAGAAAAGTAATAGCAATCATATTTGAACTATCAAAATGTATAATTTTATACAGTGATTTTGAAAATAACTCATTTAAATGAACAACAAACATGTTCCAAGAGAACCTAAAACCACTTACAATGAATGCATGAATATGTTGTGGTTCTGTGCTCTTTACAAATATATTTATTGCAACCATTACAAGTAGTGATATATTTTCTTGAGCATAAGTAATACCTTGCTCTCTTCTCATGTAACCTATCCTGAATCATGGGTGCAGCGAATTTTTTTCCGAGTTCAAGTAAAAAAAATCGATGTTGATAAGCCTTTTTCCATTCCAGATGTAGATCAATTCAAAGACGAATGTATTTACTACAACAATATCTATCAGATTCGTAAAAAGTGCGAAAGGCCACCTTTTAGTTTGCCGCTGACAGGTATACTCACTTATCATTCTGTCAAGATTGTCCACTTCTCATTTCGTGTCATTGTAATGGGCAATGATGTCAGGCTTTTTCTCAATATCATTTTCGAGGATGTTTCCGCTGTGATAATAAACAAATGATAGAAATTCTGCAATTAAAGTTCTGAAAAATCTACCCCACCCCCCACCGTTTCTCTCTTTCGTTTAGTAGGTACCCAATTCATCTGAGAAATATCCAGATCAGGAACTGAGACACATCCAAGAATTCATAGCTTCTGAACAAAGGATGCAAAAGAGAAAGAAAGACAGAGATTTCCAACGAAAGAACACTAAATCTTGAACGACATCCAGAAAATATTTACTTACCAAGAATAATAAATATTTACGGCAGTAATAGGAACCGACACTGTAACTGCAAATATTCTTCTAGGGAATTATATAAAGAGCCTGAAAAGGCACAGTCTGTGACCTCGGCGATCTGAAATAAGGCTAACAGTAACTACCGGGTGGGGTCGTTCCGGGACCAGATCCTCGTTTTTTGGAAAAAAACAAGCCACAGTGATTTATTTTGTGGATGAAATTCGTTTGGGCTCTACTCTTCGTGTTACATATAGTCTAAAGGTAAATATCCTAATGATAAGTCCCAAAGACCCTCCTCAAGCACTCACAGCCTCTGTACAGTTAGTACCCTTAATTGGCGAATATGAGCGTGATCTCGGTAAAATCATACCGATTTTATTTTGAAAGAACCGATCATCATAAAATCATACCCATTTTAGTATGTAATGATATATAATAAATATATATCAATAGTTGCAAGACTTACTAAGAGAACAGATGGCGTCGACAGAATAAAGGAGCCTTAAAAGAGATGAGATTTAATTGGAAATAGATTAAAATGAGGGCCATTAGGGAGCGAGTTGAATTAAAGATGAGCTTCCCGATTCAGTTGGCTTCAATTCCACTCCTCCAGATATACGAGTCCGGTCTAGAGGAGAAGAAAAAAAACTCACGATAATACAGATTAAGTTTTAAATCAACGGGGGGGGGTGCCCTTAGCAAATCCTCGAGTCGATTTAGTCCTTCTCTTCTTCTTTAGAGTCGATCGCCCCCTTCCAGATTTAAATCGCACTAAATAAATATCCTAAGCTATCGTCGGATTTCCAACAACCTCTTCTGTAAGGTCTAGGGAATTAAAAAAAAAGAGAGTAATAAAAAAAGAAAAAAACGAAAAACGAACTCCATCTATCTGTCCTTGAATACATAAAACGGTAAGACGGTAAAAGTTACCACAAGAACTACAAAGCTGACAACAACGAATCATTTCACCGTATGTACACATGTAGTGTAGTGGTAAAGGGAGCAAACAAATCTATTGTGATTCCGTCCTTCGGAAGGGACGTGAAATGGAGGACTCGAGTCTGTATAGCTGTTACTCGATATATATACCTGTATAGACAGAATTTACGACTCCTACCGTAGACATCGTCCGATAAGACTTAAGTGACGTTAAATGAATAAACAACATGCGCAATAACATTATAAAATAGTCCAAAATAAAAATAAATAAAAAAAAAAAACAATGTTCTTACCTAATAAAATATTAAGTTATACCCACAACTCTATACCTCGAATGAATTATTATATGCAATGACATGCGCTCACGTCAGTCAGAGTCAAATTTCGAGACTTTTTTTTCATACTAGATAAAGATTTCAACTATTATTGAAAGAGCGCTATTGTGTATGATGCCCTTCCTAGTTTGATTCAATGTATAATTTCTTTAAAAATAGTAAAAATTAATAAAACACTTTTTGTAGAATTTGAACTTAATTGATTGGTCAGCTGTACATCGTTAACATAGCTATTGTACATAACTAATACGTACGTGGGCTTTTCCCGATATTTTGTTTTAATCTCAGCCTATTTTACTAGAATTAATTGAATTAATAGTTACATTAAACCAGCATTAACTGTATTAAACAGAATTGTATATAGGTAGATCGGGACCTGTCTATTCAGTCTTAATTAATTAAAATTTAAAAAATGCTTCTTGACCATAATAAATTCCTTATCATAATTTGAGTTATGAATATTAGCTATACATACACATGATCGCTTGTGAAGGAACAATATGATTAAGATATTCCTACATTCTAAATAAACAGAAATGGATTCACCCTGCCGCCGCAAGCCATCATATACTACAAGAAGCGGAACCCAAACATAACAAGATAAAAGAGGCAGAAGCGAACGCCGATGTTTCCAGAAAACATAACAGAAATAGTCCATGTTAGAAAGTTAAGTGGCCTTTTAGGATACTATTAAGAGGAAGCTTTTAGGCATCGGAAATAGCATTGGATGGAATGTAGGAGGGGAGAGTTATGGTCTCAGCGTTGAGCCATTCGGATCCATCAGCGTATACTCCCAGTCGAGATTTAGTAACCCAATATCTCTATGTGTGTGTGTAGAAAGTAGGACCTCCATTATCATAGTTAGTCGTAGATCAAGCGCACCGAGGTTGTAGGAAAACCACTGAGGTCCGATTTTTTGCAACATATACATCTTTATTTAAATAGAAAATAATTTACTGGATAGAGCTAATAATGTTATAAAATGGTCAGGAGGGTACATTCGATGATTACACAAAATACACAGCCAGTTGACTGACAAAGACTAGTCAAGACTCGGCACCCCGCTGCCCTGAAGATGGCCTACAATTTAGGCAGAAACGTTGGCACAATTAAATAAGTTAGTCTTATTATGTGCAATCATTGACTGTCCTGGTCATTTCAAATCAAAACCCACAACCCATTGGAACATATTATTCAGTTATTACCTGTCCATTAAATTAAATTAAATTAGATTAAAGGGCAAAACTCACTTCTACCATTGGAATATAGACGGATTCAATAATGGAAGGCCACAAATATTTTATTATATTTTAATACTATTTTTTGTTCTTAACCAATAAATTCTAAGGAAAAAGTCAAATCAATAAAGCTTGAGTTGTCGGAGGTAGCCAGAAGAAACATGTGGAACAAATGAAGATGTACTGGAAGAAAAGACAAGAACAACGAATAAGTAAATGAAATTGGCACAGGGTCCTTAGTTGGCACATTAGAGGAGGGGGGGGGGGGGGAGGGAGTTTAAGTAGCACCAAATAATTATTAAGTGGCATGATGTGGTTCAGAGAAATATTTAAAAAAAACCGACTATATCCCCAAAATACATCAAGTACGAGTCTAAGGAGAAGTAATGTATTACCCTTAAAGAAAAAAATAATCAATTTTTAAAAATGTACATCATCAAATTTGTTGAAGATCATTAAAATACTAAAACTATTTGAAAATAGATCAATTATCATATTAGAAAGTAGGCGTACAAAATATAATAAACCTCAAATCTCAGAATGAACATGCAATCCAAGAAGATTGTAAAATTTACATTATTTATGAAATAAAATAATTGCTAAAAAATAAACATGTTTCAATAGGCACCGTTAGCAGCTGATATCTCTTCTCTTAATGTTTACAGATAACAAAAGTAAATAGGTATACCCATCTTCTACCCCCCAAACCCCGTCAGTCGAAAAATAGAAATTAAAACTGAACATAGATCTGTGTTTATTTACACCACCGTGAGGTTTAGGAGGCACCTTATCGAGCTTAAGGTAAACAAGCGAAGGAACTGATCCTGCTACTTCATTAAGGAAACTTCTAATAGCCCAATCTGGCTTAAGGTTAGGGCCTGGAAAAATATTTACGCTTTCCTAGTGTAGCGTTCTGGGATTAAAAATACCTTCATTGGACCACCACAAGAACCATCCGCAGGATTACAATGTTGTACGTATTCAATACAGAGTAGTAAACCTTATTGACTCGTATTGGATTCATAATTATGTACTTCTATAAAAGATTAATTTAAAAGAAAAATAAACAAGCAAGAATTGTTGACTATCATATCTGCCAAAGTTACGTAAGATATTACTGAAAAGAATTCTACAGAAGTTGATTAGTACAGAAGTAATTCAGGAAAAACAGAGAAAATGCTCCGTGAGAACCACTTTAGCAAGTATGTTTGTAAATTTATTTTATAAATAATAATTTACAAAAGCACTCTTTACCCCCTTTTCTTATTTCTGTTAAAAATAAGGGTTATTAATACAAAAGAAACAAACATTCTTATCCACTGTATCCCACGTACAATGGGATGGTCAAGGTTCCGCAACACCGCCATAAAAGATAGATTTTACTCGGATGCGAACTGGAGCCGCAGCAGTAACAAAGTTGCTAAGATTAACACTTTAACGTGTCAGCCTCTTCTGATATAATCGCTCAATCGAGATATCTAGCCCGTTCTATCATATCAGGGCTAGACTCGTGTTAGTGTCCCACAAAGTCCTTGGGGAGTTTTCAAAGTTGCTTTAACTGGAGTTGTACCAACATAAGGTTTTTACTTAAAAATATTATATTGATAACAAGTGTTGTTAAATATTGTACCAACCCCATCACTTCATAATCAATGTGCTTCCCTAGTTATGATCCAATATTATCGATTCAAACAGTTCCTCGGCGTTACAATACCGCGCGTCTTCCTTGATTTGATAGGAGAGCGCTAAGAGCGTGCGGGAGGGATGGGATATCGCTTTAGAAATTAGGTATTCAGAAATGCATTGTAAATACATCAAAACGATAATCACGCATTTAATGGATTTAGACCTTGTGGAGCATTCTGATCTTGTATAAGGCATTGGAGAAGACTGGTACAAGTAATGGTGGCGGTTCGTGCGCCGTGGTGGTTCTCCAACCAACAATGTTTTCATTTCACGCTTTTGGAAGCTAACAAGGGAACTTTATACGCTTAAAGTATCCAATAGATTCGATGATTCCAATAATGAGTTGTATCAGAATGATTCCAACATATTGCTAGACCTATCAGCAACACATACATACATCCTCTGAAGGGACACCTTAATATGATTAGTGACTACAAGAGGTACTAACCTGCTCATACTTCTCCAACTCTTGGTGGTAGATTTGCCTGATCTGGGCGAGCTTGGCGCGGTAGTCGGAGTGCTCGATGGCGTTGTCCTGGACCTGGCCGCTGGCCGCCGCACTGGCCGCCGCCGCCGCGCTCACACCACCGCCCTTTTCGGGCCCGGCAACACCCTCCGCAATCAACATATTATCTAGCCTCATCAGCTGTGGGTCTGGGGGTTCCTCTTCCTGCGTGTTCCTTAGGCTAAGCACTGCAAAAAGAAATCATAACGTTAGTATAATCAAATAATAGAGAGAAGGAAAGAAGGTTGGCATTAGCTGAGACAGGGATGACTAAGAGCGTTAAACTTAAATACAGTGGCAATAATGATAATGATAATAATAGTAGGAAGAAGGGCGCCATGGGGTTATTTCAAACGAAGAGATTCGTGTCAAAGGCGAGTAAATTCAATAAAGGTATCCTTAACCCTAAAAGTGCTTGGGCGGTGAAAGAAATCGGTGGGGACTATTAGCACATAAGTGAATCTGTTGGTAGTCACTGAGCAAGCATATATTTTTGGTGATTCATAGACGTAGAGATACCAACCTACTTACTACTAGGGCCGTCAAAATTAGGAAGTACCAAGAACTTCTTCTAGATGTTGAAATCACTCTATCTTTTGCATGAGATAATAAATCATGTCTTGATCTTTTCCCTTCTACAATACTCTTTTAAGTTCCATTTGGATTGTAACCATTTTATTCCTGTTACTTCCAAGTTTGGGCGCCATATATTATACAAGACCGTATCACCTTACCTGGGCATCGTAAATACTAATGATTTTCATCAACATCACTGTTTGGATTATTAATACTGTGTGTGTTCCGCATGCCTACTTTAAGTAAACATCAACTGTACATGTGTATGTCCGAAAAAAAAATGAGACAGGACAGAGGGAGAAAACAGCGGTAACTGATAGTAACATTAGAACATTAGATGATACAAGAAGCGTGACGAGAAGCGCAGCGAGGTTAATGGTTAGCAAATTACGAGCGCCTCTCCGATTTCCTCTCTTTGTTTCCTACCTCTCTGCCTCTCTCCCTCTTTGCTTCCAATTACCTTTTTGAAACTCTTTCTGCCTTTTGTTATTTGATATCATTTCATTTCAATTGTCCCCCGCGGCTCCCAGTGTAGCTATTCACTGACTCCGGAAGCTCTTCATTTAGTTCCCATGCCACTGCCGGCTAAATCCCAGCGGCTAATAACCTAGATCCGCTTATTATATAGCGCGTCTATTTTGTGGCAGCTATTTTTTTCTGTAAAATACGAACCTATTTTGTTCTAGTCTCATGAATAAAACCTGGTCAAATACCGTACACGGTTACTTGAAATATTGGAATGCAATTGGAAAACTACAAAAATTAACCCTCAAGTATCTTAAAGAACCAATCCAGGCAACATCAGGGCATACACCAAAATCAAAATTTACAAAAATGAAGATCAAATCCAGCTCATCTCACATCAACCGTGCTAGGACTCATTAGACAGATACTCACCCAAGACGTTCAACAAAAATCTCATTGAGTTTTATATGTAAATAATTTTATATCCAAATTTTAAATTTTATATCCAAACAGCTTCTGTAAGCCCATAAATAAACGAAGATTCAAACGAATATATCCATATCATTATTACTTCTTTGGAGAGACTTTTTTTAAAGTGATACTCTTTGGTCAAGAAATACTCGTGAAGTCATGACCGGATTACAGGAAACCCCTTAATTTTAAAAAAAATACCTTTATTGTTTTTTAATTTAAACCTGGAGAGAAAAGTTGGTTTTGATAATATTGCATGGGAGCTATAAAATCCTTTTAAGGAATATTCGGTATTTTCCCTCAAGTCCTCTTGGAAATTTTAAAATATATTACAAAAAGAAGATAATAATATAATCCAACACATTACAATTAAGTGTGTATATAATAATAATTAACATAATAAATAAACGAACTACTGGAAATAAATTAAAAAAATTGTTTCCAGTGCATTTCCTTTTTGGTACTCGGGATGTAGTGATTACAGACAGAGAGGAATTCAAGGAATATATGAATACGCTATTAGATCACTTGTTTGCTTTTCATGAAGTGACACCGGTAAACCCCTATTCATGCAAATCCTACCAAAGGCACTGGTACTATAATTAGAGTGAACTATTTAACGATACGTAATTATATATTTTTATATAATTATAACATTTTGCATTTAAATATTTTTTGAAAAACAAAAATGAGCTTCTTAAACGTGCATATTAAAGTTCATAATTCAGTTGGAATAGGACCAAAGAAAATTTGTTTGGACATGAACAAAAAAAATTAATATTATTATCATCAGATAATATTTAGGCTACTGCTATAATTTTATTTATAACAAAGTACAGAGCAGAGCTTAGCCTAGGCGACTTACTCGAGCATACAAACTAAACAGGATACCCAGACGGATCATGTGGGATCATTAGGCAAGTGATCTCACCGCCTGATGGGTGCCGTTCTGTGGCCACGGGCTTACCTGGATGTAGGACTGTCTCTAAGGGGCAAGTGCCACCTGGATTATCGAAACTTTAGTAAGTCTTCAAAGTGACCGCGGGGTTTTACTAGAGGATTGCCGTAAAGGAAGGTGAGATATGATATGGACGTGTTGGGAATAATGACTGCAACTCTAAAGTGAACTAAATAGTAGCAGCGATAAACTGGGCATGTACAGCGACAGTAAGCTACATAGCAAGCCTGCCATTTTCAAAATTTAATTTTATAAAGGTACATTAACCGATTGAAGAATTGAATGAATTGCATTGGAATATTTTTTCCATTATATAGATCATATTCGCCCATCAAGCATCTATTGAGCAAATAATTCTTATTAATGATTTTAAGAATATAAACCGTGGATCCTTGGATCCTCCTCCAGGGGCTCTCCCAGTCTCTAATACGATAATTCCATTAATTGGGGAAAATACGTGATGGCTGACTGTAATCACAGCCATATCCTCTTCCTGCAAGACCGTTGGCCTTAAAAAAGTATAGTCTTTACTTTCTACTGAGACTAAAATACCCTTCTTCATCGATTACATTTTTTTTATATAGCTTCTAATAGATATATGTATTACAGCTAGATCCAGGCTTCAGTTCTCAATCACATTAATAAGCCTTAGACCAAACTAGCGAGCAGACACCTGGGACTCGCTACTTTATCGCCACTATTATAAGCCTGCGACACAACATCCCCGCACCGAGGACAAGACACCTTCCCCCGAAGATGATGGAGCGAGGCCGCTGGGAGACAACACAACCGCGCCGGTAAACATCCCCTCTACAAGGCATTAGCTCGATTTATCGCTCCGCCTCCTCAGGTAATAAATATTGCTGCTTGGCCTTCTGTGTACAGCCACCGTCCGCGATCGATGGTCGTGTCATCATCCGCAAGATAAGAACGCTATCTTACCCTAAACAGGTAAGTTGGTTCTACATACTGTTGTGACTATTCTGTTAAAAGCATTCAACTGATTAAGGAAAAACAATATTCAAAGATCAATGTAAAGAAAAAATGAATAAATAAATTATACCTTCATAAGAAGCCCATACCTCAACACCTGAAGGGTGTTGGGTTAGGCACATGATAAAAAATGTGCCGTTTCTATGCAGCTGTACAGGGAGGTGATTTGGAGATAGAACGCCAGGTTTTCCCCAATTAAGGGGTACCCATTTTATGAAGGAAGGATGAAGCCCAAGAGGATCTTCAGGTTCATGCTGGTCCATTGATGACTGTTACCAGCTTTTATTTGCTAGAAAAAAGTTCCGTCCCGCTGCAAAGTGCTATAGTGATTTCAGTTGTTCCGTGATGCAACCACCCTATCTCAGTATCCATCCATCTGAGTATTTGTTACAGGGCTGCGGTCTTTTGGGGGTATTGACTTTTTTCTGCCATCCACCAAATTCAGTCTTACGTTTTCTGCTTTGTATTCCTTAGCTCGAAGCTGACTCTCCAGACGTCTTATCCACTCTAAAATTTATCGAACACCGCCAGTAGGGAGAGAAGTACAGATAGACTCAATAATAAGCCCAGATATTAATATTATTGTAGAGAGCGCTGGGCCGTAGATAGGACGAGAGAGAGGAGACCAGAGCCGCTAAGCCCTCGCCCTGAGCCCTTATCGCTGCCCGCATTGACCAAATCCGACTACGGCATCCATCTTGTCCCTGCTAATCTACTCTCTACCCTCAGCCTCCCCCCTCCTACTCTCTCTCTGTCTCTCTCTCTCTCTCTCTCTCTCTCTCTCTCTCACACACACACACACACACACACACGCACGCACAACACACCACAACCCCCCACACCATAGGAACACAGGTAACAAATAATAAAAAAAAGAACAAGAGAATTTTGATGATGTTATGTTGACTAGTGGAATGTTGTATATTTGCTGTGAATATGATTTTACAAGACAAATGTTCATGCGCTATGGCTAATAGGATGATACTACAGTGGGAGTATTAAATTTTGCCTATCCAAGTTTAATTAGTATAGGGATCTTACGAGTACCTGACAAGGTACAGAGGCGGGACCCCAGTTTACGTACCTTCCGGAGGCCGGCATAACTAAGGATTTATTACATTTTAAAAATCCTAGGGCCACGAACCCGCGATCTTTGGCTTATGAGGTTGTTCTGCTAACCACTAGACCACAGGGCACTACAAATAATCATTACAAAAAAAGTTAGCGAAAGGTCAATGATGACAATATTCAGCAATTACCAGTGGCCAATGCGACTGTATTTTACTTTTAATTTAGTGATTACTCTCGTCATCCTTGAAGGTACCTGAAGTGAACTATACCATAACTATATAAATAGACATACAACCAAGGGCCCTTCAGCCCTCTATTGATTCCCGTTACCACAGGCCCATCCCGATATCCAGAACCGAGCCGATACTCAGAACCAGCCGATATCCTGAGGAGCGAACGGAATAGCAATCAGCAGAAGAGAGCTCCCATCCATCATATTATTAATACGTCCCCGGCCAGGACTCTTCCTTCGTCCTTTTTCCTTCCAGTGTCCTCTCGCTTCCGATCTTATCTCCGCCAGAACAGGTACGGGTACATCCTTTACGCATTCCCCTTACGGTCATGTGATAGTCACCTCTATCCTTAGTCCTTTATTTTTTTTCTTTTACTCCTATCAACAAGGTGGATGGCATTTTATCTCGCATGGTCTATCAGGGGCCAGGCATATTTATTACAGATTGATTTCGAAAGGCAATAAGAATGGAGATAGGACCCTTCCCTCTGCATTTATTCAAATTAGAGTTTAATTCTCCGGTCGAGATAAGTCTGTCCGTCGTAGAACAGCATACTTTGTATGTAGCTTAGACGATTCTCTAAGAAAAAATTGAAGAACTAAAAAGATGATTTAGTTACCGTTTAGTTAAGATTCGCTAATTACTTTTCGCGATTAGTGATTATAAGTTGGCTATCCATCCTCATAAACATCCTTCCTGTGATAACATTGAAAACACTTTTAATTTAATATTTATAAAATTAACCAGGAAATTGTCTTTAATAGCGAATCTCAGTAACCGACAAAAAGAACATATCTGATTCCTCTTAAATATCTTTTTTTAATGGTAAAGGACTTGTATTGAAACTTGAAACGACTTTGGACTCAAGTGTGTACAATAAATTCCTCCAAGAAGCCACAGAAAGTCGACACACTAAAGAAGTGAAGAGGGAGGGGGTGAGGGGGGTGAGAAGAGAGAGAGGGAGAGAGAAAGCTAAAAGGAGCTAAAGTGAACAAAGTTAGTCCAATGCAAATCTCATTCGGCTTAAATTGATTGAGCACGCTCTAGCGGGGAGAGGAGGAAACACTTTAAATTGGAATTCCAGGGCTGGCATTAATTACCTCGAGCCGAGGTGGAGGAGGGGGGTAAATGAATTGTGGCGGATCCGTTCGCGGGGCCGTCGCCCCTCCACGGCTGGGGGTACGCCACTGTCTTCGTGGGTGGGAGGTTGTGATATAACAATAAAGATTTATTATAATGGAGTGAACAGCCAGGGCAATATACATTTATATTATGAAAGCCGACCGATGAGCCATCGTCCGGTCTAGGACTGTCAGTTTTCAACGACTACCTGGGCTGAACGATGTAGACCTCATGATGGTTCTCCCTGGGTCCATCTTAAGGAGATGTCCTAACCAACATAGTTTGTGCTACGCTAGAACAGTCTCAGCTGGTTTAATGCCCGAGACCTATCCCTCCGTGTCTTCCTACTTTTCGCAGATACCAAATTTCTATGGCTTGTACCTAACTTCTGTGTTTTGAGATAAGGTTTCACGATTTCGAAGGGTAAGATAAAATAGGTTGATTTAAAGACGGCAAGTTTGGTCTGCTTTGCACCTCTCTTCTTCCCAGGAAAACCCATCGGACCATGTTGAACAATTTCCCCGCTCCTTCAAGTATTTGGCCAACTTCTTCGCCCATGTAACCGTATTCATTGAGATAAGAACCAAGATAATCATCCTTCGGGGTTTCTTTCCTATTCCCATGTATTTAGTCTTCCCCTGATTAATTTTAAATTCTGCAATCGGCCTTTCATGGTTGAAAAGTTAAATTATAAAATCAACTAAAATGATCTCTAGTTCTAAAATTAAAAGTATGTTAATATGATTCCCAACTCAAATTATTTCAAGTTAACTATTCATAAATATGCCTGAAAATAAGTTTTTCATTTTTTTGTCTCAAGATTTTGGTCTTTATCTTCTTTCTCGTAAATGGACGCAGGAGGCCTTATGAAATGAAATGGATTCTCTCTTTTTCTTTTGTTTTTGTACGTATTTGAAATAAATCCAGTAATAAAACTGGGATAATAGATGTGATTACCCGGAAGCATGAAAGACTACAAAGAGGAATCAGATAACAATTGCCGGGGCCGCTAAGAAAGGAGGAGCAAAGTTGGGGCAATAAATTTCCTAGAGCTCGCTAATTATCGGCCTAATCAACTTTCGGATCGTCCCGTTTATTGCTACTATATTGCACATTTATTTATTTATTGCAACCCTATTGCCAATTAAAAATAAATTAAAAAAGAGGGTGATCAACCTGCGACCCGGGTGGTCGATATAATATAAAAGGCTTCTATCACAAGCCGCCCCGTAAAGCTAATTTTATAGTTTATTTTATACCACATTATTGCTTTTTTTTATATTATATTTATGATACATTTTTTATAATAATAAAAAAATGGAGTTCACGTAACTAGTTTCTTACTTTAGAAATAATCGGCAAAATAATAGCATTGTAGAATAAATAATAGTACAAACCCTATTAAATAAGTTACAACTCTAATGCATGTGGATACAAATTAATACACCTAGAGTAGCGTGGAGTAAAAGTACGCGGATCTACTCGGTTCTCATAAGCAATGCTTGTTGTTGAAAATCTTCTTTCATATACACAAATAGTACTAAGCCTTTGAACAAAAGAGAACATAATATAAAAATACCGAAATGCTAAAAAAGATATATTTTATTATGACATCAAAGATATATTGTTTTTTGAATAATCGACGAAAAACGAATAAAAGACAAAGTAAAGCTAATAGGAAGAAATAAAAATAAAACATTAACGTCATAAACAAAAAAATATAATGTAATAAAGAGAGATTCATTTCCATGACAATAGGATCTCTTTCAACAGAACCGACGAACTCAAAATACAGAAGCTCTGTCAGGGAAGTCGCGTGGAATAAGTAAGGTTAAAGAAAACCGAACACGGAAATATTAAATACAAAGTACAAATAAATTCCAATAAATTTATATCAGTCATCGAACTAAGAGAACGATCCAAAAATATTGTAAATAACAAATTTATAATTTAAGATAATTATCATTACTAAACAATTAAACCAACATTAGTACGCTTCAACGATATTTATTCATGAGAACATTAAAGTCAATTCTAGACCGACTTTGATGTAGTACGATATACGTTTATTAAAAAATCAATTAATTGATCGATGTCATGAAGCTATGATAGGAGGATTGGAGAAACACCCTTATAAATCAAATCATTCTGAACTCGAAAATACGCATTCTTGTTTTTTTAAACTAAATCGGAGATCAAGGTAAAAACAAAAAATAATATCTTGCCTGACTCTGAATTTTCGTGAATCAAATGCATACAATGTTTTTTGAAAAATGGGTGTTATGTTTGATCTCATACCTTCATAAAAAAAATAATGAAAACAGCTGTATATAAAATAGAGAATTAAGGTTGATAAAAATATAAAAGTGTGGGATAAGGAACTTGTGTAAAATTGTAAATAATTATGATATCATTATGAAACTTGGTTCAAAAGGCTTCCTATTCCGTCGAGAAAGCAAGTAGAAAAAAGAAAAAGTTGTCATCTATCCTTTCGAATGTTTACTAAATTATTGTAGAGAAGGAAGGGCAGGGTAGGAACGGACTACTATGACTGACGAAACTATGTCAAAAACATCCAATACTTGCAAGAAACGCAATTGATAAATGTGACTGAATAATTAAGGCAAAAACATTTTTTGAAAGTCGTAGAATTTTCAAAAGTAAATTAAGAAAAGAACGTAATTTAATTAAGAAAATGTATAGACCTCTTATCACCATCACCCACCATATACGACATCCGATGCAATATTTTATTACTTGGTTACATTTAATAAATCATCTTCTAATTAATTAAGACAGGTAATTACAAAACAAATAAAAACCTTAAGGTAGATATCGTGCAGTGGATGAACAGAGCAAGAGCAATTAATATGAGACAAAATATATTTGCTCCTTCGGAGTTCAAAAGGTACCGCGCTGTAACGTCAGGATATATCTTTAGAACTTGCTCCCTCAGCAAATTGTTAATTAAAAATATAAAAATTATTAAAGAAAACATCATTACGACGACGAGCCTTCTCCCTCGAGCTAAAAGGTCCGACTCCGACTAAAACAAACAAAAGCCAAAGATGGGGGGATAGAGACAGGGCAGTTTATCATAGTTAGAAGTAAGTAAGTCTTTAAGGCGGAGGACCCCCGCTGGCTACCACCAACTGGGCCACTACCTCCTACCTCCTTCCTCTCCTCGGCCTCGCCTTTCTAGTAATTGGAATCTCCTCCCTTCCCTCACTCTCTCTCTCTCTGTAAGCTAGTATTTTATTATTAATAGGCGTATTATGTTTATAATTATTCTTTCCATCGAATCTAATTAATATACAACTGCCAACTAATATATGCAATATTTTAAGGCGTACTAGTGATTATTATGAAGCAGTATTAATGCACTGAAAAAGTAAGCATCGATTAACAAAACGTAGTAAAACAAGATACGCCCCATTAGCCTTCTAGAAAGGATAATATGTTAAAATGTAAGGACAAAAACATATAAATGTGTAACACATTTGTATGTAGCTTGCTTTTCCTTTTTATCTTAAACCCTTGACCCCATTATAAGCAGTCCTGAAGAAGAACTTCAATATGAGTAGAAACGTTGGCTTTCAAAAAAACAGTTATCTCTATTTTAGAAAATATTTTCTGACCAACTCGGACCACTTTCATCCTCGAGTTACAGATAAGTTTATTACAGATTATACATACGATTAACATATGTTAATGTAAATCATAAAACAAACTAAGTAATCATGTATATTAGTAATTAGCGTGTTCTGACGTCGTGGGTCGAAACAACGCTGGCTATAAAAAGTTTTCTTTAAAGGATGACCATTTTCTTCCTCATTAGTAATTATTGTCATGTTTTTTATATTCAACATTTTATGAAACTAAAATCTGTTAAAGGAAGCATAGCTATGTTGTTGTTGGTTTTTTTAACTTAATTAATTTAAATCTCCCATTTGTTTTAATACGGTATTTTTTGTAATGATTTATTTTTTAATATTGACGGGAGTTGTCAACCACTTTTATTGATCAATTGAACGGGAAAGATACAGTAAAATATCATGGATGGAGGCTGGGTACTGTTAAAAACTAAAAACTTAATTAAGAAATGAAATTATTACTGAATTTCTGTGATAACATCTAACCGAACTATTGGTAACTTAAAAAAAAACTCGAATTCCCAGGTTCGAACTCGAATTCTTATTAAAGAAACTTCTTCCATCTAAGTACTCGCTGTCAACTATTATTTTTTGTATGCCACAAACACAGTTACATAATATCAGAGATCTGTTTTTACAAATACCACAATCTAAAGAAATTAGTTTCTAATAATTATCATTCACTCATATATTCAGTAGAGATGAACACGAGACAACCAGTTGAGGCGACCGTATTGTTAAATGAAGCGACCTAAATAGCTGGCAAGTTGATTTTCTGCTCATCATTCCGGCCCCCCAAACACTTTGATCAACCGCCCCTGAAATGAACTCCTTCCAACCAGATAGTCACAACTAGAGGCTAGTGTACCTTTTGTGTACCTCGCGGAAAATCTAATTTGTACCGCCCGCGTCAACGGTCCGCTTGTCAAAAGGTTTCGTCATTGCGTTCACCGGGTCGGAACCATTTGTCGCTCAATTAAATTCGGTTCCGATGGTAATACAATCGATAGCGAAGGTATAAACACACACATTAATGTAGTGAAAATAAGAATAATGCTCCCATTGATAGTATTACCAAAAATAGCAGGTATAAATATAGAAATGCCTTATTTTTGACAATAATTAATCACAGGTCGCCAATTACTTTCGAAATCGTGTTTTCGACTTTTTTAATGGATCTCAGTTGTTGTTTTTTTTTAAAATTAGGTCCATTAAAAAAAAAAAAAAAAGTGGAATAGGTTTATTTTTACTACAGAAAGGTTCATTATTCATTCAGTGAATGATGTAAAACTGCCATGACACCTGGGCACACAATCTCCAATCTCCCATCTCGTCGTCTTCCCAACTGGGCTCTGTTCCACATTCTTTTTATTGTTTTTATACTAAAGAAATAAACAAAAAAACAAACGAGAAATCGCCGGGAATTTTTTCGAGATTATGGCCGATGATTTACATCCCGATTAAATCGTTCCATAATTAAATTCATTTTCGTTAAATGGGAAACTCGTGCAAACTGTTTATTCAAGACTTCTTTTTCGCATCTCTTTTAAAATGTTACCAAGTCTGATGTTAATACGTTTTATATTTCTATAAATCTGTCAGCACTGTAATGATTCGAGATCGATGTTAACGCTTTTTTTTTTTTTTTAATAAAATTATATTTACATGGAATACATAACATTTGCCAGCATCATTTTCAGGAAGAAAAAAAACAAACAAATAATTTAAAATGTCCGGAAAAGGTAGTAAAACAAAAAGGAAAATGGAGATCGTAAAAAACGTATGATATTTAGAAAGAGGAGTGACTTTATGAATATAAACAACTATGACAGATATTTTAAAGAAGGAAATGATTCAAATTGATATCTTTATAAACGGCGCCATAAACTTTACGAACCTAAAAACTTTTAATTCAATTCTTATCTTGCCATAAAGTGGGACGTAAATGGTGATAACCATTGGGGGTTATATTGACGTGGTGTTCGACAGGAGTAATATCTATCAGTGCTCATTCCTGAATTTTAATTGTCAATTCTCTTTTACGCCCTGATACAAGTTAGCAACTACCGTTGACGACAGTTGTGCTTCACTTTTATTCTATTTTATTTATTTATTTTATTCCTCATATTGAACGAAAAACATGAGAGACATCATTTACTCTTTACGTGTTTTACACAGCGACGGATGTCCGTTTAATTCTTATAACAACCATTTTATTACTTAAATATATTAATAATAATTTTTTCGTTCAACTAAAGAACTAGTATTTCCATCACCTAGTAATAAAATAAATCTATCGATATATAATAAATATTGGAAAAGAATTGGATAATAGAAGAGAGAGAATAAAAAAAAAGGAAAAAAAAAAAGAAAGCTTTTTAGAGAAGAGCGCCTACAAGTTGAATCGAGGCCTCACGATTTTACAAATAATTGCTTCTTCGCTAGTTAATGCTACAGGAGTTAAATAACAAGTAAAGTTAAGGTAAATCCACAATTATAATTTAAATTCATTAGATATAACGTTAGTTTATTTTAAAATGTATTTTTTAACAATACTTATAGAGGTAATTATTCCGCAGATTGTCGCTTCTAGTTGAGTCACTACAAAATCGTTTCCCTTTTAATAGTTTCCAAAAATACAAGTTATCATGAGCTTTTGTATGGAAAAGAGAATTAAATTATGGGAAATGTGTATATTTCAGTAATCATTTCATCTAGAAATGAACATTTCAACAAACATATGTTATCTATACTTCGAAATGTTAGTTGAAACTTGTATTTCTTGATGAAATGATTACCGAAATCTATTCATTACACATAAATAGAGAATTCTTATTTCCATCTATTCATTCTCTTTTCATACTCATATTCATACTAAAGCTCACATTAACTTGTATTTTTGGAAAATATTAAAAATGAAATGAATTAACAGTTAAAACAACTCAACTCGAAGCGACACAACCTGCGGAACAGATACCCTAATATTTTTAGTATAAATAAAATTACTAATAATATTATTTAAATAACAGTCGAAGAAACAACTTATGAGTATTCTAATGACCGTTTAATGAAAAAATATTTCGAATTTCAATTCATTCTTCATATCTCGGAAGAATTTTCGAGGAAATGAAATAATAAGTTTGTATGGGAATGAAATGAAAATAATTTGTATTAACTTCACGGTAGAGTAAATTTTGCCGTATTTATTGTACTATATTGCTTTTTTTACATGATATTCTGGACGGATATCAAATGAAACACAGTCATATAATAATGAAAACCTTGATTCGTACAACATCTTTACGAATGGAACATCAACACACCCTATCGTTTGAAAGTTAAAATCCCATTATGAAATTTTAGAGTAATAATATATATAATTGTACTTTATGGACAGGAGATGGGTATACTTGGAGTAGAGTACAGTGGAGTAGCGAGAAGGCTGGAGCGCTAGCCGATACAGATTGGGCGCGGACAAAGAAGACAATGGTAGGGAGATATCGAACCCGCACAATGGAGCACCATATCAACAAAACATTAATCCCTAGGCAACAGGTATCTATGGTTACAGCCCTTCGGTCGTCCACCGGGCAGCGATATATCTGCTTCGGGGCTTTAACCTTTAAATATACAATCGCTAAAAACAAGGCCGAATAATAGAAACCGAACTTAATCATATATATATATATATATATATATATATATATATATATATATATCCAAGAGTATGTATGTAAGTGGATGTAACAAAACTGCTCTTAAGTAAGAATTACAGCTTTAACTAACTTAAATATATCAATGACTTCAGAATAAAATAGTTCTATTTTATTCGAAAATATTAGCACATAGAGTATCAGAGTTAGCTACTACAAAAAATTACATTAAAACTGGAAAAGAAAAAAGAAAACATAGCCTTAAGCCCCTCAAACATTAGGTACTAACTAATAAGTCAATTTAATTTGTAGTTGTCTTAATTTATATAGGGACTGAACTGCTGACTTTATATGAGAGACAGTTCCAGCGCTATGGGGCCATTAATTATTCTTTTTTTATTGACGAAATGTAGGATTGATTTTAAACTTTCACATTTCTCATCCTATGGTTTTAGTTCTTTTTTATTTATATATGCTTCTATAGAACCGAAAACCATTCATGTCGATACTTGGGAGGTTGCTTTGGCAAATGGGAATGGGAATTTAACTTTCAAACGATAGGGTGTGTTGATGTTCCATTCGTAAAGATGTTTTACCTTAGTAACCTCGTTACTGTTGCGGTGCCGCTGCTAAACCGACCTGTACGAGTTGAACTTCATTTTTGCAACTGATATATACACTTATAACAGCCAAACTAAATGAATATCGATCCTCTAGTTCTTGTTAAACAACACCATATCTTTTCTTGAAAATTTTAACTAATATTTTTTTTTAATCGGTCGCTACGCCCAGGTATCAGATAAGGTTAAAGTAAATCTTTAATAAAAATGACATTAAAATAAAAAGTAACTCGAAGCCTCTTAAAACACCAGTAACTAACTAATTAGTCATAGCTAAACCAATACATTATTATACAAGAAGTACGGCCTGTACAGTCCTTGATTTTGTATTTAACGTCACTGGTATGGCTGAGCGGGCGATGTTGCAACTAGGGAACTTCATCGAATACTTCCCATTGAAAGGGATCGTGTCTCCCATTTTACGTCCCTTACGAAGGACGACATAACCAAGGATTTTTTACACCCGTTTCATGAATACAAGGACCACCTGCAGGGATGCGATTCATCGATCTTGGGTAAATAGTAGGTAAGGGATAGTAGGTTCTTGAGCTAACAAGTCATGCCTTGATTCCTCCTATGTTTCGTCCGAGATATACAAGTTAAAGTGAAATAATTTTGTAATATATATACATACATATATATATATATATATATATATATATATATATATATATATATATATAGAGAGAGAGAGAGAGAGAGAGAGAGAGTGGGAGAAGGATATAAAGTAGGGACATATTAGTATTATAGCGACACCCCTTTTCCCTTTGGTACTTTAATAAAACTGAGGAGCGGGTGTACAAATGATAACCCCCAACCCCCTCAAGAAGCGGCGAGGAAGGGAGGGGGGATGTAATTAAACCTACTCCCCCCTCCCCCCACTCCTGTATAAAACAGCCAGTTAGAATTTTCATTAAGCTTATACAAGGGAGCTCTTATAGCCTCCAGGCCTCTCTTATACAACCCTTTTTTATATATTTATTTATTAATAATTTCGCAATTATTACCCCTCTAGGTTTGGTTGGCCTATTATTGTCCGTCTGTGTCTTAGACTTTTATAAATCGACAATAACATTTTTCCAACATGAAATGACAATGTAAATCATAGTGTGTCCTCTTGGACACAGTTTAGCTATCATTCCAATATAGAAAAATTAAATAACATGATCTAATAAATGAAAATTTAGTTATTCAGCTCCACAGAGAACAGTTACTTTATTGATAGAGGAGAAATATTCCTTTTAAAGATCGTACAGTAAGCAAATATTTATTGTAAATCAACGTTTCGGCCCCCATAGAAAGTCTTTATCAGGACTAAATAAACAAGATAACAATATAAAATAATAAACAACGTATTTATTCATTTCTTGAAACTCGTTTATTCAGTCCTGATCAAGACCTTCAACGCTTAATACTTGAAAATTTATTTTGACTTGAACCTGTCACCCAATAATCAAAATTATTCATGATCATTATCATTATCTAAAAATCTATAACATATGTCACTGCACGATAAAATAAAATCATGACATTGTGGCGCTTCACTTCCAAAAAGAGAGTTTGTAGTAAAAAATTGATTTAATAAATGAAATGGAAATAGGAAATACATGGAAGAAGAAGAAGAAGCCGAAGAAGAAATTATAAATGGTTAGGACGGCTAAAGGGTCTCAAAGAGTCAATAAAAGGAGAAAAAAGAAAAGATCTCCCCGGTGAAAAAGAAAAGCAGTTTGACAAATAATAATCACTATCAAAACGGCCAACAAATTTATCATCTGTCATTTAGAATCCCCCCCTCTTCTTTTCCATTTTCCAACCCCCTCCGCATCTCTTTTTCTCGCTCTCTCACACACACTCTCTCAATTTCACTCTCTACCAATACGTACTTATATCGCTCACCACTAAATATTACAATTCTAATGAAAATAATTTACAAATACGTTACAAATGTTAGACTGAAAAGAAAATTTTGAAATCTGGATTGTTTTGTGTATAAATCGTATGAAATATTATGAAACAAGCCGATTCAACATTCACCCGAACCTTCCTATCCCAATAACCAAAACATTTAGATTATAGACAATTTTTCATATCACTATCAGGAATTCGACTACTGTTGAATCTACAATCATTTTTATTTTTACTTAAATCTTAGATAGTATTTTAAGTACATTTTCCAGTCAAAAGCCAAATATGTAACTAGTAGGAAACTTAGTAGGAACTAAAATTCAAAAGTATATAAATTATGTCTGAGAATATCAAGGCTTTTGAATTTTAACATTTTTCTATTGTTTTCTCATTCTGGTAGAGCACTGAGTTGCCATGCCGGAAATCCTATTTTTTTTTTTACCGAAATAAAGATAATAATAAATTATAACAAAATAAATATAGGAAAAAAATTAAAATAAAAAAACTAAAACTATAATCCAATATTTCACTCATCCTAGAGAACTCTTGTTATATTATGCTAGCAAAGAGAAAAAATACACAATATATTCTTATTTAAATACTTAATGTATCTTCTTAAAGTTTGATAAAATTTGTTCATAATGAGTATGGAATGGCCAACTATGGCTAAGTCAGTTACCAGACCAACAATTACTTTTCTTTATAAAGCCTTTAGTTGTTTTATTCTCTTCCTTTCCTTCGCTAGTGGTGACTCTTACACACCCCAAAGTCGGATCAGTTTATACAGATAGATATTTCTTCCAAATAATTCTCCTCCTTCCCTACATGACATACAACATCGCCGGCCGGTCCCGCGACCTCCTCTTTTTCCTTTTGGACGAGAGCACACTAATACCGACATGTTCCACAGCGGGGAGCTGTTATTTGAATAATGGCTCATCATTTACATATATAAAGTCCCCCCCCCCCGCCTCCTTCCACCAGCAGCGCACTTCTCTTACATAATTTATGGAAATTATCTACCCTTTTTCTGTCTTTTTTTCTCCCCCTCCAACACACATCGTCAATATTTTTTTTCTTTGATATTATTTATTTTTTTAAAATTTATATTGCTTAAAGAATGAATCCGGTGCTAGGATGAAATAATCAAATATGTAAAAACTTGTATAATGATGAGACCCAAAATGAATTGTGATGAGGGAAGTGTTCTTTGACCTCCACCGTATGATGGGTTACCTTGAGACATTCTTCAAGTTACCCTATGGTTCGTTTTTTCAGGATCTTATGGGATAATAATGTCTAGAAACCCTTAAAGTACTCCTGTCACAAGGCCATACAAAAATTATACTGAAGTTACTAGAAGCCTACGAATAAGAAATAAAACCACTATTGATCCGATGTTATCCCTACCATTATGGGGTCATATTAGAACAAATTACAATTTTCTTTAGTTAAATACTCTTATGTTTCAGGCATTATTTGTCTGCCATATTTTTTAGAGGGATAATTTTTCAGCATTTCAACTTCAAAAAATAAAGATATAATCAGCTTATAATTTTGAAAAATATACCAAATCCACACCTTCTACAGTAGTAAAAAGGAAAATCCTAAGACGTATCCACGAACCAAGAAAAGTAGGAGAAGAATACTGACCTAGGATAAAAACATAAAACTGTATAAAGGAAGAGAATACTTGGAATCAGCAATGAGGAAAAGGAGATTCATTTTGAACAACTTGAAGGAGAACAATCAGATATTAAAAAGAATGAGGGAACTACAAAACATCAGATGCGACCCAAGATGAAAGAAGAAAAAAATAAAAACAATACCGAGGCAGAGAAATATTCCGAAAATATATCAATATAAGTGAAGTGCCCTGTCCTTGAAAGGCTATAATAGCGAAATCATAATTTTATATTTATATAGATCCCTAATAGGGGGAGGGGGCACCCTCCTGCTCGCCGCGGCGGGTCCATTTTACAATGTATTTAATTGCTTACATTGCACTACTTGTTGATCAAATCGAACATAACTGTAATTTACATGTATACTGTAGATCAGGATAAAAAAAAATTTCAATAGTAAATGAATAAAAAAAATTTTTTTAATAATAAGATGAAGTTAAAATCTAAATTCCATTATTGCATTATAACATTATAATTGTTATTTATTATAACATTGATTCCCATTATTGCTGTTTTATATTGTAATTATTTCACATATGTAAAATCTAAATATTTTTTTATATAGGTAATAGAGAATATGTTTTATAATATACTAGCAACCTTGCTCGGGTAATAAGGCATATTATTTGTCGGTGTAATGTAATGTATTTTTTTTTATCACGTCCCGGCCGCCGAGGACCACGCGATAATCATTGGTTAGGCTTCTTTGGGAGTCTTGATTTTCTTACTTCCCATCTCAGCTAATGTTTATTATATAGAAATTATAAAAATAAAAACAAAACCAAATATTTCTTTATATACGAATTTATTATCTTGCACGGGATTAGGCAAGCAGCGTCTTCGGTGAAATCCGTCGATATTACAACCAATTTACACAAAATCTCGACAAATTACATACCTTAACCTTCCTGGTCCATCAATCTATCTATAGGTGAAAACCGCATAAAAATCCGTGCAGTAGTTTTTCAGTTTACCGCGAACAACCGCGGCCGAGGACTTTGTTTTATAATATGTATAGGTTTCAAGTAATGACGGGAAGAGAAGTCGAGAGAGGTATTATATTGTCCTTTGAAAGCCGATGCCAAGAAGACAAACAAACGTTTGAAATTAAATTGAAAAAAAAATTACAGCTGTTTTCAAAATGTAAAAAAAAGAAAAGATATGTGAGATAGAGAATATTTTCGAAATATCCTTTCCGCCAGTTACGGTTAGCTGAAGGTTGGGTTTAAACACACCCTTGTCAATTTATTAATAAATTTCTCGTATAGCAAAAACACACAAATACAAAAAAGAACATTTATGTAAAAAAAAATTACAAAGGGCAGACGGAGGAGAGACTTTGCGCTGAACGAACAGAACAGTTCAGGTAGCCCTGGGGCAAGGGCAAGGTAGCCATTTCAAACATTATTTATAAATATATTTTTACCTTTTTCTTCCTCCTTTTTCCCCTCTTTTCGTTATTGTACACAGCATTTTTGTGTACGAGGGGGTAGCAGGTGTGATGGAAGGGAAAATATTTTTTGCAGGGCATGCCCTCGGGGGGACGCACACCCCCACGCGCGTACACACTGGCACACACAAGCGACGTGAAGTCAGAAAAACATTCCCGCCGGCGGGAGTAGAGCGCCCTGAATAATTCATGGGCCAAATGAAGCAAGGATAAACCCCCGGCAATTAGTGCGACAATTATTAACCCCCCCTCCCACACTTCTGCTCGCTCTCTCCCTCTTACTCACTCTCTTGCCTTATTTAAATTATTAATTAAATTGGAGAGGATGGAATCAGCTTTATATAAGGCTAAACATTTAGAGAGAATCACTTTAATAAATGGCTAATGGAAGTGGATGAAACTCCTCCGCCTAGCTCTTTCTTCTTCTTCCTTCCTCGCCCTTTTCACTTTTTAACCGATCCTTTTATTATTCATATCGGTTCCTCTTCCCCACAGTTGTTCCCTCCCCCCATTCCTCCCTAATGCCAGTTCGTCATCTATTCCTAATACTTCACTTAGCGGCAATTACTAAAAGATGTGAAAAACTCTGCGACCTAAGCCACATTTTATCTCGATAACAGAGTCCTTGTTTATAAATTGAAGCATATAAGCTAGTTGTATTTAGTAATTAGTTACTGGGGAAATTAGTAATATTATATTAACGTTAATTGAAAGTGTAATTCATAAATTATTATACTGGCTTTACAGTCCTTCCAGAATCCTGGCCTCCTCCACCCACCACAGCCGACCTATCTCTGCGATCCTTTGGTATTCTCCATTCTTTTATCCTTAGCAGCTCAAGTCCATCCACATTTAATTAATATTATTATTTGTGAATTTTAAGTTTTGTTTAACGTACATATAATAATTCGTTGCAGTTCCCAGCAATGAATGTTGTCGACTTTGGCACCTAGTCGGAAAGAACTGTTATTCCAGCATAAATCCTATCATATTTTAGGACCATCACAGAATATACGTTTGAGTAAAAAAAAAAAATGTACCAATACAACCTATGGAGGGTCTGGGGTTCAATACAGTATTGTTTCTTGGACAACGGATGTGCAGGGAATTGATTCGTCCTAGAAAACGCTCAACCTCCAGATTATTCCCCTCATTTTGGATACCTACTTTATAGAGGCTGTATGAACCCCAGGATGGTCCTAGGCACCATAAGATCCATCTCCGGCCGCTAACAGATCAAATAATAGTCTGCACTCTATCACTGAGCCTCTCCGCTCCCAAAAAACAAATAAGCAAATATAAATGACGAATAACCAGGCTAATAAATTCAGCGTTGAACATTTTCCTAAATTTAAAGACCACACTTTGGACACTCTAAACAGCCATTTTTTAACTCCCCCCCCACTCAAACAAAAAAACCTCGCAAAATAAATATAGAGCGCGCTGATCGGGGGCTATCGGGTCGGAGCAGAGGCGGCGCTGGTAATTAACGAGCGCGGAGGAGACTTTATGCCCCATCACGTTCTGTTTGCGCGGCACAAACACCCACAGCTACTGTCCTCCCAAATCCTTCCTAGCGCCTATCCTTCTCCTGGCGAGGCATCCTGCATTTTAAAATACATTATAACTCTATTTTATTAATATTAATTGGTTTTCTTGCTTGTTTATTTAACGTCACTTTATGCTGCTAAGGCTCATAGGCGATGACACAGCCCTGAAACCTTTGCCTATCCTGGTAAAATAGGGTATAGATCTTCAACGAGGAACTGACACCGTACATGCTCGGGACCCCACTTCACGTCCCTTCCGAAAGAGAGGATAATCAAGGATTTTTTTTTTACTTCCTTTTAAAAAATCCTAGGGGCACCTACCAACCTGCGTATCTGAGGAGATCTGGGGCATTCGAAGTTGTTATGGTTACTAATAAACCAGAAGCGACCCCGAAAAGCACTGAGTTTTGATGTGCTAAAGATTCCAAGTTCAAATCAAAATGTGGCGGATAAATTATTTAATTTGTTAACAACCATATATGAAACGAGTACGGGAATAAGGCAAAAGTTATCGAAGTAAAGACTGTACGCTTCTAAAATTGGCCCCTATTATAGATACCTAATTTATAGAGGTATATTACACGTTATAGAGGCTGGATGAGTCCCATAAGGTTCTCAGATCCTCGAGTCCAACCTCGGCGTTAAACTGATTAAATAATTAGAAACCGGACTTCGAAACCCGTCTCCCGTACCTGATTGTAAAGAAAAAGATTATCAAAAATTCTATTGTTCAACCTTTTCCTAAGTCATTTTCGTCGCAATTCTTACTGAAATTTCGTACATTTTGATACGCAATTAAACACTGTTCTCTCCTATGTCGAGTTATACAAACCACCCATATCAAAAATAAGAACGGAAACGGACATTAGGGACGTAAGGTGCAGACGATAAGACACCGGGTGAGCAGCCATTAGGCAATCACTGCCCGAGCACACTGCCATTTAATGGCAGATAAATCAAAAGGTATTTATCAAGAAGGCCGTTGGTGATCCCTCTTAATGCCCTTATTGGCTCAGTAATTGCTCATTATAGGGCCAAAGAGGATTCTCCAAGGCGCACCATCTCTTCTCTCTCCGGAGTAATAATTATAATATAATTTCTTTATAATGCAATTAAAAGAGAAAGGAGATCCGCTTTTAAGGCCAATTATACAGTTTTTTGCAACAAAAAAAAATTATGTTTGCTGATAAGATTTTTTTTTACAAGGTATCCCTTTGATGCCAAGCTCATACCTTTGACCCGAGCAGGGAAAAACTCATTAAGTTAATAACAATACTTAGGCTTAGAGAATTTTTTTTTTTTTTAACAGATTGTCGGCCTTTGAAAGGGTAAAATACAGTGTTAAAAGGGAAGAGCGATTATTTGCTTTTATTGCAAAGGATCAGACCCGACAAAAAAAAGAAAAAAAAGAAGAAAAGCAAACGAGCTAATAGCCTTCATTAATGCCATAATAACTTCTCTTAAGAAGATTATTTAAGGCTGGTTGGTGAATTAAAAGTAATTTTTAAATTTTATTATACCTTTGTAAAAAGGAAAAGAAAGAAGAAATAAAGTAATAGAGGAAAAGTTTATGCGAAAGCTGGATTATTTTTTTAGAAGAGCTCCCATCCAGAAATATTATATAATCTTCAAAGGGCAATCCTTGGAGGAAAATATCAACTTACTGACCAGGGCCTTATTCTTTAATTCGTTAAAATACGATGGGAACTCACCTGGAAAAAACAAAAAAATACAAAATTAATTTAAATTTAAAAAAAAATAGTATACTATGCAAAATTAATAAAATACACAGCATTAAAAATAGCATATAACCATTAAAGGAAAAGGGATAATGTACTTTCAAATTATAATTAAAATCAGTCTCAAATAAGATTGTGATTTAATTACAAAACTGAGTTAACTGGCGCTTACCGCGGTATAATACGGAATAAGCAGGTATTTTTTACAACTCAAGACAAGATATCAACAAATGAGCCTTGTGCCGGTTTAGAGAACCCGCCTTCAGCGGACTCAGACTATGTAATTACTTAAAATACCTTCGGGTAGAAAAAGTATTGTAATTACTTTGCTGTATATATATATATATATATATATATATATATATATATATATATATATATATATATATGCTATGTATATTATTGTGTATTTTAAATATATTGTATTGTAAATATTTTTATTTGAATAAACGGAGATTTGAAACAAATAAAAAAGTCTATACATTAAAAAATAAGTATACACTTCGTTAGGCAATAGATCGGATTGTAACACCAATAGATGCTTTGACAACCTTAATCACTGCTACGGAATATAATTTCCCTATATTGTCAGTTTTTAACAACCACACACCCATAATAATCTCGATACAATAGGTTGAGTATACTTAATCTTAAATAATTTAAAACAGTTTAAATTAGTCTTTTATTAAATCTACTATACCGGCCTCTATTGAATTCATAAACACTAAACAAAAATCTAGCGGAAAAAATAAGGAATCCATTCCAGCCTTATAAAATCTGGCTCACGCGGTATGCGGTATAGGGTACGATCAAATAGCAAAGCAGAATGAGCTACCGTACCAGAGGCTCTTCTAAAAAGTATGTGCGGTATGCACTCTATGCTAGAACTATGCACTAGTATAAAGATTGGAATTGTGCAATATTGTTGCGCAGAAAATTATTAGTTTTTATATGACCCACTATTGGAGGTTCATTACAAGAGGAATATTTATTAAAAACACAACAAGAACTAGTAGAGCTTTTAAATTTAAAATGAAAGGAGAAATTTTTAAATAAAAGAAGTGTGTACAGTGCTGGGCTGCAGGTCTCGGGTTAGATCTGGCTGTGGCAGGTAAATTATTAAACACGGTAACATCATAGAACAGCCCTGCGAGATTCATGACCCTCAGAGCTCTTGTGGTTCACCCAGCCTCTATAAATTGGGAAACTTTAAGTTGAGAAAATTAACGGGTGGTTAAGCGTAAATTCGGCCAAATCCTGCAAAACCGTTACCTCGCAAACAGATTTTGCCTGCTACTTATCCCGTGATTCTTCATTGTTTGTAGTGGAACAGGTGTTGTTTTTTCTGTATAGGCGAACGATAATTGTGGCTTATTGTTACAGATAGACATACTATGGCATTGTTACGCCACTGGCTGGATGCAATTAGTAAGGAGCACACGAAGCAGGCTGTCAAGAGCACTAAGTGCCCATCCTTTGTAGCCGGGGCGAGTTGACTTTTGATTCCATCACAATGGATATATTGTTAGCTGGCAGCTGAGTGGAGTACGTGACATGGTTGCAGTTCCCTCGCACTATTCAAATACCGTTCTCCTCTTCCTACTAAGTACCATTGAGTCTGACGTCTCATTAGTAACTATTAACTATATCTCTACGTAACGCTAGGGAACGTATAGTGTCACTGCTGCAACTACTTCAATGATAGTTGTATCGATCCAACTTCTTGACTGATGTATTCTTTATTACTACATACTGGATGTAAAAGAAAACAATAAGTAATCAAGGAATGCTGTATCAACATCAACCACAACAATGATACGTTTGGGGGTCAAATTGCAAAATCTAAATAACCATGATTTTTCATGTAGTTTGTAAACTCAGTTTTAAGTTAAATGAGTGTGGAATAACCGAAATTTTTGTAATAAGCTTATTTTCGTTTTAGTCCAAAAACTTAATTTTCTTCAGCAATGCAAAACCAGTGTAATTTGTTCCAATTAAAACATTAAGTATTTCTTATCGCTTTATTTTAGCAACGAATTCCTAAGGACTACATCGTGTTATTGGATTTCTATTAAAATATTTAACCCCTATCCAATCCTTGAAGGTTCTTCGCTCCAGAGCATGGTAGGACTAAACTACACGGTTATGAAGGGAGGTTATTTGTCAGAGATTAACTGCCAGATCCCCCCCCCGACTATGGCTACCCATTTTATAAAGGATGAGTTAGCCCCCAGGAGGATTTCAGTAAAGTGATACATTCAAGATCGGCTATAGCGGATATGTTATTAATTAGGGCCTGGAATACCTCCAGAGGCCTATTCTGTCTCTAAGTGGGTAAACTAACTGAGGGGAAACCTGGTGGGTGATTAAGATATCCACAAACGTCGGTTTAGAAAAATTATAATAGGCCCTGACATAAGCGTCTTAATGGATTGTATGGGTAAAGATTTTTTTCTTTTCTTTCTTTTTTTATTTAATAAATTGATTACTGAATTTGTTTTGCAAAAAAAACATTAATCGACGGAAAAAGGACAATTTAATAAAACAGCGAAACCCCATTCAGGAGGAAATACCAGTCTCCTTTTTGAGATTATTCTTGATATGACTAATAAAGTCACTTCTTCGATCCTCCGAGAAAAGAACCCCTGGGAAACGACAATCGCTGATTCAACAACTGGAGGGATGGGGCGCCGCTGCAGGCAGCCGACCGAAAGACCAATCCCATCACCGGCCACGTGGCCATTGTCCATTGTCCAAGAGCTCGAGGGCGCCCTTCTGCATTGCCGGACTCACACACACACACACAGATGGTAGGGGAGGCAGCCAGGAGAACTCTGCTTCACTTCACCGGACATAGGATGCAGGAAAAGCAGGGGTTGGTTAAAGCACCCGATGAAAGTACCAAGGTCGGTTCTTGATCTTCGAAGGCGATAAAACACACTGCAAACTCAACAGAGCAGGAAGATGAAGGAGCAATGAATACACCTGACTAGTTACCACCTCAAGGAAATTAATAAATTAAAAATCTATTAGATAAAGATGCCTGTAAGATAACTGGGATTAGGGTGAGATGATTAAATTTAAATTCCTATAAGAGACAAAAGCTTGGGCAGCACTACCCCCCCCCCCTCCGCCATCGATAGGGAAGTGGATTAAGGAAGCGACTCGATTATAAACGGGTTCATTAGACTAAAACCACCCCCTCCCCTTCACCGCCTTCACTTCCTCTTTACGACACCCTCCTCAGATATTTTTTCCTACTTTATAATGATTCGATACCAGCTTACATTAACTAATCGACCCATCGATACCTGCGGGGCGGATCCTCCAGCCCTTGGATTTAATAAGCCACGCTCGCGATGACGACGATGCCCCGGAGGCTAAGGATATTATGGTATCTAAACAACGGATATTTCTGTAGCTTATTAAAAAAAAAAAAATTCGATTTGATACAACTCACAAACGCAAGGAAAAGATACTAATATAAAATGCAGTATAAAATCATTAATATCCGATAAAATAATATTTAACGTTGAGAGTGAATTTTGATAGCAACAGTGAGACTATCTTAATATTAGTATTTTATATATATATATATATATATATATATATATATATATATAGAAGAAAAGAAAAAGTCATCGATGACCTAACCACCTCCTCAAATATTAAATACTCACCTACTCTGCTAAAATAATATGTTAATTAACAATCGAACATTCCTTAAATTTAATCTAATCCAAAAGTTTAAGGTATCGTGGAATGTAATAATGAAGCAGAAACTAGGGGTTCAGACATAACACCTATACATACACAAGCTAAAACCAACATAGTCAAAAACTCTAAGTTGTTTATCCACCTTGGTTTATTTCGAATCACACCATGAAAAACGACATGAACATCCCCACTGTGAAATAATATATTAACAACAAATACATAACCATTCTCTACTTGACAAACACTAAATAAGCGAAATACATTTGTTCTTTCTCTTCCCTATTTCCTATGTTCATATTCCCTGTTACCCATACTGGCTAGGAAAAGACAAACGCTTGGATCAAATTTTCTGGATATGAAATTGCTGAGGTGCAATTGTAAAATAAAAGAATGAGAATAAATAATAATAAAACAGAAAGAAAAAAAAATTTAAGAATTATTTAAAATTAAAATTAAAATAAAGGATATTGTTGACGGGACTATTAGTAGAGAAGAGGGTCCCTGGAAGGGGCGCTACGGGAGGCCTGTCGCTCTGGATGATGGATGGAGGAAACGGGAGTATGTCCTGTCAAGGTCAGGAGGATAGGTTAGGGATTCCTGAGCGAATGGGCGGGTGGAATTCGTCATTAAAGCGGTTCAGCCTGGAAAAATTAATCAAATTCAGAATAATTAATAAAATGGCATGACTTGAGACAAAAGGTTTTGCATTTTAAGTCTTTAAGATATTTTTCTAAAGTGGTGTAATATAATAAATATTGCATAATGATTTCATAAAATAATAAAAGTGACATTAGGATACGGGAATGCATGTCTTACTGAATTGATCAAGTGTCGATAGCAGATGTTTCTTGGCTCTCGTGTTTTTAGCACATTCTAACATGTGAGAAGAATGCAGCTTTCGTTGTAATCCCCTTGAAAAAAAAGAGGCTAACCTGTTTTATACTTTTGTCCTTTAAATTTAGTATAATAATTCATTTTTTTAATAATATATAGTCATTTATCATTACAGCCCAACAGGACTAGCTGAGATATCACCTTATTCCTGTGAAATGAACTTTTTAGGGTTCAGTAATATTTCTTTCATTGTCATTGCCATGCAGACGTTTGCCCGATTTAGTTTCTACCTTCCAAAATGAAATTTGACTTATCTAGTAAAAATAAACTTTCTTCTATATCCCACCACCCTCGCTTAGAATAACAGGACCTCTATAACACTACAACATCTTGAACCGGAAGAGTTAGGAAATGCAGTTGGACACGGACTATCCTCCTAGACGCTAGACGATATCTCAACTAACGGTCCACAGTCCCGACGGCCGCCATCAAAGGAGACACTTTTAGCATTTTTATACCTTCCCCCGCCGGAGGAGACTGATCCCCTATCCTCCGGCCGAAGCAGACGGAAGATAATTGGAGGAGAGGAGATAAATTAGCCAGCTGCATTCCGCAACAGCGGGTCGCCATTTGCATTTCCTCAGTCAATCACAACAACCTCCTTAGAAGGACCTCTCCCGCTCCATACATTACACATACCTCTAGAGATGTAAGCTATCCAACCCGTAAACTATATGTTCGTATAATTATGCGATACATGTCCTCACTCAACTCGATAAACGACTATATTCGTTGATTCGGACCCGGTAACATTACTATTCAAAAGCTAATCGAAAAAATGGAACATCTAGTCGATTTGCATAGGTAAACCAATAGAAGAAAAAAAAATCCTTGACTGAAGGCGATTTGCCAGTATGACGAGTGGAATAAGTCCTTCGTTGTTCTAATGAGCCAATTCCAACTACGACTGTGTCGGAAGAAGGTAAAAAAGGGATTTACATAGTCATCGCGCTCCCTCCTCGAAGAAGTTTCGCTTCAGGAGTAATTAGCGGACGGGTTTTTCATAGGGAGGAAGAAAGAACAGGCACCCGCGCGCTAAGAGGTCCTTGTCAACAGGCAATGAATACCAAGTGAGGAGGATTGTTATCGAAACTCTTCAACATTACACCGCATCCAAGCATAATACTGCTCGATAGTATTTTTTTGTTAATTAAAATTCCAATTTTTTGAATTTCCAGGTTTCACATTTAATTCAGTAATGGCATTTTGAAACAATTTATAAAAAATCAACAAATCGTAAGTCAAAATGAATAAGTGGTTATGTCGAATTTTCTCCAAAAAGTCATTTCTCTGAATACAACTCACCCTGGATAAAATTCGACTTCATCACTTATTCACTGGGAATGCATATATTACCATAATAATAATGAAACTGTTGGAAGCTGTCATCAGCATCAGTCTCATATGCAATAGGACATTCCTCACGAAACCCAAAGTAGCATTCTTATAAAATAAATGAAAATGAAGGAATTAGAAGAAACAATCTAAAGAATCAGTTGTTATTCTATTATTTTATCAGTACCAATACAACCCATGGAGGGTCATGGGTTCAGTATATGATAGAGACTATACTGTTTCTTGGAAAACGGTTGTGCAAGGAGTAGATTTGTCCTAAATCTACACATCTCCATCGCGAAATCCCCCCCTTATATTGGGTACTCACTTTTTAGAGCCTGGGTGAACTCCAGGAGAGTCATAGATCCCATAGGATCTATTATATATCATAATAAATAAAAGTGGGATTAGATCCCATGACCTTCGGCAGGGGAACTCAGCGCTGTTCCACTGAGCCACTTCGCTCCGCAGTTATTATTACAATCGTTACTTTAAGTATATAACAAATTAGAAATTAAAGAAGAGATATTTCAAAATTAAATTAATCCGATCTAATAATGAAAGGCCCTTAGGAAGGACGAGGCCGCGTTGTAGAAAAGTTATTCTTCTTCGCCCGCTCACTAAGGTTATGGAACTTGATATATTACATTTAGGACCTGAGGGGGGGGGGGGGGGGGGGTGGAGAGGAATTCCGAAATGAAAAGGGAGCAATTTCAAGGGCGCGGAGCCGCTGACATCCCGGCACGCAATTAAGGCACAATTCCTCTCCTCCCCTCTCCTATCTCCTAGCGAGGATCAACCGGCTCAGATTTAAGTTTTTTCTTTTTAATTAAAAGCAAAAATCATATGAGAGTTATTGTAATACTTTTACAAAAGTCTTATTTTATTTAAAAATATATATTTTCGTACACTGAAGTTACAACTTTCAAATTGACCCAGAATTCCTTGTTTTTCCCCTTAGGAGAGAATAGGGGAGCGAACTGTCAGTTCCAGAAGATAGTAAGTGAGAAAAAAAATGCATTATATATTTTCTTTTAGTAACAAAAAATTAAATTTTAATTAAATATTTTTTTAAATCGTTAAAATTTATGTCTTCTAACTAATTCAGAGAGGAGATTTTTAAGTATCCTAGGTGAGTGAATATTTCATGCTTCAACAAATACAAGGACAAAATGTACAAATTGGCATAAAGTTATCATAAATTTAAGAAGCAATCTAGGGCACAACCATCGCATATAAGTTTTAAAAATCACTCCCTGAGTATTATTTAAATGTTTATACTATCCTGTTCAGTATCTAAGACCGCGTATCCACTATGCTCGTGTAAGACCAGTGCTTCGCGTTGACACCTGCCGTATGCGGAGCGTGTAGCAGTGGAGGTTAATCCGCGCTCCGCCGGGTGTCGGTTTTTGCCCGAACTCAAAGAGGAGCGCGTGGGGTAGTGTGGACCGGTCGTGTAACATGAACATGAACAATGGGGGGGGGAGACTGAAAATCTTATATAAATATAAAATCTACTTCTTTTATTCTTTATAAATTCTACTAATACAATTTTATAGAAAAATAATATGGAATCCTGGGTGTTACAACCGGATTTGAACCCGGGATCTTCGGCACAGCAACTCAACGCTTCACATAATGAGCCACACCCCTCCCTTATACAAATTTTATCTAGTCTAATTTTACAATTACAATAAATGCCCCTACAAAATAGTACTGATCTGCATTCATCAGTTTACTTTCATTAAGAAAAATTAGAGTGCATCCGCTGTTAATTTTAAAGTATGCCGTATACTTTCTATTTCTTCGGAAATCTTTGGATGGACAGTGCCACTATGTTAAAAAGATTTTGGAAATTTGAGGAAAACATTTGCGGAACATTTTTGTAGTACCCACTCAATTCTAGATATCTTAGGTCCAACAGTAACTCGCGTTTGCTTATGTCTACATACAAGTCGACAAAAACGATCTCTTCTGTAGTTTTTTGTCAAATAATTAATTAAAATTTATACTGCTATACTAAATAATATACTAAATTTATACTAACTCGGACGAAGTGTTGTTCCTTTGAGATTCACCTGAACATGGCGGATCACTTCTTGTTCGGCCAACACGTCTCCATTAGGAGGGAACACGGAGCGGGGAGCACCGTTGATTCGCGAACATAGTGGATACGCGGCCTAAATAAACTATTGGGTCAAACAGTAACGATAATATTGTCCACTATCGATTATGTTTCCAGTAAATAGTATACTAAGTGTTTATATGAAGCGTTGCGGTGATATGCCACGACCTACTTCTCAGTGAATCGACCCTGCGATATTTGGAAAACTTCTTGAAGGTCGATGGCAAAATAAAACCTTTCCTGTGGTTTAAGTGGAGGAAATTTCGAACTGAGGCTGTACGACTGGTATATAAATACCAATTTCATTTTGAATTTTTTAAGCACTGGCAAGTCTTAAATAAGGAATAAGTGTTAACGATTACGAAGCAAGCCCTGGCTGATGACAGACAGGGACCGAACCTGGGAGGGCGCTAAGGAAGTGAAAGCCCACCTCTTCGTCATCCTAACCTCGCCCTTTATAGTCCCTTCGGTCCACTTCATGGGCCACTAGCACGTACACGCGCCTCTAATACCGGTAGGCCTTGATTTCAACATCATCCGACTGCTAAAGTATGTTTATTATTAGCATACTATCCTCAAATTCAAATATTAAGTAAATTGCGAAACAACAACCTCCCTCCTTGAAGCAAGGACTCAGAAAAAAAAGAGAGATTTTTGGTACTAATTTTATTGATAAATAAAATTAGATATTCATACAATAACAACAGTAATAGTAATACTTTGCTATGCGTCTTTGATTCAGTAGATGGTTCAAATTGAAATATTCCTATGTCTTCGATTGTGTAACCACCAAGTTTTCTTCCCAATTAAAGCTATCCACTTCATAAAATCAGAGGGAGCCCAAGACTGAATAAAAAATTTATCTGGCATTGCCGGTCTCGAAGACCTCAGAAGCCCAGCAAATACTGAGCTGAAGAGTTCCGTTCAAATATATATCTATACATGCAATTTAAATAATCAGAATAAGAAGTGGAAGAGCGAAGAGGGGCAGGAGGAGACAGATATATCAGAAGAGCAGAGAGTGACTATTGTGAAGAAGAGCCATAAAGAAGGGGATTAGCATACAATAGTTGGCAGGGGGAGAGAGTTGTGCTGCCACTGCGGGGCTCGAACCCAACAAATTGGCCACCTCCTCCCTCGCATACCTAGTGCTCATCCCTCGTCTTCTCGTCTCCTCCCTGCGATGTAAAGCAGCACACATTTGAAATGTCGTAGTGGACATAAAATAAATCGATCTGGTAAGTTTTAAGCCATGCTGTCAACCAACATACGTGAGAGTGCAAAAAGTATGTTACCGCAAACTTAAAAGACATTTTCTATTGAATTAACCTCGCGTATGTCATTGTAGCAATATATATTTATATATATACTTCATTGAGGTAAAGAAAAAAAAAAGGTTGAAGAAGATTGAACAGCAAGTGGATGAGAGACCTTTATTAGAAAAAAAGAAACAATAACAACAGTACCAAGGGGCGACCTGTGGTCTAGTGGTCAGCGTAACAAACTACTAAGCCCAAGATCGCGGGTTCGTAGCTCGGGAGGTGGCCATAGGATTTTTAAAGGGAGTAAAAACTCCTTAGTTATGCCGTCCGTCGGAAGGGAGGTTAGAAGGATCCCACAGGATCCCGAGCCTCTACGATGTCAGGTATTCGTTAAAAATCGCTATCCTAATTAAACCTGGATAAGCAAAATTTAGAACTCTGGAGTCCTTAACAAAAAACAAAGAACAACAATTTTCTTTCAATTCAACAACAAACAAGGATACAGAATAAAAAAAATATGTACAACTAATATAATGAATGCTACACCGTGAAGATAAAATGCAATATGAGATTTATTGTAAATCTTAACTAACTCTATTATTATATAATCGTCCCGTATAATAGTGGGGTAAGGCGAGAAAATTTAATTTATTCAGTGACAAGTGAATGACGAATTATTCAACAAAGTGATTAATAAAAAAAAAAACACTGTGAAAGAAAAAATGCGCCCCCCTCTCCATAAATATGCATTCAACGATTGCCTTCTCCCCCACGAACGTGAGAATGCGATAAAAGAAAAGGCAGAAGAAGTAGAAGTAGCGACCGGAAGGAGAGATGGCCAATAAAGATAAAGATAAAGATATCCGCCAAAGGCGCTACTTTAACGAGCAAGCCATTATAATTAAGTTAATTGCCATTTTTAAATTCAATTAATAATGAAACTCTCCCACTCTCACATACATTCATATATGGACTCGTGTATATACATGAAACAGCTCCATGAAATACTAATAAAAATTATTTTAATCAACTTTCGATCTTTTCCCCAAGTTAACTAACGTAAAGATATTCTAGGATTAGACTGGAATCAAAATTAATTAATATTTTTTATTAAATAATGACAAATGAGTGTTACATAATCGAAGGAAACCCACACAAGAGAGTTTTTAGTCGAGTTTTGCATTTTCAAAAGCCACAGTATGGTTCTATTCGAGAAAAAAAATGTAATGAGTAATAAGTTATAAAATAACAATATGTAAAATATTATTGATATATGAGCTATCAGGTTCTTCCATCTTTAAATCACCGCTGAACTCAATAATTTAATTTATTTATATTCCTAAATTATAAATGTTTTGGTAGAATCCATCTTTAATCTTGTAGATGATAACAGCTTAAGTGAACTAAACGAAGCATCACCGTTCAGCTGTGTAAAATAGAAAATAACATCACTCAATTAGTTTCTATAAATAAGTAAATTATTTTACAATATATTATAAAGTATATAATATAGATTAGCTACAAATAAAAAAGATTAATAATGTAAATATAATAAACAATAGATGATAAACATTTTTTTAAGGACAGGAGAAAGATGTGACCCGCAATACACCCTGACAGTTCGTTCTTAGTATCTATCTATATTTTATTCACTAGATTCTTTTTAATATCTCTTTGCCAATATTAGCCGCAGTGCTAACAATAAACAATAAACATGTATGAAGTACAATATAAAATTAGTAAAATGTATACGTTTTTTAAAAAAAATAGTAAAATTAATTAATAAAATATTTGATATGATGAGAACATTAATGGTTCTGTCTTCATAAAAATGGATTGAAATATACTACTTAAAATTTGGACTTAAGTTATGGAAGCTATCTCTGTAACAATTCGTATTAAAAAAAAAAATACAATTATTTGATATAATAAAACTTCGTGATTTTTATATTAAATGAAATTACACGCCTAAGTATTGTAAATTAAAAAGTAAGCAGTGTAGGAAAATAATCCAAGTTGACTTCGAGGACTAACACTCAGGTCGGTGTCCATGTCCCGTCTAATCGGCCCGACTCGAGGCTCGTTAGTTACAAACTGCAAATTTCTGGCTGAGACTGGGAGAGATAAGGGAGAACATGGCGAGTCCTCGGCCGAGTGAGCCCAAACAATCACATCTTCCATCTCGGTTGGACCTTTTGTAGTCTTCTTTCCCTCGGGATCGCCAAGCCGTGACTAACGACACTAGAGCTCCTTCAAGCGATATTGCGATTTGTTTTCGATGCATTCTTAATGTCTAGTCTTTTGTGGAAGCGACTAAAGGCGACAATTTTAGTGCTTACATGTATTCATTTAATGTGATGGAAGCATATGATTTTTTTTTTAATGTCCTTAAAGATTAAAATTCTACCCAAAAGCCGTGTATTTCATGATCGGTTTGATTTTAAGCTTAATATATAAAACTAACCATCATATGGCTATTAATCACTAGCATCGTATCCTATGTAAAAACAAAAAATTATTAAGAAAAAGTAAACTACCTATGGCAGATAAATTATTAATTGGTACAGTTTTTTAAAAAGTTGTTTTCTTTGTCTTCCATTCGTAATTAAATCACAGTTGTGAGCAAGTACTAAATTAAAAATTGATGATCCGTACCAACATAAAAACGCTATATTCATTGTTCATAAAATCATCTCACACTTACACCAACTTTAAGTCAGCGATATACAAGTTACTTAAAACCTACAACAATGACAGCTACACAAGTAAACCTGTCCCATAAGAAAGGTAACACCACATCGCCCTGTTACGGATCGTAACGCGAATCAACTAGTTAGTGTTAGTGTTATTACGGCACGATGGAGTGACAAGGAGGGAGCGACCCGACCCCACGGATCAGTTACCACTCCAATCGCGCCATTATCACCCTCCTTCCTTCCATCCTCCCCCAAAGGGAAAAACCTCATTCCATTTTTTTTACGCCTTGATACAGGACTACTGTCTCCACATTTTTTAACCCCCAAAGCAGGTATTATTGTACCTTGCTAAAAGTAATAGCAGACTATTACTATATTTTTCTATGCAAATTTTATCATGTCAGTTGACCTATATTTTATTTATTTAAGTGAATCTTACCTTTAACCCTTTGTTTTTGCACTCATTTTGCCTAAAAGTAGTAAGACTCAAGATGACACAAACTGTTTCTTTTCAAAATATATGAATGTGGAAGCGAGACAGCGGACGAGAGGAGCAGGTGTTGAACTGTTAGCAAGTGACCACTTTTTTATTAACCCTGTTGCTTATAACATTATCATTCTTCCCACTAGAAGACAACAGTTAATTTTACTCCAGTAAATACACGAATAAATAACAATTTTTGAAACCTGCGAAACGGCAATACAATATGATTAACTACACCACTCACTTAGTTAATATGACATTGCCATTAAACATAGAATTAAGTCTGCTACTGGACTTGTTTTTATCCAGCTAGATATTCTTGAAACTCTACGAACAACAAAATACATAATGGTCAAGGAAAATATAGTAAGCATCCATCTTGTTAAAGAGTCTATGTCAATAGACATTTTCATAGATGAAACATCTGCTGCACAAGTGAATAAGTGGTTATGTCGAATTTCGTTCAGAGAGAGTTAACTGTATTAAGGAAAGCGGAATCTTATAATCCCTGTAGTTGTAATATGATTGAAGGCTTGAAATGGAGTTGTAATATATGCAATATCACCATTTCAAGCCACGGCCTGACTTAGCCGCCTACTCACTATGAAAATAACACGTTTCCGCTCCCCTGCGTACTAGAAACTTATTTCAACGAAGATTCGACTTATTCACCAGGCCTGTAGATATGCTAAATTATACTATGTAATGACGGTTACCTATAGTCTTCTGTTATTAGACTTATTGTCCTTACTTATATAATTATAACAGTGACCATTAGCTAAGAGGTCAGAAGGAAGGAGACAAGTGAACGAAGTGAAGACCGCCGCCAAGGATATTTTTCTAAAGACAGCTCCCCCCCCCCCCCCCGCTGGGCCGGATCGATGCCACGCTAAGCCCTGCCCTTCTCTTGTTATTTAAAGTTCACTCCCTAGCATCATCATCATCAACATCCCCGTCTCCCCCCTCTCCTCTCCTCATCTAGTCTTCTCTCTTGATAAAACACAGAGGGGATGTTCATGGTCGACAAAAGTGTAAATGACGGTTAGTTTTAACAATACTCAAGTACTTCTCTACAATGTCACTTCAATTTTGATTTCTAATGAAACTTTATTACAGTCAATTGTAATAAATTGTTATAGGTATTATAAAATATTAAATCAACAATCACTGTTTTTATCAAATCTTTTTATAGATATTAATGGCGGAAGCCACACATCATTGTATATACAGCCCCAATGAAAAAGGAGTTGAGTCAGAATTTCTCCAAAATGAGTTTCTTGTACAACGAGAAGCGAAATCGTTTTATGTTCGCAGTGGATAAGAGGATAAGTCAGAGATTGGCTTGAAAATGAGTTATTGTTTATTTTATTGTCTATATTAGAATTCAAGCCAAAACCTACGGGAATACCACTATTTCCAAAATACAATTAAAACTCATTCTGTTCAAAATTCGACTTATTCACCGGAGCTGGAGTTATGTTGCCTTGTAGATTTGTAGAAGTATAAAATCGACCATTATAAAGTAGCATAAATTAGCCACAGGTCGCCGCTACATAATTAATAACACGTTACAGTTCTAAGACTCGTATAATGTGACGATACCACCAATCTCAACTTGCCAACTTACCTCTAAGATTACTCATAGCGCAATCCATCCATCCACGCCTAGGTCTATCCCTCGTACATTGGCTAGTCGGTTCGGCACTTTCCATCGTTTCTAAACCTAAAACTGTGTAAAAAAATGTAACAATCGCGATGATATCACTTGAATTACATTAACCGCCCTGTTCTCCAATAATCTCCAGTAAAAAGTAGTTGTGCTCATTAGTGTTTAGACCTTTTTTTATCACACTTAGACCATTTACACATCGATTAGAAAAAAAATAAAATAAAATTCTTTCCTTCTCGCTTCAACTTTCCCCTAATTCTTTTCCTTCCACAAATCCAAAAGACACAACGAAGATAATGAGAGGAGCGGGGATAGCAGAAGGATAGAGATAGGACTAACTGAGTTAGGGGCGTCACTAAGATCTAATAAAAGCGAGCGAGGATAGAGAGAGAGAGAGAGAGAGAGAGAGAGAGAGAGGGAGAGAGAGAGAGAGAGAAGAGAGATATGTTATCAGGCCCGGGGGCTTAGGGTACCCCCATTAGCCGCCGCCCCTTTATTTTTATTTCAGAGACGACACTAAAGTTAGCCCTAACGCTCTGTTTACTTCCATCCCTCTCTCCGACAAATCGTCCCGTCCGTTCTCTAAGCCGGGTCAGTACAGTCACCTGCTCGAGCCGGCCAATAAAGAGTATTCTAAAAGACATTGTTGGTTTTATCTAAAACTAATTCAGCGATGAATGAAGTAAAACTGAAAGTAATGAATACTTGTGACACAGCACTAAACTTAATGACACTCATTAATTTCCATGCTCCGATAAAGTAACTAACATCCAATAGGAAGAAAATGGTCCGGGTAGAGGTTTGAACAAATTCTGATTGAGGTAGTCAAGTGTCAACCTTTGATCCCTGAATTATAATCCCCGAAGAAGACCTGCAACGTGGGGCGAAACGTTGGATTTAAAATAAATAGTTTCCTCCAACCGGACCATTTTCTTCCTCTTATAACGTATGTAAGGCCAACAAATATTTTTCAACATAACTAACATCTAATTACTTTTTGTACCCAAGAAATAGGTACTTAAAACTAGGTGCCATAAACAGAAATGTGGCCGTTTGGAAGAACTCATTAGCTTCCATGGACATGAAACATGCAGGTGCTTTTAGAAAAAGGTGAAGACAAAGGGAATCACTAATTTATTGACAATAAAACGAAGAAAGAAGCCTACCATGTACATATCAATCCTAAGAACATTATAATCAATTTAATAATAGAAAATAAAATAGATTGAAAATCAGATGAAAGCATTACGCTCTTCGGATATTTGTTTCGAACAGTAGTAATATATTTCGAACAGTTTTGATTATGTGTGGTTTAGGATAAAGGGGTGATAGGCCATTGTAGACTCCTTGAAGTACTGCAGTTAAAGGATGTAGGTTCCAGCCAATAGTCCTCTGAGGTGGGAGCAGCATTCCAGCCGACACGAAGACCGCCATCACCGGACGAAAGGAACGGTAAGCAATAAATAGCGTTGCTTACAAGTACCATTGCCGCTAATGAGTGCCCACTGCTAAGTGAAGGAGGTGCTAACGACCGTGTACCTCTCTACCCGTACCTCACAGCTGCTCAGGTACTGTCCCAATTAGGAGGGGTACACGAACCTCTCTGCCCCCCCGCTCTAGAGACGTTCTAATGCATTAAACAGTTGGGTTTAATTGTAGGTCATACTCTTTAGAAATATTTAACAACAAGAATATTTTTAAAAATTTTAAATCATAGTGGAAGGCATTAACAGAGTACGAAAGGTACATGGTTACTATACCGGATAACAAGTGCGAGTCCGGGCGTGGCAGATAATTAATATTCTACACAAACGCCATTTTCGAACTTGAAAAGTTGCCCGCCCTTCAATGTTAAAGGCGGACCATCTCTTAGCTGAATAAATATAATAAATACTTTCAATGGACTAGAAAATGTAAGCAATATATTTTTTCCCAGTTCCTAACATATTTACACTGTATCGTATTAAAATAAATGACAATATTCGCTATTATTTATTTCGCAAGTTATAATTTTAGTATGTGATTAATATTCCATGCCTGACTCATATTCGTATGCAACGCTATCTAACGGTGATCGCGGTTACACAAGTTGTATTTGCACCTACTGTAGACTGTACTGTTTCTTGGACAATGATTGTGCAGGGAGGTGGTTCATCCTAGATCACGCTCAACCGCCTGATTTTCCCCCTATTTTGAGTAATCACTTTATAGAAGCTGGGAGAGCCCAAGAAGATTTCTAGATCCGATAGAGCTATGCTTTGTTGATAAAAGATTAAATAGAAGTCTGCTAGCAGCGGGACAGGACCTTCGGCACGCTAACTCAACGCTCTACCTTGGAGCCACTCCCCCCCCCCTTTAATACCTAAGAGTAAATTAAAGTAAGGCAACATATTATACACTATTTCATTACAAAAATAAAAAAAATATTCTTCTAAATTATTAGGCATTAAACGAGGGAAATTCAAATTTTATCTTAGCACGGCAACAGTTGGTTAACAGATTCACTCGTGCAGTTAGAAAAAAAGGAAATAAATTAATATCCTTTTTGGTACCCGCACCAACACAAACAGAGGCATGACCAATATAGCGGCTTAATTGACTTTGGATATAAACCGTTATAGGATTATTACAAATCGGACGACTGTTGGACCGTATCGACATGGAGATTTGTTAGCAGAGTGCAGTTGGCAGGCCTGGATTGGTGCAGACCTCGAGGCCCGGCCTGTCAGCCCATGTTGGTACATGTGATGACGTTTGCAGCGCCGTTATTCCTAATCATTGCAATCGATTCTAGTTCTATCGATATATATAGCGGGAATATCCATTCCAAATATCTCGGTAAATCACCTACATTTTTACAAACCAATTTTTGAGGGAAAACAAAAACAAAAAGAGCAATAGAATGAAAGTAATCTGTGGCGATTCATTTTCCGTATGTAATATGCCATATTTAACTACTTTCAAATTATACTTATGAAATAAACGAATCATTCTGGTCGCGAAAATTTTCTGTCAGATTTTATCAGGCTTATTCACTCAGACTATCCATTTTGACTATTTTTAACATGTAACGTAGTATGAAAACTGTTAGCCACGGAAATTTGATATTTGAGTCAGTGTGTAATCTAGTCGTGCACCCCGCCCCCCTCTTTAGTCACAATGTTACTGATACTTCTTCAAATGAAGGTAATATTTGTTTAATGATCTCTTCTTGATATTTTTTAAAATTTAATATTTAAAAGTTTTATACTAACGGAAACAATATTTGAAAGTTATGTATTACTGTGATATCAAATGTACAACAACCCCCCAAAAAAGGAAGTAACATTAAATTATTCATATATTTAAACTGAAAGTGATAATTTACTTTAAACTTTAAAATGTTTGCTGATCATAACATGGAAAGAGAGATATTGGTATCAAGCTAAAAACCATCTGGACAGATTTTTACTTTATCTCTAGCATTGGATCTTTACTTATTGTAGTTTTTAATTTGTATAGTAGAGAGACATATTACAGTAATAATACATTTAAGAAGTGCTTGATTCTGAACATGCTGTTCTTTTTTGTTGAGAATCTGGATTCATAATCTCTTTTTGATTTGCCGCTTATTAGGCCTAATTGGAAGTCATATCTTGTCTTTGTCAGGCATATTTTATTTATTATCAGAAACCACGAATATAAAACTATATATGTATCTTTACATAAAAATCAACTTTAATAATACTAGTATCGTTTTGACATTTTTTATTCTCATTCAAATAACTAAGAACCTTATATTAATCATATTGGTATATGAAAGATACCTTGCGAGATATAATTTCCAAACATGTATGAATTACCCTCGTACCGTCGGAAGGGATTCCCACCTGAGAACTCCTCGTTTGTTTCCCTTTTCCCAAGACAGAGGACAGGCCCCGAAGACCCTCCTACGAGGATACGATCCCCGGCGGGGAATGAAGTCGTTTTTCTTCGCCGAAGAGGCGCAGAAAGAATTGCTAGGACGGACAGAACCAGATTCCTGGAGGCTCTCTTGCCGTCCCTCCCGGCGACTCAATCTGTCTTTTTTCCTCCTCCGTCTTCTTTTTTTCTGTTCTTCCTCTTCCCTTCTTCTTCCAAACACCTTCGCAATTAGCACATTCCCTCTCCACGCCTTTGTATCGGCCCTGTTTGTCAAATTCTCGGCTGTTGCGGCCCAACTATTGTCTCTGACCCCTGCTTCAGTTATTCCAGGATCACAAAGGCGATTCCTATTTGCAAGTTATTTTTGCAACACTCCTGGGTATTATTAAATAAATTAAAATAAACGCTTCGGTTCCCTTCTAAAGCCCTGTCTCATATACCAGGCAGAGGTAATCATAATTTCTTGTTTTTATTATGCAACATTAAATATTTCGTTATGCGATTATTAATAACTAAAATAATAAAAAAATCTATGCCAGGATACAAATGGAAAAATCTAACAAAACGGCTGAAATTCAAATAAAGGAAGATAAGAAATACCAAATAACAAAAAAGCGTTTTCTATCATATTATAATTTTCTTTAAACAGAATAATTTTATCGGACTAAGATAAGATTAAAAGTACAATACTAATCGCAGTATATATATATATATATATATATATATATATATATATATATATATATATATATATATATATATATACTATAATAAACTAAGTTAAATAAATTTGTACAGAATCAATGGAGAAATTGATATTGATTGTTTATATTTCCGATTTCCATTTAGCTCTGTGGATTTTTTTCTGTCTCTTTTGATAAACAAAAAACAGACAAACATTATACAGCGGCAGGTTACAATTCGAAAAATCTAAGCATCCTGTCCTCTTCAGTCCCATATCACTGAACCTGAAAATTGGTGGCGATTACAATCATTAGACCCATCGGAACTTACACCTTCTAAGTTGAACTTTTTTTGAGCACTACCACTGGGTAGTTTTTCTACTTGCCTTTATCTCGGGACATGATTTATCATTCATTATATTACTTGATGTATGTACAGTTGTAAATTTCAATAAATCCATTTAAAAAAAAAGTTTTATTTTATGTTTTGAATAATTATTTCTTTTATATTTTTGAATCATAAATATTTTAATACCCAGATTTTACGCATACGTTAATGCCATTATACAATCAAGAATATTTTATAATACTTTATATAATTTTTAAAATATTAAATATAAAGAACTATTTCGTCTAAATAGAAGTATGTTTTTGAGAAGATGAAAGGTTAAAGATTTTTTAAATCAGTTAAGCATGGTTATTGTTAAAAAATATTTGTTAACTGTAATGTTGTTCAGAAATCAAGGAGAGCGGTACATAGGAGAGCCTTAATAAAGTTATATAAAACAAACTTAAATTTAAAATTTACTTTTACGAAATTATTAAATAGTCACTTGTATCCCTTGTCTTCTTGCGCACTCATATAGCATATCGTTAAGTTTCATGTATTATTGTCATATTACAGAGCCAACAACAACAGTTTAGGGTAATTCCTCGGTCTCTCGTGCGTTCCTCCACCCCACGGCTAAATATTTAACGCACCACTACCCCGGTGTCCTGCCTGCCAAGGATATGTTGCCTCATTCCCCATAAAAAGGAAAAAAAAAAGTACAAGATTCCTCCATTACTTAGTATCTGTAATCCGTCACATGCGATGTTATATCTCAACCATATTACCGTAATTATGATTAACCAAATTATTAATATATCAACTTTTTATATCAACGAAATAACTCGAATATATGAATTAATATATATATATATATATATATATATATATATATATATATATATATATATATATATATATATATTATTGACGCAAGTCAACGAGATTCCGACTAAAGTATTATATTCAATGAACATTCTTCCCCGTGTATACCTCGAGAACACAGGGATATAGGATCAGTGAAGAGAATGGATTTGTCTGGCTTGGACACGAGCCTTGGTAGCTCAGTGGTTAGAGCACCTCGCTAGAGACGGGGCGACCCGGGTTCGTTTCCCGACAAAGATATACTATTTTCTCTTCAAAATAAAACAATTAAAAAGAACAAAAAATAAATATATATATATAATACATCATTTTTTACTATGCTCGTTTCCCTAATTATTCAAATATTTAATGAAGAATGGTAGCAAATGATTTGTATCCGGTAGGGATAGCTTTTCCACGTTCAATAAATTAATTATAAAACAATTTATTTATTTATTGAGAAAACACATTTTAAAGTTTTTCTCCCCGTACATTAACATAATTCCTAAAACGCTGAAATTTAGATTTATTCGGACACCTCTATATATCCCTTGAATATAGAGAAATTTTGCTTTGAAATAAACTTTACAATCATAAATCCAACAAGTACGATTGTGAATTATAAAACTTTTAGGAATTATATCACTTCTAGAAAGCATCTAAATTTAATTAAAAAAAACAAATTCTCCCTCCCTTAAGAAGTTCAAGTACGAGACTATTTAAAAAAAGGGCTAGTAAAAATTAATTGCGAAACCTTTATCATGATAAAAATATAAAAATGGGCAATGTTTTGTCACCGCTGGCGATTCAAACAGGTGGCTATACCATTTCCACTTTTGTCCCACCCGAACTTCACCTGGCCGATTTTTATAAACTTCTAACACCTGATATCGAGAAAATGCTGCCGGTAACTTTATATTTTTATTGCTAATTATAAAATACATTATAATCTAACATGACATATTTCCGCCAACCCGGTGAATAAGTGTTAAGTCAAACTTTGTTCAAAATGAGTTAACTGTTTTGAGGGAAGCAAAATCGTGTCATTGGCTTGATATTGAGTTACTGCTTATATATAACTCAGTTACAAGCCAAAATCAACTCATTTTGGACAAAATTCGACTCATGCGGATTTTTTATTGTCAAATATATTTTCTGAAACTATACTTCAAAATAATCCATTGCTAGCCATCATCAAACAGCATCAGGGGTTCTGTTCTCATGTCCACATTCGGTATGGCAAGTTACGTCATATGGCAACTATCGTTCAAATAATCTTTTATGATACTGCATTATCTAAAAAAACCTTAACTACATTCGTAAAACCTCACAAACTCTCAATGTTCTCTATAGGTGTAAGAATTTAAACAATCGCTCTATGTATTTCATTTGTTCTAATTTGAGCGTTAATAAATGTTATTTGGATTACAAAATAGTCTAGGCGAGGGTCAAAATAAATTTTGAAATATTAAGGAACCGACGATTTGCCAATATTGCAGGTCTTCATCAGAACTAAGTACCTGAAGTTTGGAGAGATTATTGAGAATTTATTTACACCTCCTCATGGATCTCCAATGGTGAGATATTCTCCAATACATTATATATGCGTTCAACAAGCAATATAAAATTTATTGTTTAATATTGAGAACCTGAATAGCTTCTTACGCTTATCCGTAATTTTGTCTTTTACATTATAATAATTAAGAAGGCAGGTGCCCCTGAATTGTAAATTTCTATTTGTACTTCAATATAAATGTTTTGACCAATTCTGAGAACGGCGCAAAATGGTCAGGGGAGGGCAGCCAATTATTACACAAAATAAGAATGACTTATTTTATTGAGCCTACGTTTCGGCCTGATATTGAGAGAGTTGAAGTGTTGGGCTCTTTAAAATTATTATGATAATAAAAATCCATTTAATTAAGTTGATAAAATTCCAACCTGATCTCAATTAGATGACTCGGAAGTTAATTACACGAATGGGTTCATCAAAGAACAATAACCTCCTCAAAACGAACTAATACATTCAGGGACCCCTCAGAGCGTCATTAGAATGCTGTTATTTATCATCGGGGCCGTTTTAAGAAATCGGATTAGCATAGGTTGAGAGAGTGAGAGAGAGAAAGAGTGTGTAGAGAAGTCGTTTCGGTCATGCCAAGGTCTCCACCAATTAAAAACGCGGACGAATCTAATGCCTTAAAAATTTGAATATAATTAAAATTAGAGAAGTTGAAGAATTATTTATGAGATGAAATAATTGAAGGTGTCATTTAAATATTGGGCGGGGCAGGAGAACAATGGACAGAATGTCTACATTTGGAACAGCGTTCTGTGTAGGTGTTGGTTATGCCCGCTATAGGGCCTAACCGGTTCTTAATGACTTCACAGTGACAATAGATAATAATAATAATAATAATTATACTAGCAATTTATTAATAAATTTATGATAATCGAAATCAAATGATTAATTAACTAAAATTCGTCTTCTTAATCATAAATTATGATCATTAAGTGGCTATACTATGGAAAAACAAACAGGCATTTTTTCTTGTTTATTCCACAGCAGAATTTAAATTTAGGAATGTAGATTATTATTATTTCAATTTTTATTATTATTATTTGCGAAACATTAGTGCCTTCGAAGTTTGGTTATTAGTAATTTAATTTCAAATGAATTGCCTTTGATTATTTAAATACGTTCCATAAAAATGAATCACACTGGGCTCATGCACGCCTCCCGGGGAATGTTAGTTAATATATATATATATAATATGAGTGATTATACAAATAGCTGTCTTACCCACGTCCTCAGAAAGAACTAAAATTATTAACTCACCTGCAACAAACGAAAAAAACCCATTAATTTATTATATTTAATAGTTAGTTTAACATTCATATAGAAACAAACATTATCTATACATAAGTTTATTTTGTTATATCAGCAAGAGGTTAAGTACGCATTAAGAGTAAAAAATATATATAAATTTCGCCATAGACAAACAATAAAGCATCAACAAAATAATTATTAAAATGTTGAAGTAAGTTCAGAATAAACTATTAATGTTTAAAACCTATACCATCACCATCCATGAGGTAATGGGGTTTGGTTAGATCAAGGTAGGGGGCTGTACTGTTCCTAAGTTAACGCTTGTGCAAGGAAGTTATCGCACTTGAGGTATTTCTCACAGTTAAGGATACCGACTTTATGGAGGCGGGGCTATATAATCCTAATAATAGTGCAGTGACTCACTTTTTTCCTGCATGAGTCCTAGAAGGATCTGTAGATCCCACAGATGCAATAAATCACAGGTAAGAATTTTTGTATTATCTGCCAAGATTGGAATTGAACCCGTACCTTAAGCTTAGCTACAGAGCAATCTACTCACTGAATTACCCCGCTCCTTAATGTTTGATACATCATTTTGAAGTAAACTTACCTAAAAAGAAACTCTCTCTCTCTATATATATGTATATATTTCATTAACAACTTGAAATACTTAAAAACTAAATCATTTTAAGTACGTTTATATACATTAGATAAACGATATAGTTATTAGTGAATCGACTTTTAGAAACGGCCAATTCTGCTATGTTAAAGCATGTATATATATATATATATATATATAAAATATATATATCCACCAAATCGATGATGAGAAAACACAATTCAGATACAGTTAAGATTTAAATAAATCTATAGCTGTTGCTAATTCCCCGAGACGGAAGACAATAGTTGGATAATAAATTATGGGAAATGGTAGCGAGGTAAAGATAAAGGTAAAGCTGGTTCAAGTTGCTCAACTACATTTCCAAACTGTCAGCCAACTTCCTCATTCAGTTTCTTTTTAACTCTGTTATATCCCCCTCCCCACCCCCACGCTGCCCCCCTCATCCGGAACTTGTTAAATACTGTCTTAACGGTTCCTACCGCTTTCCCAACTATCTAATATTAATCGCCTTAATATATTATAACAAATAGCTTATATAATTTATAGTAGTATATAAAATAAACCTACGCCATTTGTTTATAGTATCAAAATAATTATTTTTTCCTAGGTGTACAAGATAATTTTTAAATCACATGATATTAAATAATTAAAAATACTATTTAAGTCATTAAAAAGCAACAATACTTATTGCTATTGTTATATAAGCCAAAATAAGTCATTAAATAAATTTGATGTTCATATCCATAAAATACTGATATTGCTAAATGATAAAATATAATCTGACTAAGATACTTAACGAACCAAGCTATATTAAGCTGTTGATCCCTTTCATCATCAGATTAAGGAACAAAAGTTATCGGAGGTTTGCCCGCAATCACCAACATAATCCATGAATCTTTACCAATTTAGCAGGCCAGAAATAGTATCCCGCTCGTCTAAGGCTTCATTTTAAACTCGAAATTTACAAAAAAGCATATAAATAAACCTATACATATATATCTTTCTGGCCATATTGTTGAATAGTTAACGAAGCAACTAGCCTCGAAGTGAATCAAGCAGCGAGGAGACTGACTCTTTGTCCCCTGCCCTTTATCTTCTCGACCAGTGACAAACTGCACCCGGCCTGAGAACCGCCTTCGGAGGGCTACAAGGACAAAAAGGGAACAAGAAGGAGGATCCTAAGGACAGACAAAATGGAAGAAGAGCCTCTGCACAAACCTCTGCCACTTTGATTGCTCATAAAACATTCAATTATATCGAGAGGAAGGTTCCCACGGCGGGGGCAGATCGTAAGGAGACTTTTACGGCCGTATAAAGTTGAGATGGGGGGGGGGGTCGAGGGTGCGCTTACCTCCGCCTTAGCTCTTTTATGATTGATGGTCGATATGAGATGTGCTGTCTTTATTTAAGCCCTTCCTTCTTGTTCGTTTTGTTCGCTTGCGAATTGCGGTCCAGTATATAATCGTTTAAATATTTTAATACAAATTTATAAATATGTTTATGGCACATAAATAAAAAGGAAATTAAGGCACTATAATACAGAATTTCAACCATAAGTCCTGTATCTCCTGGCAACAACAGGAATTAAGTTGGTGGAAAAATATATTAAGGAAGATTTATGGACCAGTCTACGAAGATGGGATGGTACGATACATCTGAATAAACACAGAGAGACACAATAAAAATTAGCATCAGTAAAAGTAGAGACAAATTGTACGGAAACAATTTCAGAAATAATAATGACAGATTTATTATCAACATAGGGATTAGCAGTACGTTGAAAACCGATCGGATGAAAGAAATCACGAAGAACTCAAAAGGGGTTGGCCATTTCCATAGTACTATCAAACAGATGTGTTAATTAGGTTGAAAAATATGACCATGCATATTCTCAGGAACTCAGGCAGACCTCACGAGGCTGATTAATTAACGATTTCCACGTGACCACAGGAGACAGAGGTCCGACGAGGTTGAAAAATGTGTATATCATGCGAATTCGTATCGTTAGCTACAAAAGAATAAACATAAATTCCACCAAATTGATTTGAGCGCCGACGGTTTTAGACAATAGATGGAGTGACCTAGAACCAAGCGTAAAAGACAGAGAAAGGAGGAAGCAGAGAAAGACGAGAGAGAGCCAGAGGGAAATGGAAGATTTAAGTTTGTATTTAAAGTGAAGTAGGAGTTTGGAAAAGATTTAAGTTGGCTTTAATTAAACTAATCCGGAGGGAAGGGCGTAAGTTAGGATTTATTCAGGGAGAGGAGGGAGGAGGGAGGAGGGAGGAGGTAGAGGCGAGATCTGTAATTGGGATCGCTCCTAAAGAGTGCGCCAGCTCCCTACGGCACGGCAACCAATTTAAACGAGGGGGGCTCTGAATTTAATTACGAGTGAGAGAGAGAGCTTGGGGGGGGGGTGTAATTTGTGAAAGGGTTTAGCCCGAGGAGCGCACATGCTACACAATCGATAGCTCATATTATGGAGGCCGTGTATTTCGGACACGTATTTGGTTCCTATATTGCTAATATCTATCTCGGCTACCCCTTGTATCTGTCCTTTAATAACCAACATTATATCCTCAGGGGGATGTCCACCATTCCTCTTTTCTATTCCTCTAGTTACCACAAAGATATATATAATATATTATATACACACAAAGATATTGATACAAAATATAGTGTAATAAAGGAGAGCACTTCATGAACTACCTACCTTATTCCGACACGGTAAGGATAGAAGGACACGTCCACATCTGAGTTCTCATCCAGAATAAATCATATGATTTATGATTTACAGTGGAAGGCAAAGTAACAAAACAATAGCAAAACTCGATAACACATAACACCGCTTTCAACCGTAGAAAGATACTCCCAGAAACTACACAAAACATGTCAAATACATCCTAATTAGTAACCAAGGATTAGTATGCTAAGTTGCGCTATTGGTCGAGTTCCATCAATAATAGCAAGCTGTAGAAAACACGGATCAGTGGAGCGGAATAGAGCAGCTGAGGAAAGGGTGACCATTATCAAAAAGCTTGTCTTCAATTATTTAATATTATAATAGTGTTGACTTATTTAACATCTTATAAATAAAACATATTGGCCTTCTTCCTGTGTCTCCTGTTAACATATGTTATCCTTATATAAATCGTATAACTCATACAAGTGCACAACAAATTGCCTACATAACCGTTGAAATATACAAAAGAAAATGGCTATACAGGTGAGTATATATATGCATATACGAGTAGTATTCATCTTGTAATAAAAAAAAAAAAAAAAAAAAAAATTGTCAATATCTTATATAATATGGAGAATAAATAGTATAATATGAAATTCGTAGAACTAAGAACGTTCTGGTTCGTAGTTTGCATTTAGGCTGTAGAAGTGTGGTCTGTTAATTAATTCATTATTTTTATATCCATAATTGAGGCGTTGACTGAAACTTTCATTTTTAGTTGTCAAAACAGTTTTTGACTTCTTCCGTAAAATTAAAACTTCCTAACGCTTCCATGTCAACGGCTCCTATAGAGAAATCATATACACACTTAAGTACAGTTGGCATTGTAGAGAAAAAACTAAAATGGAAATTGCAAAAAAACGAAATTACCAACGCAACATTGTCTTTCTAGCGACGAATAGTTTGATTACATTGTTAGATAAGATCTAAATACGTTTTAAGAGAACTACTCAGTTGCAATATTATCATCATTAGACAGAATTACAATATATAGGATAACTAGGAGCAGTTTGCAATTGGAGTTCGAGTGATAAATATTCCTGCCTATTCAAACTAATTAAGGCGGGGGAAAATATATTATAAGTATATTCTTTTCTAAAGATTCGAACCATCGTTAGTAAACCAAAAGTGCACAAGGATACAACACCCCTAAGCGCTGTTGAGGTCTAAGATATATTGCAGACTAGACTGGCACTAACAGTATCGACTATGAGGAATATATATGACAAGTAATGAGGGAGGCTAGAACAAGTGGAGTGCCATATTGATCCATCGCTCTTCCAGCGTGTGAGTGTGTATACACGTGTGGGCGTGGGCGTGTGTGGTGCGGGTGGGGGAGAGGGAGGGAATCATCCTAACAAGCTCCACATCCACCCGCGGGTTGGAAATTTAATATAGCCGAGCTCCTCCTTGTTCTATCCCGGACCAATTACCTACTCCCTGCTCCCTATATCCCTCCCTGCCTCCTCATTATAATAATAACCACCTCCGCCTTCTCACCCACGGCTAATATACCTGCGGAAATAAATGAAATCCTCCGGAGCGAAAGGAAAAATCGAAAAAATTGCAGAAGGGATGACCTCAACCGGAAACAATTTACAATAGATCGTTAACATCGTGAAGTCTATCTGTTACCATTGACGTTACAAACATGGCACTATTTTCCAAATATTTTTAGAACATAAAAAAACATATAAATGGTAGAATTGGAAGTAAGAAGTAGGAATGATATACTGCAGCGAATTTTAGCGAAGAAGAGATTTGCTACTCTCCTATGTTAAACGCAGTGTCTGTCAAGGGAATTGCTTTGTTATTGACTAATTTGTAACATTATTGGTAATTAACTAATTGTTATTTTATTCAAACGGCATTCAAGGAGTCTAACTTAAAAAGAGTGTCATATTATAAGAGTAACGAAAATCAAAATCCTAGCCCAAAATCATTTTTTAAAAGATCCGAATGAGCGTTTTCCCTTCCTAACATCGACTACATACAATACAATGTAGTCAATATACAATGACTACATACAAAATATTTAATTTACTTATACCGAATAATAAATAATGCATTATATTGTACTATATTTTTTAACCCTGAAGAAATAAAATCTCGGGCGAAACGTCAGCTTTTAACAAAAGACATTTTTTTTTAAGTAATCATTGGTGTCTATAAATGGTTATTTGTTCATAGCCAAGGTGCACACAATTTTATAGTTTATTGTTTTGAAAGTCAAAACGTTCCAGTCCAAACCTATGAGCCATCTCTAGAAGGCTAGTCACTTTGGAAGAGAACAGTCGACTGAGATTACTCACCTCCATTCTTCCCGAGTAACTAGCCCTAAAGATGGTTTAAAGTTGGGCCAAAACGTAGGCTTTCAGAATAATCAATCAAAAAATCAGAGCATCCAGATTACTACATATGCAGATCAGAGTCATAAAACATCAAAAGTTTTAATTAAAATCGATTAATAGCGGGTATCATTTCGGATTCCTTAGGATTCATAAAGTTTTCAAGATGCCATGCTTCGCCTTGTTACTCCCTAGCTGCAGGGATATAAAGAAGAAGAAGAAAATGAGTGAACAAAGGGACCCTTCCAATTAACCTGACAGAGAGGCCTAATCCTCAGGAAAGCAATAAACTGGACGCGACGTATCAAAATAAGAGAGCGGATAAATAAGCAGAGATCTAATCGCGGCCGTGGAAGTGTCCCGCCTAACGACCGCGCGCCGATATACGAGGAGGTTCCGTCGCTAAAGGTTAGTAAATCTGCGCTCCAGAGGGGGCGGCCATAGCGGAAAGTGAGGGAGGATTTCGGTCACATTTGCCTTGTAGATTCTGCCCCTCCGCACCTCGTCTCATCGGATTAGCATTTAATTAACTTATGTTATCTTCCCTCTCATTTCTCCGAAGGATTACTACTTGTCCATCAAGAAGAATCCTCGAGCAACACAAGCACCGAGCCGTTTCCTCCAACTCCACAATTTTTTTTCCAATAGTTTCTTACACAACTCCAGCCACGGAAAAGATGCGAGCGTTGACGAAATGCCGAGTCACGAAAACCTCTTGGCCCGAGGGCAAGGCATCACTCAACTGACGGGATTGGGAAGGAAGACTCTACTCTGTAGAAGGAACCTTCGCTTTCGTAAGTTGCGTTTCGCGAAACTTAAGCAATGTAAATTAAAGGCTATTATATAATCGCGAGAGGGAGCGAGGGCGATATATATATATATATTCTGATTCTTTATAGCCAAAAGAAATTTAAGAACTGACTGGTACTCAAGAATCAGAATATATATTTTCCATAACAGTCAAGATAAGTAGAAACCAATATATGTATAATAATTTAAAAATAAATAAATAAATTTATTTACTAGCGACACCACGAAATAGAGAGGAGAGAAGCGGCACAGAGCTCCGTCCAGACAAAATCAGTCACGGCTCTTTAGCCGAGATGAAAAGGTAATTTCAACAACAATGCACTAACTGTACCCTCCCCCCCCCCCACCCCCTTCAACAATTTACTATTACTATTTCGTCGTCTTTACTTCTTCCCTCATTCTTACCCTCCTTTCTAAACGAGTTGATGATGTCCATTTCAACTATTTCTTACCATCCTTTTCAAATGTTCTAAATTCTAGAAGAATTTGGTGTACATACTTTAATCTTTATGCACCGAAGAAGACCCGCAATGTGTGTCGAAACGTTGGCTTTCCAATAAACAGTTCTCATTATTTAAGACAATTTTTTTTAACCTCCACCCCTGATCACTGTCTTCCATATATACATACATATAAGGTCAACTAATATTATTAAAAAAATCTAAGATTTTTGTTTTGTGACTAACTGACTTCCCTATAAAATAAATATCATGTCTTTAAATCTCCCCTCCCCCCAATCCTGCATTGCAACAGATTTAATATATTTTGCATTTAGGTAAACCGTACCCATCGCATATGAAGTAAAGTTAACGATATATGAGAAAATTCAATTAATTTTAATATACTTATTGAACTCAACAGAGAACAGTTATTAAGACCGCCTTAGAAAGCGAGCAGTATATCGCAATGCTGTTAGGGCCCTGATCAAGTGTAATATAGCGAACGAAGGAGAGGGGTGAGGAGAGTTAAAAAGCCCACCCGCGTTTTTAGGGCCAAGGGTCCAAATTTAGCACCAAATCCCACCCCCGGCGGCAAAATAAGCCCTGCGAGGCCTCCGGTAAGAATGCATGTATATATATATATATATATATATATATATATATCGAGAGCTCGAGTCCGATCATCAGTTTGTCAGGCAGAATCCTTTTCGTATCTAGTCTAATCCTAATCCCAGATTGCTTGTTTGGAGCTGGTGCAAAGTATGGTAAATGATGTTGGAAAGAAAGGATTTGGTGGGATGGGGCTCCCCTAGGTGAATACAGAATACTCTATTGAATGAATGAAATCCATAATATACAATACGTAATATGACAATAATAAACGAAACATCAATATGATTGGGCGAGGAGCCGGGGGAAACAAATGGAAATCGAATGATATTGTGAAGGCACAATATTTACAAAACAGTATTTTTTAAAACATTTTGAAAAAAAAAACCCATATATCATGGACCTGCCGTAAATCTCTTGGAAATTGATCACAACAAGATCCTCCTAGAGATCACCCAGCTTACAAATGATAAGAACGGAAGGTTTGAGAATGATCTCAACCTAATCTCTCCCCTGCACAACCGTTGAAATAGAAGCAGTACCGATTCCTAGTTTTCATTAGTTGAAGTGGTACATGACCCACCTTTCCAAACGCACACAGAACTATTTTTATAAAATAAGCCAAACAGAAATATTTGAAAAAAAATGAGTTATTCCTTTTGGATTCTCATCTCTTCCAAATTAAATATATTACCAGATGAGGGTAAGATTTTTAGTTGAAACACTATTTTACAGAATCTTGTTGAGTTAGATCCAGCTTTGTTGCTATCCAGCTAGCTGGGCAAAAGGTAGGCAACCCTTCCGCCTCCAGTAAAAGATGGAGATTTCATTCTTTAAATTTTTGTGTAAATATATACTCAACCTTTCCACGTATTTCTAAAAGACAAAAGATTCAAGTTGAAGAATGTGTTTTGATAAGGAGGATAGAAATCCGAACTATTGCTGTCCCGAGGACCGGTAAGGTATCTCTATAGCCAAGAGTTATGTCCACCTCGTCCTCTTCTTCATTCCTCCCTCTTCTTGATTTTTTTGTTTCTTTTTTTCCATGAAGAAGAGAAACGCGAGCCCCCCCCCCCCCCCCGAGATGAAGCAATTCAACAACAACGGCCGCATTCCTCACATTAGAGCCAGCCGTGGATAAGGATCTAGAGAGGATTCCTGAGGAGCAGGACCAAGTAGGGGGGAGGGAGATGGACGAGCACACGACATATGCCAAGGATGTGGTACCCTTTTTTCGGTTCTCTCGCCCGACGTCTTCTTCGTGTTTGCCGACTTATCATTAATTATTCAAGACGACTTCATTTCGTAGCATGAAGGCACTCGAAGTGTAGAACAAACTCCTCCATCACGTTTGCTAAGCTGGGAGTCCCTCCAGAGGCTCACTTAGCCTTTATAAACTGGGTACCCGCCCTAACATGTACTGAGATCCACGTCGCCGTAAACACATAGGACCGAGAAGGACGAGACAGTAGGCCGCCTTCCCGATCCAATTCGGGCCTCAGTCCAGAGACCTCCTGCACTTTAGCAAATTGTGTTAGTGGTTCCTCTTCCCCCCCCCCTACCCTTCCACTTCCTACTAATACTAATACTCCCTTACTACTACTACTACTACAATTTTACTCCATTAGCTACGAGCTTCTCTTGTTTGTCCCATCTCTCCATGTCCTCTGCCTAGTTAATCTGCCAATAGATGTCGCTAATGCAAAATACAAAATCGAAATATTTTCACTTAGTTCAAATAAAAGTAACAAGAATCATTACGTAAAATGATAAAATGATACATATTTGAACTAATCGCAGAATTATTAAGGTGTTGCATTATGCATTTTTTATATTGACATTGCTTCATATTACTTAATCCAAACTTAGCCATTTCTTTTAGCTAAGACAAAAAAATTTCAAAACGGTGCAAGCACCATTAAAGGCCCAAATGATGTAATTGGGATTTCGAGAACGTTGTTGAGAAACTCCGCTACAGCACAAGATTGCTCAAAAAGTGGTTCTGAACCAAATCTCGGTACGGAATGTTTAGCATGATTGCTTTGTAATTTTATTGTATTTTGAAAGAAAATTCGTTTATTTCTTCAGTACCACAATTCACCGGAATACTGTTCAGTAGAAATTTAATTCGTGATTCCGATTGACTGTATGTGTTCGGAAACACTGGAAATATTGTTTCCGAACACAACCAGCATCGATCGGCTCAAGAACAACGGACTCTAAGGTACTTCAAGATCCAGGAAGAAGAATATAGGAGCTATTAACAGCGGTACAGCATGTACTCATAAGTGCGACCACATCCTCGTGATCTCGACAGCACTTCAATCAGTTACAACCTTCAAAGAGATATTGTTACCTTACGACACTTAACGAAGAAGATGACAGAGGAGAGGTGATCAACACCGCTGGACTCAACAAGTCCTCCATTAAAGATGCAGAGGGAAGCTGCGTGTACTCCTTCCCGGGACTGGACTGAAATATGTACAACAAGGTAGGGCTAGGCAGGGACACGGCTGGCTAAATAAATAATCAACTACATAGCTATCTACTCAGGTTAATGTAAATTTTAGAGCTGGATCAAAAGTGATCTAGTTTGCAAGAGCAATGAGACGGCTCAGCTCAACATAAACTATTGTCGATGGCTTCAGGGCCTGTTTCAATAATCCATCATTCGACCCTCTCCACTTCTGCTCTTCCTATCGGCTACTGTTTCTCCCCTTGTCTGTATTTATTAATAATCTTGTCTATACTATAGTAAGCAGTTAATTAATATATTAATACAAAACCAAGTATAGCAATGACAAAAGATAATAATACGAATCCTTGTAGAACACCGGCTAATCAAAGTTAAGATTTTAGCCTTATACGCCAAAAAATATATGCATTAAAACATAATTCTGAATCAAATGAAAGGTGTTAAAGTAAAAATCACATTACCAACTCCTATTCACCTTTAATTTTTAAAATCACACTTTGAATCATAAGTAACTTTCCTAAATGAACACACTAGTTCAAAAATGTACAGTCGAAGAAGATATTTATTTCGATTGCGTTAATACTGATACTCAAATCTGGTTCCCAACTGATAGAATATAAATATTTCACGAGACTTCCTAACGTCTCAAGTAGATAGACAAATCTGTAGGTACAGAGTTAGGAGGAGGGCACTTCAATTAATTTACTTATCTTAACTGCAAACACAAGGCAAAGCGTGGAATTTAACCTGAACTGTCCAATCATAGAAAGCGTAGAATCCCCAAAAATACTAAACCCGATAGCAACTTTTATTTATTTTATTTTTTGAAGTAAGCTCGATATATTTGATTTGGTTTGGCAATGTATATTAATCTCATATCTAGGTCCATTCGACTAAAATACTACAGGATTGAGAAGCCTATGTTTAGACATTAACATGACGTACAATCTGTACTCTACGCACCCTATGATACGAAACAAAGACACCATGAACAGTCCCATAAAGGAGTAGCAATGATCGCTTGAAGAAGCCAATGGAAGATACGTCGAATTAAATATCCCGCGTGGGTATACTCCAAGCTCTGGGTAGGCGTCTCCTGTCTAATGAAGTATTGGCCCTACCTACCGCACTATACACTATATATCTTCTGTATCATTTATTCAAAAAAAAATAACAACTATTATCATAAGAAATTTAATAAGATATTATTCGACTAATAAATTATTATTAAAGATAGACCGATGCCCAACGCTCATCTTGACGATATCACTGGCAAGAAAATTGAAACGAACAGCGCTCAAAAATGAAATATAAATATTTAGCTTCCTCAACCTCGACAGCTGTACAATATATCCCTTCAATACCTAATATCTTTTTTAGCAATTGAAGAAACATTTATATAATCCTAAACATTGAGATGGTACGGGATTCAAAACTGGTTAAATAGTTTTTGGCATTCGTTTCAATAGGAACCGTAATACGAGAGAAAACAATTAATAAAACATGGTAAGATTACTCCGACGAACATATTATGCTACCTCTTCCAACCAAAACATTTGTTTTTTGAGAAAATCTGACAAAAATAAAAATTAAAGACAATTGTCCTAAGGTATTAGTATCAAATATCATTATTTGAAAGTCAAATAACGCTCAAGACAATGATTCGGTGGTTGAATTCACGAAATCAACTTTTCAATTTTTGAACTTTCAATTTATCCTATAAATAACGTTAAGGATACGAAGATAAAATGCCACAAGAAATGTAATTGAAAAAACAAATTTAAAGACAATAGAAAAATTAGTATTAAAAGGCATAATCCTTTTTTTTTTTGGAACTTATAAAAAATAGCCGTTTTCATAGTAGCTCCGAGTTCTGCCCATGCGTGCCTAACATTACATTACGTTAACATACTTACAATTAATACATTAAAGATTAACTTACGAATCGTGTTAAATCATGTCCGTAAATGTTAGATAGCAATAGGTAACATTTACTCACCTGAAAAAATAAAAGAAAATTTATTAATAATGGATTAATTGTATACTAAAAAAAAAAGTAACTTATCTTCTCAGAATGTACTTATATTATTTTTAAAGATTTTATTAGCAGAAAAAAAATCAGGCATATTTCATGCTAATGTACAAAAATATGCTTTTAATTGATCTTTTTACAATAAAAAAGCAAGCCTATATAAATCAATCTAATTAATGCATTTTTTTATTTTTAATAGTTTACGTATTATTAAGTATAGGTTTTTTCATAATAACAATTCCTACCTGATGAATGTAATAATAATTTTCATGATACAATTTTTATGTTATGATATAAAATTATAAAATATATCGGCAATATCTTGTAGTACTGGGTTCGGAAAGGTAAAGAACCAAAAGAGGAAGAAAAAAAAAGAAGTTGATTGATAGCTATCAAGTCTGCACGAAGAAGGAAACATGGGCAGGACAAACTAAACAACCACATTAACATAAGATTGAGCCACGAAATGTAAATTACTGTCATCAGCTAAAGTAAACATTGCTGATTGGTTTAGCTAACTTATCTCAATTCTATCGAAAGATGTTGATTTTTATTTTATTGCTCCGAACAAACATAATAATTATATCCTTCCAATAAGAATAATAAAAATAAGACTCTCACTATCATAGCAAACGCAAGATAAAATCATCTGTTGGCTATTCTAGAACATAACATGGTATCACATTTAAGGCAATGGCAATATAAAATTTTGAAGTTTATTTATCATAACTGCAAATAGTTCCTTGAAAAGTCTACAGATAGCGCTATATATCTTAGAAATATTATCCCATCACTTGTATCCTGTAGACTTGTAATTGATGAGATTATCTATCGCTAACATATCAAGGTATCGGCTATCCATTGAAGTTAATATGGTTCTTGTGTCTCAAAAAAAAATGTATTTATACAAAACAGAAGACCTGTGGACAAAACAGATAAGAGGAATCCCAGGTTCCAACAGAAATAATAAAACAAATACGGACGCATTTATCATAATAAATCAAAGAGACAGCATCAAAAATTAATTGAAGAAAAGACTGAATCCTTAAAAACAGAAAAAATGGTGAAGACTTTAAAAGCCCCTCGATATGAGACCTTTATCATGTACAAACATGGCTAGAGTTGTGCAGAGAAATGATTTAGCCTGGATCAAACTCAACCTTTTTGGGGTTCTATGGCATCGACTGTATCATCCGGTCATTAGTAACTAGGTATGCTCAATGAAGGTCAACAAATCCAATAAGTCATCAACGCCTGTTATCAGTTTAAATAATTTATCTGCCAAATCCAGATTTGAACCCTGATCGTCGCTCTGCACACTGAGTCGTACCCCACTACAACATGAGTCGAATATTTCCGAATTCCGTTTCGAGTTTAAATGTAACCATGATATTAGACAAATGTTACCAATATTGATAAAACCAAATATTGTCCATAATTACCTCAATACTAAACACCATTATGCGTTAAATCTATAGCGATATAGCTGTTGATAGGCTTTAACAACGCGTTATACAACAGAACCTATTCGTTATTATTGTAGAACCTCAACTACCAACCAATAATCTTTGTAACTTGCAATCAATTGTAACCATAATTTTATGTAAACGTTTTGTAATTGTATACTTATTATAACCAATAATCCTAGGCTAATCTTACAGTCAAAAAGGCCAACTAGCTTAGAGGCATGGTAGCTCAAGAAGTTGTAGGTTATGTTTTCCAAATTAATGTAAATAAGTGGCTTAAGAGATCAAGATACATAATCATGAATGTATTTTGTAATCTAGAAGGCTTATTTGACTTTCATCCAAATTAATCCCAAAAAGCAAAAACGCAGTATGGAATTTCGAGGCTATACAATCAGCCTGAGGAAATTATTGTTATAATAGCTCGTCCTATGGCCAAGCGTTGTTTTCATAGTGTCGATAATTTCGAAAAACCTTCAGGTCCCCCATCCTCACTCTTTTTCTCCCCCTCTCACACTCACACACACACACACTCTCTCTCTCTCACCTTGGTTATTTGTTCCCTCTCTCCCTACCTCCCAGAGGTTTTTCATAAGAGGCTGCCCGGAAGGTGTTCAATACCGCCCCTGCTTCCACCACCACCCCACAGACTCCTTTATATTCTTCGCACTCGCCGAGAGCCCCCTGCATCCAATACATCCGCCCCCAATAGGTATGCCGGTGGAGGCGCCCGAGGAGCTGCGATGTATTTTTCATTCGTGCCGCCACCGCAAATTGCAATTTACTTCGCAGGGCCGATCCCAATCCCTCTTGGCCCTCCCCAACCTCCTCGCACGTACCCTCCCTCCTTATCCTCCTCACACACGCCTCCCTAAGCCTCGTCCGGACTTTATTAAACCGTCCTCAGGGTATCTCATCATCTCTTCTTACCACGGTCCTCCAAGCGAATCGGTATTAAGAACAATAAAATCAACTTCTCACATTAGACACATATACTGTGCTCAGTACATGATAGAGACTGTACAGTTACCTAGCCAAAGATGTGGAGGGAGATGGCTATGCAAGGCCTTGGCTAGTAATGGAATTTAGACCAGAATGATAAGATTCCAGTTCCCTCAGTAAAATGAACTCTCTCTGGACAAAATTCCACTGATCTTTTTATTCACCGTGACTGCAGAGATGTGAGTAGCAGTCCAACTATCTATTTCATTATGAATTCCCATTATATATCTCTTTAATCTCTCCAAATGTACAATTCAACAACACTCTGCACTATTATCTATCGACTAGAGTTTATAAATAAGATAAAATATATTATTAATCTTCTTCATACACATTTTATAAAAACTGTTGACAGAGAAGACTTTAAATTCGAACAATATTTTTACCAGACACTTCATACCTCCATATATTCAGAACTAATCCAAGAATAATGCAGTAGTTACTATAAAAAGAGAAGATTTACCGTTGAGAAGGGAAGAGAACAGTAGCAGAGAGGAGATACACCACCACAGTATTTAGAACTTTTTCAGAGCCTAGGGCAGGAGATAAGGGCCACAATCCCTGCGATATTTTAGTCTAATACAGTCCGAAGGGACGGCGGCGCCACCTTCACCTCTTCGCTGTTCTTTATCCCGCTTTACGTACGATCGTATGAATTGAGGTAGCTATATTTACTATCATATAAATTATAAAGCAAATACATAACCTCTAGTTCTGTCTCTGGGAGGTTTGTCAAGTTAGTGAACAATCGTGGAATTCTCAGACCAAATATTTTCCTTACAAACATAAAAATTCACAAGGCCGGAGGATTAATAAGGGTTAACTGTTTGACTAAATAAATCATTTGAGCTTCTTGGTCGACTCTCGTCTATTTTATTAAATAAACAATCAAGGTACAGGCATCCTGAAGACGATTCACATGTTTGCGACGAACCGTTGGCTTACAGAATAAAAATAATTACACTGACTGTAAACTGAGAGTAATGGATGTTAAAATTTAAAATAATATATATATATAACGATTCCGGTTATCTGAAAGCAGTTAACTATCTCTGGACAAAATCCGATTTAACGACTTATTGTAGCGGGGCTGTAGAAATATCACCCAATTTATTTACTTTTTGATAATAAAAAAAAAAGTACTTACAAGTATTTAAAAAAATGATAAGGGGCTTGAAAGTTCAAACGTTCTTAGAAAAAACGAAATATACCCTGGGCACAGACAAAAGAAATTTATCGATTAAGTTTGTCATGTTTGAATGTTCAACATCTATGTAGATCTGTGTATAAATCTCTCTAATATAATTGTCTGTGAATACACAAACAATTTTCCACTTCGAAACCATAATATTGAAAATTTATGGAAGTCTCATGACAAAGGAAGCGGCCTTATATAATCAACTGTAAAAAAGTGGAGAACTTAAAATATCTAATTACGGAATTAGTAGAAGTTAGTTGAGTTCCTAGATTCGCTTACAATTATATGTTTCTTCTCATCTTTAAGCTCAACCTCAAAAAGGTTATATCTTTAAACTGCTAAAATAAAAAAGCCATCCAGTAGCTAATAAGAAGGAGTACAATTGACAAGAGGTAGGGAGCACTATATAGGACCTTTAGGACCACGAGGAGCCACAAAGAGATAAGCCCCCGGGCAGGGAAGGGTCCAATCTAAGGACAAAACCTTGCGGCAGCCATTGTTAGCCCTCAGCCAACCAGGGCAGCTTCCTCTTTTCTGGCTTTTTATATAACTTTCGTTATAAAACAGATAACTCTCTTTGTTCCTTTAATGGCGAGTGAGGATTTATATAAACCGCGAGGAATGGATATTGCCCAAGGAGAGAAGCCATGTGCCAGTAATGTTCGGGATCTAATAGAAATCGATGATTCGGTCGATTCCATTCAATTACCTAGATGGATATCTCCGCTGTTTTCGCAAAGCCAATAAAGGCTACTCTAAACCTCGGAGAGGACAGTAAAGGTTCGAACCTACGACCCACTGTGGTCATGGACGCACCTTCATTTTCTACATCGCCGCCCCTAACCTGGTTGTCGTCGAGCCCATCAGCTCGACTTGCTGAGGTACTGTTGGAGATAGTGTACTGCGGAGTCCGATAACCTTCGAATAAGTGGACATCATTGGATATAAACAAAGAACCAAAATCCAATTTATGGTAGATGTCATCAAGTTTCCATCGCAACGGTCAACAAAGTCAACAATTTACGAAAATAACAGGTACTTGTGTATATAATGCACGCCCGAAATAGGCCAATGTTCTACGCATGCCCAAGCAGTTACATTTTATAACAGCTACATTTCTAACAGTTACCTTGGATAACCTTACATTTTTGACAGACATTATTGTACGTTTACTAGTGTGTTCGAGAGTTGTTGTATCTTCATTTTTGTTTCTTGCTCATTTGTTGTTTGCTTGGTGATTTATTGTACATCATTTGTTGTTTGGTGATTTATAATTATACGACTATGCTTATCGTATGAATTGTATGTTTCTAAATAATTATTTCAATTTTAAATTGTTTGTATACTGCATTATTTATTTATGTTATTATTTTCCACCCAAATGCGATTGAATAGTATGTTTTTAAATAATTATTTTAATTTTAAATTGTTTATATATTGCATTATTTATTTATGTCATTATTATATTTATTTACATTATATACTTCATTATTTTATTATACGTTATATATCCAATTAAATTATTATTACTTGGATTTATTTATTTCCATTATTATTACATTCTGTTATGTTTTGGGCAACAAGAATCTACGGCGGGGCCGGGGGCAAATCTTTTCCCTTCAAAATATCCGGAGGGAGCTGATCTCGGCCAAACTAAGGTGCCAATAAAAATATTTGAAAAGGTTATCCAAGGTAACTGTTAGAAATGTAACTGTTATAAAATGTAACTGCTTGGGCATGCGTAGAACATTGGCCTATTTCAAGCGTGCATTATATACACAAGTACCAAATAACAAACCATGCGACAGTCGCGAAGAAGCTCTCAATGATAAGGTTACGAATCATTTAGCAACATAATACCACTGCCATTATTCCAATAACCAGCACCATTATGTAGGTTATTCCAATAACCAGCACCATTATGTAGGTTATTCCAATAACCAGCACCATTATGTAGGTTATTCCAATAATTGGAATATTTATTTACCACATAACAATACAGATTTTAGTTCAATCTCATCCTGACAATTGAAAAACCTGACTCCCAAATGATTTTATAGGACCCAAGTCATAAAAATGGTCTTATCGCTTGCCGGTAATGCAAGCAATATCAGGTTTGAGTAGAACATTGACAAGAAACATCAAAGAACTTCTGACCATCCAAACATTTGATGAATTGATTTCTAATGAAAGAACAATTCGCCGTTAGTTTTTTCCCTTAACATTTATCTAGAACGAACTAAACCATATCGTTTGCGAATCTTTTTATAACTGATTTATACACTTGTTACGTACACTCAAAACAAATTATCTCTCATTTCTTCCAACAGAATAAATATATCCATTACTATTGAATCTCCGTTTATACACCCTTTCAAGAAATTGGAAGTACATAAGATGTCATACAACAAGGCCGAACCTCATGTGAAGGCGTACAGACATTAAATTTTCCTCCATTCACATCCTTTGGGAACACCTTTCTTTCCTTAGAGGCAAAAAGAACTTTTGGCCAACTCTAAACTTCTATTTGCATTAATAATAGCCATAGCGCTCGACTTTCGCAAACATACTCAACATCCACATCGATCTAATTGAAGAAAACAAAGCGATATCATTGGCCACTAAGCCAAAGGCTCAACAAGACTCCTTCTATACATAAATCCTTTAGTTATGGCCCAGTTGAAAACTCATTAAGAACACATCGGAATAAAAATGGATGAAAGATATTTAGCTCCTGATATTAAATCAACTAAATCCGATTTCTTATCCCCCAAGACCGCAGGAGAACCCGTTCATTCGGAAGAAGAAAAAAGTTTCGAAATGAAAAGTCCTTGTGGCCCCGAACCCCCGTCAACAGAGCTGTAACTGGATTAGGAGGGGCCCGAAAGAGTTGGAGAGGAAATGGTCTGGAACGGAGCCGCACCGACGATCCGCGACAGCACTTCCGAGACCAACTCCCGTCACCAAAACTAACATTGACATTACTAACGGTCGGGCTAGTAATAATCTTATGAAAAGAAGTTATTATAAGACGGGCTTTGTAAGGAACCAATTCGTGAAGAGATGCTGAGCGCTGAATCAACTGGTAATGGCATCAAGTTTAGGCTGATGCGTATGTGGGAGGATTACGTTATGGAGAATGTTGGAGTTTCAGAATTTGATAATGGTCCGTGGATAGAAGTATAAAAGCAGCGATTAGTGATATAGTTTATTGTCTTACAAAGGCCATTGAATGGTTTAAAGCTACACCAACTTTTCATATTCCGCATAAAAACAAAAAAAAAGTACCAAAAATCAGGATACGAGATTGGAAAAGCACGCATGGTCATCAATATTCATAACTTGGTACTGCCTGTCAGAAATACAAAAAAAAAAAAAAATGCGCTACTATATATATAAAACAAACAAACACACGCACACGGATAAACATAAAACAAATAAAAAACGAGGAAATAGAGCGTAGAGAACCATTAAATAAGATACGCTAGCAACTGACACCAACATAGGACCCTTTGGTCCGACTGCTATGTATAGGACTAATATTGTAGAGAATTGAGGTGGTTCACGTCGACAGCTTGGACAAAGGATCGAGCCACGCGCCTAACCTTTTTATCTTCTATTCCGTATAAGTTACTACTTTGAGTCATTGCCATGTGCCATTAACTTCCACATTATACTGAATCCTTAAGATTCTCAAGAAACAGTAATTAAGAGAGTATTATTTACAACAGAGACCGGGGTGGATCAGTAATAGAGCGCTGAGTTGTCGTTCCGAAGGTCTTGGGTTCAAATCCTGTCTGCTGATAACTTTTATTTAATCTGTTAAATGGCCGAGATGGAACCTATGGGATCTAAGATCCTCCTTGGGACTCTCCCAGCATCTATCAATTGGGTAACCCGAAATAGGGAAGGAAATTTGGCGGTTGAGGACAAATCACCTGCTTGCACAAACGTTGTCCAAGGAACAGTTCAGTTTCTACCACTACTTGAACCACTAAGTAGATTGTAGTGGTACAAGTTCTTTTTATTATTATTTAAAACACCAGGAGCGGTTTTTCCGGTTGTTCCGCCGAAAACCATAAAACGTACATGGTGAATTTGACGAGTCACCACAGAACAGGCCCTCACGTTAGCTCTGAAGATGGCCTACAATGTGGGCCGAAACGTTGGCACAATTAAAAAATAAGTTATTTTGTGTTATTTTTGACTGCACCCATGACCAATTCAATCCATTATTACAATTATCCAGTCAACTATTTTCCACTCAAACATAAAACGAATAAATTAAGACTTGAATCAACCTTAATGCCAATACATATTAAAAACATCCTATTGAAAAAACTACAGTACTGCTCCCTGGGAAGGAATTATACAACTTGAGAATAAATAAGTCCCATCATTGGAACTGAAAAGAGATGGGACCCCAGCCGCCATGAGAGATGTATTTTTTATTTTAAATATTATTATTTATTGGCTGTTGACGGGACTCGCTTATCGCCGCCAGATCTGCGTGGGCCCTGACTTCACATCGCGATGTCAAAACACATCTTGGCTAGTCATCTCCCCAATTTCCATTTTAATTAATTACAATTATTAAACATGATTAATGATTTTATAATGGGTATCAATTTTCTTGCATATTACTAAAACGGTTATGAATATCATTATTTTGAAGGAAATGCCTTTTTATTAATTGTATTATCCAATGACAAGGAAACAACATTATAATTAAGAAAGCTATTATTTTTTCATAAAATTTTAATATGCCCCCTGATTTATCATTTTTTAAAAACATCATCATTCTCTCAAGGCTGAACTGTATGAAATTATACGATTCCGTAACCGTAAAAAAAGCACTATCAATTAAAATAAAATAAAAAAGCGTTCTTTCACAAATAATCAAAATTCGATGAGATACATACCCATTTCACTCCTACCTATTCAAGATATAAATTAAGAAAGCTACAGCTACCTTTAAAAAACAACACATAAATACTAAATATAAGAATCAGGATATTTTGAACCTGACCAAAGAAAACATGGTAAATCGGTCAATATTGTTGCGATACTAAGAAAGAAAGTCTATTTTCGCGATTAGAGTTACTAAATTAAATAGTATTTTTTTTTTTAATATGAAATACTCTATCTCTGAGCAATATATGTTAATTAGTTAATATTATATAATTAGATACAATAAAAACAACAGATTACAATCAAAATATGCATATATATATATATATATATATATATATATATATATATATATATATACATAGAGAGAGAGAGAGAGAGAGAGAGAGAGAGAGAGAGAGAGACAGAGAGAGAGAGAGAGAGAGAGAGAGTGAGAGAAAGAGATGGGGAAGCGGGTGACAGAGGAGGTGACAGTTTTGACGTTGGTAGGAAGGGATGAAGAGCCGACCTGCCTCAACTAGGACTGCCTTCCCTCCATCGCTCCGCCTTATCAATCTCCTGCCTTCCCCCGGCCTCCCGGTCATATCCTCGGGCTAAGGAGGCCAAGGTAGCGAGGGGCAGGTTCGAATCCCGCTTAGGAGGATTTCCTAAAAACAAAGGAATTAGTTATATTGAAACTAATTCTAACCTAGTTCTTAACTATCAGAGCTTCGTTAGATGCGTCCATAGAGTTAAATTTTTCAAAGATGAAGGTGATATAAACCTAAAAATCGAGAACTATCATGGGATATCCAGTTTATGGAGGGTGGAAGCACCGGTCCAAAAGGTCTTCCGGCAACAAAGTCTATATACACAGAAATAACCCAGGAAGGCTGTGGGTTCAGTATATGGCTGGGCCTAGAACTTCCTAAACCAACGATTATGCAAAAAGGTGGCTAGGCGCCGAGATTACGTTCTAGTTTTCTCTTTAAATAAGAGTGCCCTGTTCTAAGAGGCTGGGTGAGTCCGTCAGGTCCACTGATTCCACGGAGCCTCGAGCTTTAAAAGAATGAATAACCTCACTGCCTATGCCGTGTTTGAATTTGTGGCCTTCAGGACAGGAACTTAGAAACATACAAACATATTCTACTATTCATCAATTTCCTCAGACCATTCCAGGGAGGCCCCTATTCAGTTATGCCAAACTACCCTGGCAGCATACACTAGATTACAGATATACTATACACAGGTGAACCCAATGACCCAGACACCTCCACTCAGATAGGCAGGAGCGCAGAGATAAATCGGAACGGCAACCCTGAGGCCAGAGTGAGAGCAGTGAGGCCTGTGGTGGATGTGCCATGCCCTCCAGCTGTATATCGCAATACATAAATGTATCTCGCTATATATATTGGCGGGAGGATGGTGCGCTGCTCTGACAGGCGGGCTGTGCTATTGGCATCCTCTGGTATGATCCCATCCTATCTCTCTCACCGTCCCACACACACTCACTCTCTCTCTCTCTCTCTCTCTCTCTCTTATTACATTATAGAGCAGGAATCGGGTTCGATTGAGTATCCTCTGCTCTGCGCAAGAAGAAAACCAGAAGGTTAGAAGGCGTGCATAAAAAGTACTTTTAGGATAAGGATTTATCTCTTCTGGAGGACTGGAAAGAACAAGGGCGGCCCTTGCAGAACCGTTTCCTCAAGAAGAACCCCCCCCCCCGGAAAAAGGACAATAGCCTCGCATTTATCTCCCGGTGATAATGGCCACCTGATAGCGCCCGTCCCCCCTCTTTACATATCATTTCCCCTTCTTCTCTATCGCCACCATTACGCTCTACATCCGAATCTCATTTAGGACGGCTCTTTGGCGCCCTCGGCCCTTGCACAAACATATCCGGGGGTCACAGCGGAAGGGAGGTCCGAAGGGACGCCCTCCGAGATAAGATGCTGGGAAAATAATACGGAGGAAGAAGAAAGTTAGTATCTAGGATTAGAATGTTTAACAAAAAACCTCTCCTCACTCAAAAAAAAAAAGTTGAAGTGTTCATGATATTCCACTGCTTGACAATAACAAGCTTGAAACTTATTAATTAAATTATATAAGCATAATCCATATAATACTTATTGTATAAAATAAAATAGTATTTAAAAAATACATTCATAGACAGGAGAGGCAGGTTTAAATAACAAGCACGTAGTAAGCTGGACTCTAGACAACAGAAAATTGTAATAAAACCTATATTTATGGCATTTTAATTATTAACAGGAGGCACGATTAATGGGCAATAATATTGAAAGCCAAATCTTATTTTTCTGAAACATCGGTGATTTAATTCAACCGGTCAACGTGGTTAGTTCGGTTATTTTACCATTTGGGAAAACCATACAGAACAAAACTTACACATTCGGCAATCTAATAAATAAGTAACCCCATAAGGTGAATCACCCATCATATCCATCCTACATCCTACATCCTTCCTAATGCCCTCAATAAATAAGAAAGGGGACAAGATATAATAGAAAAAGGTTATATGGCAGAAAGGTTGTATGATGAAAGAGATAAAAATACTAAATAGCCATTATCATAATTCAGATAATAAACATAAAATATAAAAGTTATTTAAAAAAATGTAATTCGAACTAGATCTAATCAAAAACAGCCGATACCATGATCCATAGGGTCATTATGCGGAGGGAAAAAAACAATTTGATTGGTAATACGATAAATAAACGCCTCGTGACGGTTAAGTATAAAATGAGGATGTATAAATAAATAGAAGTATAGAATCCAAATAGTATAGATTTGGATATTGCGCATATTGGGTCACCCGTGGCTATCAACCTAAAGATGAACCATTTAGTAATTATCGTAATATAATTTTACTTAGAAAGGAATATACAGACGAGCCGCGCATTCCATCAATAAATCACTGGCTGCTATTACAATAGCCCTCTCTCCTACAGACAATAAATTTGGCACCGTAAATAGACAGCGAGCCTCCTTGGATCAGTTAAGAAGACGAACCCCGAGATAAATCAGGAGGTGAATTACTAATTGGCCCCGAGCAACGAGAAAGAGGTAATGAAAATAATAACCGGCGGAGGGCGGGGAGGGGGTGTAGAGCTGATACCATCCAATCTCCCGCCAGCATCTGTAGCCCCCGGCCTCGCTACCGCTCCTTCATTTCTCATTCACCAACTCCCTCATTAATAATTTAGCATTATTGCTACTACCTACTATACTTACTATCAGCAGTAGCATTAGTTGCAATAGAGACGAGTAAGGATTATTGGGCAAAACTTACCACACACATTACCCAGTTAACTACCATTACTTGCGCCGTGCACTTTTTTACTAACTCAACATATTAATTTTAGTTGTTCATGAATGCAATGGTTAAAAACAAAAAGGAGATAATTTCATGGAGATCGATCGACCGCCAATTTTTTCCTAATTGGGGGCGCCGATTTTATGGAGGCTGAGTGACCTCCACATCTCATGAAGTCGATCTATGGCTTTTAACGGAACAAATAATTACCTGACACACCTTTCAGTCGTAACTAACTGACTAGCACTAGGGCCTGGAGTTAGCCTTGAATTTCCCGGACAATATTACGCCAGTATCCTCTGCACAGTCCTCTGGCTCTCCATCTGGCAAACATCTCCTAGGTCTCCCTTTCCTCGTGGTGGTAATGCGCTGTCTTAGCCACCTCTAATTAGAAAAGGTTCTGGTTCGAATCCGGCCTTAATTTTGTTCAGAAAAAACGGCATAAATGCCTTAAGCCAGTTCTACACGAGGCTACGAAATCATTCCAACGTTTGACGTCTGATGGTTCGCTTGGACATGTACCAACACACGTCGGCATTCTTGCCCCTAGTCACAGGTTTGAGGCAAACTATCGAGGGTTCGACTCAACTGCTACACTACTCGTTCATAAGAAGGAAGACTTGGTTAGTTAGGGATATTCCCTTTCCACGATTCCCACCCTACAGAGACTAGGCTCATCAGTTCTTGCAGTCCCTATTTACTTTCTGAGATTTAAATTAGTGACTTTCTTAATTTATAGTTAGCAAAGTTTACATGCCCAGGTCAAATTTTTGAGCCTAATGTTAAAATCCTTCGAGCCATCTTGTAGAAGAAAAGAAAGACAGTTTGCCCTACCAACTGTCGAATACACTCCGAACGTTCGATCCAACATCGGAGGGAGCGTTCGCAGCAACCTGTAGAACCGGCTTCTTCCTTCCCACTGGGGCTCCTATAATGTATGTCGGGGTTGGAGGTGGCACGGACACGAAAAACCAAATGATAAAAATAAATTGTTTGAATATCCCGGATATTACCTATTCAGGTCGTGGTCAGCATACCTACTATACTCAATCCCTATGATTTTTTAAAATGCAGTAAACAATTTTGGTTATGACCTAGGAAGGCAAAATTTATCACTCAGACAGTATCATTATTGCTCGATTAGACAGAGCAGTCAACATAAGCTGGCACTAAATGAATAAACAAACACACCAAATGATTCCGAAATGAATGAAAAAGTCTAAATTAATTTTTTTTTAATTGTAAAAACCGGCAATCGAAGACCTATTTGAACCTAAAAAATACACTGGAATTGTTAAAGCTACATCAACTTGTAGCACCTACTTGATAAAGAAATACGTTGTTTTTGGAGGAATAAACGTTTCATATACTGTTTTCCAAATAGCAATATTGATACAACCGATGATACTGTTTATCCGATCCTACCGTACTCATCCTGATCACTTCCAGATAATGAGATACAAGCCGATCATCGGGAGTACCCTCCTGCCAATAGCAGAGCAGAGCGGTGAAGAGGGAAGAGGACCGCGGATATAATCCACGACCCCATCCACTTCACTAAAGGTAAAATGAACTTTGACTAATTAATTGTTCGCCGAGCTTCCTCTAATTGTCAGCCGGCACGAACGTCTCCTCTACCTCCGTGTCTTCTCAACTTCCTCCAAGGGTTGGGCAAGGGTTGCTATCCTTCTAAACTAACTTTGGTAAATATTAAATTATAAAATATATACAATTATTATAACGTTGTATATAAACGCGCATATAATGGAACTCGACATAAGTTGGTATTTTGAACACTTTAACAACTGAAATTGATTAAAAGTAACTTCCATAAACAAATCTACACGATGAAAATCCTATTCATTGATCTAGTGATTGTAATATTGTATAATGTAAATCAAATAATATATTTTATTAATGCGAGCTTGTAATAAGAGACTTTTTTTTTGTAGGCATAAGATAGAAAATACAGATAAGCGTTGTAAATTGTAATAAGATAAAAGAAGAGAGGTGAAGTTACGAGGAAGTCTATGAAAACTTAAATAGAACTAGGATTTTTGGTAAGGGACAACAGGCAAACTTTTTCCGACCCATCTTTCACACACCCTAAATAAAATACCAGTATGGTAGGTAATATATTTTTGAATAATAGTAATTTTAACATTAACTCATTTTATTAAAAGAAATATTCTCTAAAACGGTGTCCTAAATTCTCAAAAAAAAACAATAGATTTGGTTAAACTTGAAATTTACCTAACGGTGATAGGTAAGTAATAAATGTAATAATTTCGTTGCTTTTTCATGAGTGAGTTGCGATGAAGAAGATTTACTTGAAGTACATATATATAAAAGTCTGATACAGAAAAATATTTCCGATATAAGTGAAATAGCTACTAACTGCTTGGTGGAATCCATACAAATATTGCATTACCCCACTCATAAACTACCTAGACAAATTTAGTATACTTTCAGAATATGAAGTATCAATTGTGGATTAATTAGTATAGAACAAAGTAAATAAATTTTAAACAATCTAAATATACGCCATACCAGATCCAGTCATTATCTAAGAGGACGGACGCATTAGTGCATATTTATAAAATCGTTTGTTTGCGCTTACAAATCCACATTTATCAATCAGAATTCTATGAGTGTATCATTATTGCTCTTGTTGCACCAATAATTATAGGCAAGTTTTTAACCTTTTTGGATTCGCCAGTGTATAAATAAGCGTTGTTTAATCTTATGTATTTTATATATACTTCGGATAAAAGTTGTATATACTCTTTTAGAAAGAAATACTGAAAGGCCATTATAAGAAGAGACAAGAGAAGAGAGAGAGAGAGAGACAGAGAGATGAGAGAGGGAGAGGGAGTGAGAGAGAGAGAGGGAGGGAGAGAGTGAGAGATAGATAGATAGAGAGAGAGAGAGAGAGAGAGAGAGAGAGAGAGAGATAGAGAGAGTGAGAGTGAGAGAGAGAGAGAGAGTGAGAGAGAGAGAGAGTGAGAGAGAGAGAGAGAGAGTGAGAGAGAGAGAGAGAGAGAGAGAGAGAGAGAGAGAGAGAGAGAGAGAGAGAGAGAGAGAGAGAGAGAGAGAGAGAGAGAGAGAGAGAGAGAGAGAGAGAGAGAGAGACGGGGAAAATGGAGTCAGGAGGAAACTGATCACTAGAGTAATCTGTGTTCCTCCTCTTCTGCATTAATAGCCCTCCTCAGGGTCCATCATCTTCTGTCTCTCTTTTCTTCTTCTAGTTCCGTTCTTAGTGTCCTCGTGAACTATGGCTTCAGACTCCATCCTCTATCGAAGGATTCCCATCAACGGTCGCTCCTGCCTTGTCAATAGTATAACAGTCAATAAAGTTTTAATGTGATATAACTTTAAACAATGTCGTTTTAGGGTATCACTTAGAAAAATGGCAGAATCTGTCAATAACTTATTTAGATTTATCGCTTTGTAATATTCTGTACTACAATACAATTCTAGAATTCCAGAAGAAAGAAAATAGTTGGACAGTTCTCATATACTTTTCAATATCATAGAATCAATTACAGTAAAATTTCAAAGGAACGTTCTAAAAAAAAAAAGATTATTTTTATTATTATAATGATGGCTGAAAAAAGAGAAACTATTGAATATTTTGATGATAATGATGAAGCCAGCTATGAAGAGCTATCGTTTTTATTGCTAACAAGGGAGCGTGGAGAGGAGTTATGGAGCGCCGGAGGCTATAAACAGCAATACATCAGCTCATTAACTACAGCGACTTACTGCTTAATTTGTACCAGCCTCTATTATAATACTCTTCCATCTTATGTTATTCTACCAGGGGGCTAAGTACTAATAAGAATAAATAATGTATTCGGGAACCTATGACCGATCAGATCATAATTGAGACATATGTAAACCAGTATGAAAGGGCTATTGTTCATGTTGTACTTCTCAGAGACTTTTGCAATATATGTTATTAAAAGTGTTGGCCAATGATTTGATATTCTATTGCTAACGATATTTTTCATAATCTTTTAATTCCTTTACATTTATATTAATGAAAAATAATAATAAAACGACACATTTTACGTTTCAATTCAAGATAATAATAATTTTTTCAGATGATAATTCCGATTTTTTTTCGCTCGTTGAGGCCAAATTAAAGGCTCCTGATCCTTATGATCCTCGCCACATTACCGTTACCATTCTCCACATCGTTTCAAAAAGGCATCTGAATACAGATTTCGGGTATAAATATTACAACTAAATATTTATATTTTGCAATAAACAAGCTGTTTTAGATCGATTCGTGGCCTACAAGCTCATTTTCTTAAAACACCCACTTCTCCCGATTTTCCTTTTTTTTTTAGTCAACAAGAGAAGTATTACACCTACAGAGGCCTCCGTAGGCTTAAATTAAAGCTAATCTCCTGCTAAATAAAATGTAAATTATTAAATTTACTACAGCTTCACACCCTATGACTATCAACGTAGGAGCGCTCCTTCGGCTGGTGTTCCTCACGAAAGTCGGCTGAAACTTGATATTTGGACTTTTGGGAAAAATATCCAATTTACAAACAAGCGTAACTCATAATGGTTAACCATGTTTTTTTCCCTCAAAAATGCACCGATTAGGAGATACAGGCCAAAAACTAAAATAACTCCAAAAAATTCGAAGTTTTTTGGACACCACAAGTTATCCCCTCCGTTTTTTCGGTTGCAAACTTGGACTTACACTACTCAGACATACCCTTACAACGTATCAAAAATGCAGCTATCTTCAATTTTTGCGACCTAAAGCCCTTTTTTGGCACCTGGCCTTTTTTTAGTCCGGTTCTAACCTGAAGTTTCGGGAGCATAAACCATTGCTCGCCTAAACTAAAATTTTTGAAATTTAGAACAACCCGCTAAGGAAATCTGGCATATTGCATATTTGTGTTGCGTTCCCACATCCGAATATAATTAAATAAAAAAAAATTAAAAGCAAATGATAAACATTTAAAACGAATTTATCAGATACGCAAATATTGTAGTAAGGACTTTGTATTACTCCAAACTATTCCATAATATGTACTAACATTGACTGTATTTTTAACATTAACTGGATCTATTCCTAAAAAAAGATGGATTAAAATAAAATTTTAGTGCAATCTGTATTTTTTATACTACATACATATTATTGACAGAATACATAACCATTGTGATGAATTTAAACGTGAAACATTAAGTCGAATTTTATGTCATAACGTGATTAAATTGTTATATTTTGTTTATTACACTGATCTTACAGCGATTGTTTATTACAAATTGTGCTTAATCTTAAAGATCTGTGAATACACAAAGATACACCTCCACCACCCCCTTTAAAAAATACAACCCTTGATAAATCCATTTATTTTAGAATTGATAACTATACGGTGTAGAATTGAGGAACTTAAAAGACGAACTACTCAATGGTTTAGTGTTATTATAAATCGCCGATTAGCGACAGAAATAACGTATCCACAAAATAGCCATCATTCAGAAAAGAGTGAAATGGTGATTTATGATTGAAAACAAAAAACGTTTACCATACTACACAGACATAAGATCTTGTGACCCAAAAATAGAACCTGAAGGATGGTGTTACGTACAACAAGTATCTCAAAACGTCAATTGTTTTATGTGCGTGTTACTAAGGCACAGGGACAGTATTGAGACTTAGTTTTTTTATAAACAAAATCCAAGTATAAACACATAAGAAAAAAAAATCGTTAACATAATAAATTAGCATTTTTGTCAAACATACATTATAAACTTGTAACAAAAAAATCTACACTATTGAATGGTTTTAAAGCAGTAAGGATCTTTCGCTATTATATTGTTATTATTGTTTAAACTAAGCAGACCTTTGTGATTATTGTACATATCCTTATTATTACTATTATCATTTGTAATAAAGATATATATATAAATATATATATAAAAGAAGTGTTTTTGTTATATATCGGAGACAGTAAGATAGAAGAGGAGAAGGAGGGCACACACGGGCGGCGCACGCACGGCCCACCGCGCTATATCGATAAATTCTCATTCCATTCTGTGTTGCTCTCCGGCTTCGCTCTCTCACTCACTCTCTCTCTCTCTCTCACTCCCTCATTCTCTCTCTCTCTCCCCCAGAGCCTGTACAGTCGCTGCCGGCAGTCGGGTACAGTCCTCGGCAAAAGTCTTCTTCTCTTCTCCCTTGTTCCTATATCCAGGCAAACAGTCACTATATCCCTGTCAAGTTAGTTCTTCCAATGTCTTATCTATCATGGAATCCTTGTGTCGTTGTTTAAAACTTTAAGAATATCTGGTTATCAACCTTTATATCATAAGTCTACGTTAAAGCAAACGTTAAAGAAACCTCCTCAACATAGTTTTAACTACTTCAGAAATTAATATCCTAAAGTAATATATCCAGGAGAACTCCTTCTAAATATTTATTTTGTTTGATACAGGAACTCCATCCCAGCTTAAGGCATTTTACATTGTTCTTAGCCCCAATCTCTGGCTCAATAATCTCATAGACATTAAGTTATAATGAATATTGGCGAATTTCTTTTGCTTAATATGTTTTTAAAATGGCCTTACGCGTTTATAAGAAAAGAATATAGAATAAAAAATTAGAACAATTTTTTTTTTAAATTTACTAATATTAATCAATAAAACTCACACAAATATTAATTATTCAGGAACATAATTTTACTTAATCAGAATTGTTAAAAAATTATTTTCTTTATATCAGAGTAGCAATGTCGTGCGTTATGAAGAAAATTTTTAATCCTGAGATGCGTTTCCTTATCCAGATATAAAATTTTTCTTTTTGATAAGTTTTAACTTATGAACTTGTTTAATGAGAACTGATACAAGAAGGATATTTGAACATAGAGAGTTTTAATTAATAACGAAGTTTAATTTAAGCTAAATAGATTGAAATTGCTTCGTGGATACTAGTTTAAGGCAGTAAGTTTTCTCTAAGTAGTGTAACGTTAATCCATAACCAAGCACCAACATAGAAAGCAGTTCCAAGTCGAGAAATGTTTCATGTGAAGAGCCAATAAAATTTGTATACTTAGTAAAGGGCATAATGGATGCATAGTATACCTGAAGCCGTTGTCAGCCACCCAACTCCCTTGGTCACACTCATTTCAGACGGTTTTCAATACAGTTCTCATACATTTTAAAAGATCTTTTTAGGTTTACTAGAAGCGCTTTTATGCTAATTTTATATAATAAAACCACATCCATTACAAAAACTGAATACCATTAAAAATTGAATTACAAGGAATCGGTACTCACACACACACATAACCGTAAAGGGATTAAGCACCAAATGTCACAAAATTGGTACCGGTACATTGGTACTGGAAGTTCAATATCTAATATTCTCACATATGGCAATGTATATGATAAAATCTCGAGCCCCGGTGAATAAGCGGTTAAGTCGGATTTTGTCCAGAGAGAGTTAACTGATTTCAAATAACCGGAATCGTATGATTCTGGCTGTTTTTGGGTTGAAATAAGCAATAACTCCTTTTCAAGCCAATGCCTTACTTAGCCTCTTATTCACTACGAGAAAAACTCGATCCGCTTACTAAAGTACAAGAAACTCATTTGGAGAAAATTAGATTTAACCACTTATTCACCGGGGCAGTAGAAAAATAAGGCCCAGCTTGGGTAAAGTACTGGTTACACATATACGCCAATAAGATATGAATCCCACAGTACACTATCTATCAAACGCCCAAATTTTTCTTCTCACATATGTAATATTGTTACGGGCTACTGGGTGTAAAATGGACTAAACTATTACTTAATTCAATAATCTAATATTTATTAACAAATTAGAAAGAATACAATGAGATTCTTTAATACAATTAAATTATTAAACTAATATCAATTTACAATAATAATATTCTACTAAATGTTATCTAATTTCTAAAATAATATACAAACAATATAAGATATTTCTAATACTAAATAACTAAACTATTTATATATAAATTTGTACGAATACAATAATATTACACTATAGTTTACAATAACAAATTAACACTTACAGTTCGCTAACTAAAGTCCACCGACCGTAAGACTCCAAATATGACAAACTGCCACACAGTTTATTACACTTATTACACGGCCACTAATTGTCACTGTTGCTCACTAAGCACTTATTACAGACTGATACTAATACTAACTAACTCACACACACTGCCACTAATTAACGGCTGCTTATTACTTCACTGCTTATTACTGACTAGGTCTTATTACTACTGCCGCGGCCGAAAACGCTGTCCTTTTTATATAGGCAAGGTAGGTCGTGGTGGGGCATTACTCGGAACACGGACGAGTACCACCTAGACCGATCTAGAAGGTTCTACGCCATTCTATAATCCCTTCCACTTAATCTCATTGTTTGCCTAATCCGCTCTAGGCAGATCAGAAGCCGGTCCTACTTTCCGCTCTGACCGTAACACTGCCCCCTCCTTAAAAGTGCTCTGCCCCAGAGCATAGTCCGGAGAAATCGGGCGGTCATGAGCTTCCCTCGATGGAGACGCATTTCCTTTCCAGGGGTTGAACGTGCACACCAATATGGCGACTCCAGAGTTGGCGAATATCTGTTCAAGCATGTTCCTGACAACCTTCCACTCCAGGCCGTCATATCCACAGCCCAACTTAGGGATCGCGAGCTTGGTGACACGCAGTCTCAGAAGCTTACTCCGCAGGTCGTCGAGGCTTCGCCGCAGTGCGTCATATGTGGGCTTCTGATCAGTAGCACACTTGGTAACTAAGTAGAACAGGTGTCGTCCTTCGTGCGTATGGTGGAGTGCTTTCCCGACGCGTGGTCCTTGGCGTTCCAGTTCCTCAGTTCCAGCAAACTTCTTCCTGAAGACGGTTGCAATCCCTCGGGAAGTCCTCAGATCTTCGGCTACACAATGGGCCAGAGAATAGTCCGCGGGTAACGAGAAGATATCTCTGTATACTGCCTGAGTTACTCCACGGGAACCTTGTACCTTAGGTTGTGCAACTGATACCTTACTGGCCTCCACGTTGTTGAGGTACCTGACTTGCTGGTCTTTTGTCGGGCCATGGTCTCCTTTGTATGGGGCCAGTCTATTAAAATGGACTACCCTGGGTTTTCCTTTTGGCTGCTTTCTGATCCTATAGATGACGTCGTTTATCCTATTGATGATCTCAAACGGGCCATCCCAGGAGTTCTGAAGTTTAGGTGAGTAGCCTCGCCTTCTTCGAGGATCATGTAGCCAGACCAAATCTCCAGGTTGGAATCCACCTTTCTCTGCCCTGATGTCGTAACGCTCCTTCATTCTGTCACTGGCTCCCTGGATGTTTGCACGAACCTTCTCGTGGATGTTATCCATCCACTTCCGTAGATTCGTGTCGTATTCTTCTCCGTTAACTTCCTCGTCTGGCTTGAACCCGAATTTCAGATCACAAGGCAAACGAAGTTCTCGGCCGAAGACCACATTGGCGGGGGTCTGCCCCGTTGCTTCATGGACTGAACTCCGGTAGGCTAACAAGAACAAGTGAAGATACTGGTCCCAGTCTCGCTGATGGTCGGAAACCACTTTAGACAAATATCGACCCATTGTCCTGTTCATGCGCTCCACCATGCCATCCGATTGAGGGTGAAGAGGTGTCGTCCTGGTTTTTCGTATTCCCAGTGCTTCGCACATCCCGGAGAAGACTGCAGACTCAAAGTTTCTTCCCTGGTCAGCGTGAAGTTCCATGGGTACTCCAAACCGGCTGACGAGCTGCTTCACAAGTACGTCTGCAACCGTGACTGCCTCTTGATTCGGAAGGGCATATGCTTCCACCCACTTAGAAAAGTAGTCCATGGCCACGAGAATATATCGGTTGCCTTCGTCCGTCACAGGGAAAGGGCCAGCGATGTCGATTGCTATCCTCTCGAACGGTGCTCCCACGTTGTACTTCTTCATAGGGGCCTTCTTTCTTCTTGTTGGTCCGTTAGAAGCCGCACAAGTCGCACAACGCCTGCACCAGTCCAACACATCGTCCTTAAGGTTTGCCCAGTAAAAGCGTTCACGAACTTTTTCCAATGTACGGTGAACTCCAAGATGGCCGCCAGTTACACCGTCATGTAGTTCCCTAAGCACTTCGGGCACTTTATTCCTTGGAACGATGAGCTGTAGCCTACGCTGATCTCCTTCCGCGTTCTCCAATGCCCGTTTCAGCAGCCCGTTGTCCACTAAAATGGAGTTCCATTGGGCCCAGTACGTTTTTACATTCTTCGACATTGGAGCAACATCCTGCCAGGTCGGTCTTCCTCGCCCCGATATTTTCCATTCCTTTATTTGTTTTAAGTCCGGGTCCTCGTCCTGTTCCTTTGACACCATTGCATCTTGCCAACTGTCGATGACAACTGTAGTCCTCAACACCGCTGCCTGCTTCTCTTCTTGTCGAGAACAATGGTTGCAGCCTTCATCACAAGGTCTTCTTGACAAAGCATCCGCATTCCTGTGGCTCGTTCCAGAACGATGAGCAGATTCAAAGTCGTACTCTTGAAGGCGCTCGATCCACCTCGCCACTTGTCCCTCCGGTGACTTGAATCGCAGCAGCCACATTAGAGCCGCGTGGTCCGTTCTCAGCAGGAACCTTCTTCCGTATAGATATTTATGGAAGTGCTCTATGGATTTCACTACTGCCAAAAGCTCTTTCCTTGTGACACAGTAGTTGCGTTCCGGAGCTGAGAGTGCTTTGCTGAAATACCCAATCACCCTTTCTTCTCCGTCTTGGAGCTGAGAGAGGACACTTCCGATGGCGATGTTGCTGGCATCTGTGTCAAGTATGAACTTGCTCTCGGGACGTGGATAGCTCAGAATAGGAGCACTACTCAATTTTCTCTTCAGCTCCTCGAAGGATGCCTGGCACTCGTGGTCCCAATGGAAAGTCCTCTTTACTACTCGTTACTGACTGGTAAGAGGTTTTGCGATGTTAGCGAATCCTTTCACGTACCTCCGGTAATAGGTGCAGAGCCCGAGAAAACTTCTCACCTGGTGCTTATCTCGAGGTACTGGCCAGTTGGTGATCGCGGCTATCTTCTCTGGGTCAACAGCAACTCCGTTGTCTGACACAATATGCCCCGGGTAGTTGACTTGCCTTCGGAAGAGATTACACTTCTTCGGGTTCAACTTAAGGTTCGCTGCACGCAGTCGTTCGAAGACCTTCTCCAGGTTCTTCAGATGGTGATCGAAGGACTTTCCCAGCACAATGATGTCATCTAGGTACACCAGGCATACCTCCCAAGAGAGACCTCTTAACACATTTTCCATCAGCCTCTCGAATGTGGCAGGAGCATTGCAAAGCCCGAACGGCATTACTGTAAACTGCCAGAGCCCAGTGCCAATTGAAAACGCCGTTTTCTCTTTATCTTCAGGTGCCAATCCAACCTGCCAATATCCACTGCGGAGATCCAAGGTAGAGAAGAGTTTACACCCCTCCAGTGTGTCCAGCGTATCGTCAATCCTGGGAAGCGGATAACTGTCCTTCTTGGTGACGTTGTTCAGAAGACGGTAGTCTACGCAGAACCTCGTTGTGCCGTCTTTCTTCTTCACCAATACGACAGGAGACATCCAGGGGCTACTCGAAGGCTCAATGACATCATCAGCCGCCATCTCCTTTATGATCTTCTCGGCGTCCTCCCGTTTGGCTAACGGCAGCCTCCGCGGGACCTGTCGGATGGGCTTCGCATCCCCGGTGTCACTCCTGTGCTGGACGATATCCGTTCTGCCCCGTGGTCCTGGTCCGATCTCGAAGACGTCATGCCATCGGATAATCATGTTCTTCACTTCCTCGCTCTGTTCAGGTGAAAGGTCGCGGCATGACTCGTTAACAAATCCTTTTAGTTCTTCTGGCAGTCCTCGGAGCTCGGTGGGACGACGTTGCAGCTGTCCAACCACTGAGGTAGCGGTTGTACACTCCCCGACCGGTGTTCCTTTCTTCAGCGTTACCGGGAAGCTGTTCAGGTTCATTAGCCGGATTGGAGTCGTCCGTCCGGCCTTGATGAGAGACCTAGCAACCAGTACGCCGCGTCCGATCTCTTGTTCTTCGTGCGTTCCGGGTTCCAGTAGTACACATTGACCCTCTGGTAGATGTCCTTCGACCGTCCCATGCGTCACGATTTGGCTCTGTGCAGGTAAAGTGGTGTCTTCTAGTAAGAGCACTCGTGCATACAGATCCTTTCCCTGCCGAAGGATGACTTCCTCGTCTCCCATCGTCAACACACCTTTCGACATGTCCAGCTTGATCCCGTATGCGATCATGAAGTCCATGCCCAATATGACATCTTCATCGATTTCTGCCACGAGAGCGCGGTGCTTCAGATGTTGACCCCCGATGATGAAGGTGGCAACTGTCTCCCCGTAGACCTTGGCTGGCTGTCCCGTGGCAGTCCGTAATGCCCAAGTTGTTGGTAAGATCTTCTCAGGAAGTGTTTTCGAGTTCAAGATTGTCATGGTTGCGCCGGTATCTATTAGCAGACTTCGCAGCTGCCCGTTCACCATCCCATCAACGTAGAAACTGTTCGTTCTGCTTCCTATTGACGCAACTCTGATGGCAATCCTGGGGGCTTTGACGTAACGGGTTGGACACTTGCTTCTAGGGTGTCCAAGCTGGCCGCAGCCCCAACAGCGTACCTCCTTCTTATGGGTCCTGAGAGCATCCAACACTTTGGTCACTATGTCCTCGACGCTGGTTACCGTATTAGGCTCTGCTCCTGCTGCTCGAACTCGCGCATGGCCCCGTATAGACTGTCTGACAGCTTCAAACTCCATGGCCTGAGATAATGCGTCTCCCAACGTTTTCGGCCGGGCGAGCTTCACCGCTTGTTGTGTCTCTGGGTCCCGCAGTCCATCCAGGAATTTGTCGACAGCCAAACTCTCGTAGACATAGTCAGTGACCGATGGGTAGGCGTTCCTCACCAGCCGCGCAATATCCGCTTCAAATTCCTGCAGTGTCTCGTTGTCCTTCTGGACCCTGTTTCTTAGCTGTGAGCGATATAGCTGGTCCATGTGGCGGTGGCCGAAACGCATTTCCAGTCTTCTAATCAGTTTCCCGTAGTTGGACCGCTCCGACATGGGCATTCCCTGCAGCACTCTCAAGGCGTCTCCACGCAAGGCCAGACACAACGCTGAAGCTTGGGTCTCCTGTGACCACCCGTGGATCGAAGCAGCTGTCTCGAAGAGAGTCATGTAGTCCTCCCACGGCGTCTTTCCGTCGAATACTGGAATGGTGTTGTGAGCTGGTGGCGTCCCATTATTGGTGGGCAGAATGGTTTTATGAAGACTGGCCTCGGGGAAACGGTCGGTGTTGTTCGTCGGTGGGTTGCTCATAAGTCCCTCTATAGCTTCCACTCTTTGCCTAAGTTTGCTTTCAATTGAATTCAATTTTTCTCCTAACCTAGATTCTACATCAGCTACTTTATTATCTACATTTTCCATTAACTTAGTTTCTAATGTGCCTAATTTAGACTCTAGCCTATTTTCTACATTGCCTAGTTCATTTTTAACACTGCTTAATTCATTACCTAGTTCATTTTTAACACTGCTTAATTCATTACCTAGTTCATTTTTAACACTGCTTAATTCATTACCTAGCTTATTTTCTACATTGCCTAATTCACTTTTAACACTGCTTAATTCATTTTTAAAAGTTGCAGACAACTTGCTTAAATCAGTTTCAAACAGAACGTCCTCTGGATTTTCCCCTAACTCTACAAAAAATTGACGCAAGCGATGTTGCAGTACACTTTTATTTCCGGAAGAATCCAGATCACGTTCTTCTAATTCTCGTTTTAAATCTGCAACTTTTAAATCCATTAATTTAAGACTTTGAGAAGCCATTTTTCATACAGTAGCCCAATAATTACAAAATAATAACAATTACACAAAATATCCCACTTCTGACACCAATTTGTTACGGGCTACTGGGTGTAAAATGGACTAAACTATTACTTAATTCAATAATCTAATATTTATTAACAAATTAGAAAGAATACAATGAGATTCTTTAATACAATTAAATTATTAAACTAATATCAATTTACAATAATAATATTCTACTAAATGTTATCTAATTTCTAAAATAATATACAAACAATATAAGATATTTCTAATACTAAATAACTAAACTATTTATATATAAATTTGTACGAATACAATAATATTACACTATAGTTTACAATAACAAATTAACACTTACAGTTCGCTAACTAAAGTCCACCGACCGTAAGACTCCAAATATGACAAACTGCCACACAGTTTATTACACTTATTACACTGCCACTAATTGTCACTGTTGCTCACTAAGCACTTATTACAGACTGATACTAATACTAACTAACTCACACACACTGCCACTAATTAACGGCTGCTTATTACTTCACTGCTTATTACTGACTAGGTCTTATTACTACTGCCGCGGCCGAAAACGCTGTCCTTTTTATATAGGCAAGGTAGGTCGTGGTGGGGCATTACTCGGAACACGGACGAGTACCACCTAGACCGATCTAGAAGGTTCTACGCCATTCTATAATCCCTTCCACTTAATCTCATTGTTTGCCTAATCCGCTCTAGGCAGATCAGAAGCCGGTCCTACTTTCCGCTCTGACCGTAACAATATTCAGGAAGCGATTGTTTCCTACCTTAACTTAATTCCACACTCTAAGATTAAACCTAAAGAAAAACGTTTGATAAGATGGATGCTTTTAATAACGATCTTCCACAAGTTTTGTAGCAACGCCAGAGAAGGATATTGGACTCCGACCGAAGCGACTATACTATCGACAGAGACCCCGAGAAGACAATGGGAAGATAAAAGAAGGCACTTTATACCGAATGTAGAGAAGAAGAACTGAATATGGATGAGAGCGATAGGACTCTAAGGCTAAGTGCCTCTTATAATTATCAACACTCGATCCCCCCCCCCCCCCATCTTCCAATCAATTCAATTCCTTCAGTCTCCGGCTCCAGTACGGTATATTTCATTCAACAGCCAGGTTAGGGTATCCAATACTTTGGTGAGGCCACGAGATTAGGGAATGGATCGGGCTTTAAATATATCTAGGATATTCTTGTTGTTATTAAGTATTTTCTTAAAAATGTAATGAATACTTATGAAGATGGTTTTGGGATCTTTTAGGTAGATTACAGGCGTAAGACTAGAGGGTAATATGAACATTTCACTAGGAAAGGAAAGTTAGCACTGCTTTTATAGGGCATAATCCTGCCTATTTACAAACATCATTTGTCTTTTAAATGTTTCCGTCAAAATAACATAAACGTAATGTTCTTCGAAATCGTATACTTATTGCTTGAGATGGCCACCTACAAGCTTACAGCATAAACTGTATAAGTCTACCTAAGGGGTGCTGAATACCTGAGAATGCCTATTGTTTTTTTATTAAATTCCAATGTCTTGATACGTATTTACTATTTGGGATTAAAAACTGATGAATTTTTTAGTAGTTATTTCTATGAATATAAGTTGTTTTTTTCAAAAAATTTCACGTTATTTATTACTTTGGTAAAATAAAGAGATAGCTTCAATCTAAGAAAAGAAGCGAGCCTGATAGGTAGATATTTAGCTTAATATTATATACTTACTAAAATACAACCGAATTCGAAAAAGATATTTTTTCTTCTAAAAAGCTCGAATAATTTTGCTAATCCTAAGGTAATAATTACCCCAACGAGGTATGGTAAAAAGTTGCGTACGAGAACCACGACAGGGAGAAAGCAAAGGTTAATGACGAAGACGGCGGACAGTCTTCCCGAAGAATAATTAGATAAGACGAAAACAATTAACGTTAATAGCTTCAATAGGAGATAATTATTGGTGTCATTGGTCGGCTAGGCAATCCATCAATCAACTGGAGGACCCATTGGATCTCAGTGAGCCCCGTCATCCAGCTCTGTACAGGTGTCACGGAACCGTTAACTCTTGTCTTGGTGGTTCGGCAACCCGGAAAGGGTACACGCCTTCCAGTATGAGGAGAAGCCAGGATTTGAGAGCATCTGTCACATAGCTTCAAGCACAGTCGAAGATTTTAAATTTTGATTTGAGGGGAGATAAGCTGAAAAAAAAAAGGCCAGGAGGTAATTTTCAACATAAGCCCTGCAAGGTGGCCACCTACAAGCTTACAACATAAACTGAATAAGGCTACAGTATGCCTATTGTTTTTTAAATTAAATTCCAATGTCGTTGCTACGTAGATACTGTTTGGTATTAAAAACTGATGAATTTTTTAGTAGTTATTTCTATGGATATAAGATTTTTTTTCAAAAAATGTCACGTGTTATTTATTACTAGATTAGCCCTGCAAATCTGTTGTACAATCCATCCTTAACAACGCTGAGCCCGAGTCTCTTCATTGGTTATTGTAGTACAGGAACTAGATGAGCGATTTTCATTATTTAATAATAAATTTGTTAAGAGTGATCCGGCGGATTTGGGTTTGGGTAGTGATCCACGGACGGAAATTTTTATGCAGTAATTGGTTGTATCGGCACGAGCCTTCGGGTTCGCTAAGCCTTATATTATAAATAGAACATTTTAATTAATTTTATTTCCTATTCTTAGTGGGTAACCAGTTTCAAATCTGGCGATATCAACCTATAACCCAGTTAATCAGCCTATTCTATTGTACCAAAGAGAATTCCTGCACATATACATAATATTTGTAAAAGCCAAATAAATCATGATATACCGATAGGAATATATTTTAAACATCTGAATCCGATAATTTGGAATACCATTACATGATGATATAAAGGAAAAAAGTAAATTTTCAAAAAATAAATAAAAACAGAGAAGAAGAGAAAGAACATCGAACTATAAAATGTAAAATGTATAAACATGTAATCGGATAATAATCCCGCCTATTACTGGCCGGATGTTGCATTGCCGAAGCGGCAGATATATGAGAAGATGAGAAGACCATGTCGAAGGGAGTCGGGAAGAGTATCGGATGAGGAATTGAGTGGAAGGAAAGGAAAAAAGTAAAAGAAAAAAGAAAAGTGAAAAATTAAAGGGATCGGGAATGGAAGATAAATATTAATATAAAGCGAGCGGCTATGATTCTCTCCGGCCTCCTCGTCTTTTTCTCTCTTTCTTCCCCTTCTCCATGTTCTTCCTCCAGTCCTTTTCCATCAAATCCTCCAACATCACTACTATTCAAATCACTCACTAGTTCCTCGGGGCAATGAGAATACATTATAGCTCCCCGGTAGATCTCTTCTCATTTCCATGGCTTCACTTTCTTTCCCGTTATCTCATAGCTTCCAGACGGATCCGGAGAGAGGAGAGATGATGAATAATGCATAAATAAAGAGAGAGAGAGGGCATAGGAAGATTATTTAATAGGTGTAAAACAACCATCCGGAGCCTTCGTAGATGGCCGGACAGATGGTGAACACTGATAGGAGCTAAATGTTTGTAAAGTCCCCGATTTATAGCCGCCCTAAAGCCGAGAGGACCCGTAGCCTTCTATTTACGATCGGAGCTCACTTTGAGGCATCCCACTCGTCCTCTTCATTCATCAGTAGCTATCGTCTTTTCCTTCACCGATTCCAGAATAAATCAATTGGCTTGACATAGGAACCAATACCATTATCGTCTAGGGATCATTACATCTTCTCAGGTTTTTTTTCTTTTCAAAGAAACCATACTGGTTGAGGGAAAACATTAAAAACTTACATCCATAAATTAAATCTACGAAAAGTGAATTATATAACATATTCTTCCTTATTAAACAGACACAATAATGAAAAGTTTAACAGTGAGCTACTACACTCATGAGTCTGTACACTGATGTTCCAAAAATATCTGAAGTTATGAGAAAAAGGAGAATAGCAATTAATAGCCACTTTTTAAGAATGAAACCCACCCACAAGACTGAACCGGATTTTTACGTATTTAAGAGACCCGCCTGGTTCGAAGAGGTAGAAAAAGATTTACAGGAGATGGGGATTACGTACGAAGATATTCTGGAAAGCAACCGTCTCGGGATCAAACTGGATACTTGCGTGGGTTTTCGAGAATAACCAAAGCTGAAGACGGGAAAAAGGGAGCAGCGCCGGGAACGAATGAGGGAGTAATGGGCCAACATCAAGAAGAAAAAAGTTTTAATTTAATATTCCAATAGAAACGAATCAAGAAAAAATGTGTACGATTCATTCAGATTATTTATTTGAAGCTATCTATAATTATGTCTCTTTATCTAATCGGTACACTTATCATTGCTGCAAAACAAACTCCCTAAATATGAACACTTGAAATAATTTTTATTTTTCTTTGCCAACGATATAGAATTCTGGAGCTGTATAACACCGTTTATCATTTTGATTTTAAGTTTAACGATATAAAAATATATTTATGGATTCTCCTCATTGTTCCTTCTACATAACTCATAAAAGATTGGACGAAGACCTGTCCATAATACCTCTAATTGATACAATTAAGAAACACTACAAAACATTTTATGGCTCACTTGCTGGACACATAAACACACCGATACTGACAGACACACTACAACAGAATACGACAAGGAGACTGAAACGTCTCTGGAGCAGGGATCTACTACACAGAGTTCAAACACCAGCACCCGCACAATATATGCCAAATGGTATTGAAGAATATTCCCTAATAATATCTTTGTTTGTTTAAATGCAGATATTTAAAAAGGGTTTTAAACAGTTTATATTATAATATTGTTTCGTGAGAATGTTGTGAAAGGATGTTACAACGAAACATTCATAATTAAACAATGTTAATTAATTACTCTCCATCCAAATTATTGACTCTCTCTCTCTCTCTCTTTCTCTCCCTCCATCCTCCCCCCTCATCCAATAAGAAGCCCTGCGGATCCGGACGTGCTTCAAACCGTAGCATACCCCGCAAGCCGGACAGACGGGAGTGAAGAAGCCGAGGAAGGAATGTGGCCTGCCCCCGCTGGATCTAATCAATCGGACGAGAACGGGAATGCAAACAATGCTGAGGGCGGTAAGGATCGCTGGGAGGGATCTTGGCCCGAGGCAGACTCATCGAAGTAGCAGCTGATTGCCCAGGCCAGGCAGCTTCGTTCGTTGATCGATAGTCCATACTTTCCGAAGGAGCAGTACATGATCCTTATGTAAACAATGTATAATTGTGTATGAGTGCGCATGCATGTAAGAACAGATACAGCTCATGCACGATTAATAATAAATTCCGAATCGATAAAAAAATGGGTTTCTTGCAAGTAATCTACACTTAAATATTAAGGAAAGGTCCTAAATACGTCGTGGATAAAAGTATCAGCATCCCCGCGTGAAATGCCATTTTTGGTCACTCCAATATTTATTATTCTCATTGTCGAACTGTATAAATAAATATATATACTATTATATGTCTATTTATAATATACAGCTTCTTAAGAAGGTACTTTTTAGAGGCTGTACCTTTTTAAAAGGTTTGTAGATCCGAAAGTATCGATATACGGCCGTTACATCTACATATACCTATAGCATTTTAATATCTCTAATAGGCTATTATGTATACATAAGTGAGAAGGTGAAGAGAAATAGGGACGATGGAAAAGCTAAGAAATGGCCTATGGGAGGGGGAGGGGTACTGATGGCCGTTATCCCAAATAAATATACATTTAATATCATATTATAACGATTTACAATACAGCACAAAAATAAAACAAAAACTTTGCTGTTTCGACTAGCATTCTGCTGATTGGATGACTCAAGTGAAACTTTTCTCGAGTAGTCCAATTGACATGAATAATCTAGATGTAAAACGATAACAGATATACTATCCCCCCAAAGGATACAATAAACAAATCCTTAGGAGGTGAAGGAAGTTCGCAGAGGATGGAGGAAGAGCGCACTCGGGGGCCAACGGAGCGTATAAGTGCCCGTCTTGTTTCACTATCTCTCGGGTCAATTCAATTTCTTGAGGGCCTGTCGCGCCGCCTTAAAGCGATACCCTCCTCCTCCCTCTATATCGGGCAACCCATCATGCATCGTTATATCGCTCACCTGGAGCTCCTCTTAGTAACTAGATACTAAACAATAAGAACTTCTTAATCATTAATTCTACTATAGGGACAATAAAAAGATACTTACGGCCTCACTGATAATAATAATAATGCTCAATGAACCCGAAGGCTCGATGCCGATAACACCTATCAATGCTTACAAACTTCCGTCCACGGACCACTACCCACCACAGATCACTCTTAATGCTATCCTCCCACCTACGCCCCGGTCTACCCCTCAAACGCTTCCCAGTCGGCACAACGCTTAGTGACTTTTTAGGAATACTTTCTTTACCGAGTCCAGCAACTTTACAATTACATCTCAATCTTCGCGACACTATCACTTCAATTACAGTTTCTTCGCAATACCGCATTGAGTAATCTCCTAATATTCTCTTGTCATCACATTAACACCAAATAATAAATATTAATACTCTGCTTTGAGTGAATCTATGGTTGCTCATCCGAAAGCGAACTCATGCGGCAATAATTGCAAAAAAAAACTTTCTTTTTTCAACATCAACAGTAATGTATTCGCTATTCAGGAAAAACTCCAAATTAGACTTGTGACAGAAATTAAACACGTACACTTACTAAAACCAGTTTGGACATATGCATTCTAAATTTACGGGATCGCTAAACAGACACACAGAAAAGGACTGCAAACTTTTCAGTCAAAAGTACTTAGACTTATCACTAAAGCACCTTGGTATATCAATAACAAAACTCTGCTTACAGACCTAAAAATACCAACGGTTGACGAACAAATACTTACGTACAACAAACGCTTAAAAGAAAAACTACACGGACACCCAAACCCATTGATACAACAAATGGCCACGTCTCTCACGCCTGAGAGCACTAGGAGGAGATTAAAAAGAACGTGGATGAGAGATCTATTACTACAGAAAATTGAATCAAGCCAAGGGAGAGGCACCGCTGTGTACTGTTCTTCTTCACGCCTCTCATGTCATTGTATATTATTTTAATGTCAGCCAATCTGCTGATTGCCATTGTTTTCATTTGACAGATGTGAATAAATATATAAAGAGAAAAAAAATCAACAGATTTTATTTACAGCATATCTACTAAAATTTACATACGATTATTTTGTTATATGCGTGCATGTCCGTAAATACATTTCAAGAGTAGATGAAAACAAACTTAAATTAAAATTTGCCCTTGGAATGGTTATAACTAACTTTGATCGTATACAGGTATTATACTTATTGTAATAACCCTGCCTAGTTCATTATTCCCTTCCTTTTTGCACTTACAACTAACAACTAACAAGGAGCGAGAGAAAGAAGGCAGAGCGGATAGGCGAGGCGGAAGCGGAGGCGATAAGAAGGCATGTAAGAAGAGCAATAAAGAAGACGGGAGGAAACGGGAGTGGATATATTTGGATAGGGGCGGGTGCACCCGGGCAGGTAGTCGTTCAGCTTATAGTCCTTGCTCCTTATCTTTTAATTCGGTTCACGGCTTACGAATAGCGCCTGTGTAAAAACTCTAGCCATGAAATAAATTATGATCAAAATGAAATTATTAATATGTATTGGAGTTTGTATAATATTAAAGTTGTAGGTAATTAAAAAATGTTTTCATGGTTGCAAATTGATGGACCAATACCCTCCACCCCAAATAACCCTAGAAAAAATAAATTAAAATTTATCGGCATTTAAATTAAACGGAAACATCTGAAGTATAAAATAAAATCTCTGATGGCCACCATGTAAAATTTGGAATAACCGAGGGCAGATGCTTCTAGATTTAAAATGGCAATGGTTTTAAGATAATGCTTAAACAAGTGTTGGTTGGTCATATATAGAGGGGAAAATGGTTAGGGTGAAAGAAAAATAAATTCTCAAATAATAAGGAATTCAAAAATGAATTTCTTAGTAGTTGAGAGTTTATTTATAAATAAACTTATATTATAAGATAAATATCGAGATATTAGAAGATAAATATCTTCCCTAAGAAAATAAAACAGAAACGAAATCTATAAACCACTATATTTAAAAGATTTACAAAAACAAAATTTTGAAAGGGTCAAATAAAATAAATAAACAAATGAAGACAAGCCTCTATCCAGGTTCCCGCTCGAGCTATTTTAATCGAAAAGCCAAATATATAAGTTTTTTTCCTCCCTCTGGTTGTCAAGAGAGCGCTATGAAGACTAATTCATCAGTTGGCAGGCGAAGAGTGTTACAAGGGAAGTGTCGCCCGTTGGATAAATATATATATTAAAATTTAGGAAATACGCGGTGAAAGGAGCTGGCAGGATGTCAAATGGGTGCGTGTTCTCCGCCGCATTAATACGGAAGCCTCATATTTTAGTGTATCTAAACCTATCAATAGGGTAGGTTAACTCACTTCACCATATAGTTCAAGCAAAGTAGATATGAATGAATCGAATAGTATATTGTATTTGGTATAATATTTATTTGGCAATAACTTTTTTTTAAAAGGGGAAACGTGAAGGCTGAGATTGTGTGATCTTGGCCAAATCACATTCCTTCGCAGCTGTTGGTTTAGAATCAGTACAGTCTCTAACATGTACTGAACACAATACCCTGCATGGGTTACAGTGGTACAGGTTTTTATTATTATTATTATTATTTCATTGGGGTTCAATGTCCCTTCCTTGTTTTATAACCTTTCGAACTATAGTGATAAGATCGAGATACATTCTATGGGTCCTCCAAGAAATAGATTTGAACCGGCGCCGCAGCAGTGACGATGTTCCTAAGGTGACGTCTTAATGAAGTCGACTATTAATTTTAAGCAATAATTTAATCAATCGAATCGAAGTAATAATATATTGAAACCTGTTTGACGATCACTGCCGTATTAGTTGATAAAACATCAAGAAGTGTAAGAGACAACACTGTTATAGTAAACATTGAAGAAGGCCGGAAGTTATTACGAGGGCAAGGACACGGGAGAGCTAAGACAAGCCCCGCAGGGCTGCCAACTGGTCCCGATAAATAATACATCAGTTTTGACCCCTTGCGAATTTCCCGCATACGTAAATCCACCTCACATCAGCGGCCTCATTCCTGATCAGTCAACACTAACCTGTACCACGAGGTACCAATACTTGGTTTGTACATAAATAAATGAAAAAAACCTTTAAAATAATTAAAAATGCCTTACTACCTTATTAACAATTTAAACAGTTACGAGACTCATTTTTAAACACGAAACGATAGGATGAAGATAATTTACCCTACTAAATCTATGAATGCATTTTGGATTATCGGTCATGGAATGTTCCATTTTTTTATGTTAAAGTAGGATTAAAGCATCTGTTGCGAGGAAAATATTTATCTTTCATAGCTAAATTTCGTCAAAAAAATACAATAAGAAAAAACGCTCATTTTTTAAATTCAATTATCGCATATGATACTGACAACAAGATTTCAACAGACGCACATACAACTTCCAGGACACAGGAAACCAGCTAATTTTTAGTCCAACAGGAAGGCCCCCATCTGCTAGTTCCCAGCAAGAGCCGACTGATCCTTAGCGAATGATCTACTGGCACACGTGGTCCAAGCCTCCGCCACTTAGGGAGAGGGTAGTATTTATAACAAGGCTAGTTATGGAGAGATATATTTAGCCCTCAACAGCTGGTACCAACGTGTGATCCGGGAGGACGCGTCGAGTCCAGCGCGTGCCCCGGGCTACGTGCCCCGATGGCTATCTCAAAGGAGTACGTCCCTGTTCTTAAGGATCCCGATCGGTCCTGGATAAGGGAAGTTCAGCGGCTCCGCAGTTATGTACTTTACACCGAGCTCAAGGTTCCAGATGTTTCAACATGCCAACTAAGAAGTCTGTGTTAGTTGCTACAACGCTTACTCGTAGGTGTGGGTAAATAAACGTCAACACTAATTCTTTTATTCTTGGAGTCATAAAGATCGCTAGTATATTTGGTTAAGGTTAATTTAGCAGCAAGCATCATGTTCCAATAAGCGATTACGAGTAAAAGACTACAAATTAAGATATATGTTATTATTCAAATTAATTTAAAGATTATAGATCTAAATATATTAATGCATAGATATAAATTAAAGCTCTTGATTTAATTGATTAAGAGATATATAATACATGAGCTAATACCCCCAAATCTAGGAATAAACTCATATACTAAATGGAACTGATAATCAATCCTTTAGTCTGGTTTATGTGAAATTAAAGAATTGATCCCAACCTTAACAACGTGCAAAATACTTGCTTATTAATACAAATAGAATCTTTAACCAGGACCAGATTTTATGTTGAGGTTTCTGTTCCGATAATCGACTACATATAAATATAGTCATATAAATTGTGTTAACAAGGTTATTACTGAAAACAATTAAAAGTACTTAACACATTGATATTTATGTACTAAAGCAGATTTAGATTTATAATTACTGATTTAATTTATCAATATATTTAAGATAATCAATTATATTTATTATTAAAACACAAAGGTAGGTCCAACCCTCTTCTATTGTCCACATCCGCTAAATACTCACACCGTTGAGTTGTGCGGCAGCTGCGGTTAGACTTTTTTTAATTAGAATTTGTTAAGATTATATCTTGTTTTTAAAAATATAACATTATGAATTATGAATATAAAAACACCGTTAGACAATCTTAATTTTCAGCGTGTCATAAACAATGTAAAAGGTGGGTTTTTTTATTTTCAAAATAATGCAAATATTATTTAGATAGGCATATTACTTTTCCTTAGTTTATTAATTATCAAGTCTTCTCATTAACGCAATAAAAACCCGGAATTGTCTTTTATACTTTTGGTCCTAGAATAAAAAATTGTATTCATTTAATAATTTTTTTTACATAATAATTTATATTAACGATTTAAATTTAAAATATATAATTATATACATTAGACGAAGTTTCGTAGATATTGTCACACAAATGTAGTAATACATTATCTTTCTTATGCCCTTTATAAATAAAAAAAGAAGGACCGGCTGAATCGAATCCTAACTCTAATAAATAATTGTTAGCCTTTTTGAAAAGGTTCAAGCCTAAGCGAAGCATGTTAAATTAAAGTATATAAAACAGAAAAAAAAAAAAAGTAATAAATACGGCGAGAAAGCGTGAAGGTACATACAATCCTCACAGTTCCGAGGGACTAAGGCGTTTAAAAAATAAATGACAGGAGATATTAAGAGGAAGAAGAGCGCCGGACGGTACGACGGACGAGGTACCACCAGAGGTTATAAGAATTAATGGACCACCTTAAATTGGTAAATGGGAGGTTGCGTGTTGGTCAAACGGCACAAATCACTCCCCGGAGTTTAGTTCAATAACAGCTCTCCAACCCCCCTCATTTTCATAATTCACCATCCTCCAACCGTTTAGCAGCTCTTTCCTTCGTCTTGTCCGCTCTAGGGTTCTATCGTTTCCTGGCTGAAGCTGCCATCTCCAGAGGTGAACCCAGGTTCAGGATCAAATAAACCGAGGAGGGAAGACGTGTGCTCATTAAACATTAAACATAGGAATTTTGTCTCAAGATGGTAACAAGGTTTGAAAAGAAATTATCATAATTTTATGTTTTAACATCAATAGAAATCAATCTATTCCAAATTGCATTTTTCTTTTTAAAAAATATGTTTAGTGCAGCAACAAATACTTATAATTCTTGTAAAGGAAGGTAATAATTAATGGACGGTATTTTCATCCCATACTTGGCACCTGCATAACAAGCCCTGAAGTAGACCTGCAACCTAGATCGAAACGACGCGACATAACTAAAAACTAGAAAACTAGAAATTAGACAAACTAAATAAAAAACTAGAAACCGACGTGTCGTATTAATGATTTATCACTATTCAAGGAATTCATTCTGTTGACTTCCACTTGATCATTTTCATACCTACCAGTTTGTATGGTTTAAACGGTACTCTTTTTATTTCATTAATTTTCGCAGATTTTTGTTCCATCAAAATTCATTTTAAAAAACTGTTATATTTTGTTGTCTAATCCATACGAGTACGTAATTGTCTACTCCCAACTAATTTTTAAGATACCAATCCTATTAAGAAAAGAAAACTTTACTTACTAAAACAATGAAAAATTCAAATGGTAGAAGGCGGCACTTACCTGTAAAAGAAAACAAAAATTGGATTAGTTCATTGAAAAATTTATACAGTAATGCTATAAGATTAAATATTCTTATGAACTTAATTTCATCAACAATCTAATACATGGAAATAATATAGTTTTTTATTAGTAAATTTGATCTCAGGTATACTGTTTTAAGGTGAGGAAGCTCTGAGTAAATTCCCCAGATTAAATTCAGCCAGCTAATTTAAATACTAAACATGGATAATTTTCTTGTTTTCATTTATTTATAAAAATATAATAATGTTTACATTTCTAAAAGCAATATAGATCGACAAAGATAATTTTCGAATAAATTATAACGTAAAACGGAATGGCTTTTCTGATGATTCATCCGTACACATGTATTGAATATATACGTGCTATGTGTCGGATATCCGTATCCGCGGATACTTGAGGGGAAAGAAAGATCCGTATCCATGACTTTTTTGGCGGATCTTTTACCTTATTAATTTTCAATATATAGATGAAATTCACTGAAAACTCTTAGGTACGTGTTATTAACACTATAAACAGCAAGGTTGGTTCTGGCCAACGTCGAAATGAGAAAAAAATCAGTCCTCCATTCAAATGACCCATCAGCTGATGTTAGTTTGTACGGAGAAACGAAGTTTTCTCTTTGGTTTTCGATGTTTGTCCAGGACAAAAGTTGTTTAAAGTGTTACTAGCACGTACCTTAGAGGTTTTTAGTAAATTTAAAATATTCCTGAATATTCGGCTTTTCCCTTGGATAGGACTTGGCCAGGATGACCGGCCAGAACAGATGCTACCTCACCCCAGGGAGCAGAAGTAAAGCTAAGCCGGGAATGAAATAAAAACACGGAGGCTAAACAAACAGGAGATAAATAATGAAATAGAGAAGAGATGAGGTAATTACAAACACGGCAGGGGTTCGCGGCTAATAGAGCCAGTAGATCATCTGTGCCGAGGATACCCTGCCGGGACGGAGGATGACCTTCTGCTTCAAGAGGATGTGAAGGAAAAAGACTTTGTATTCTCCAGGGTCCTGTCCAAAAGTAATATTAGAAGACGCGTTCGGTAATAAAGTAGAAATAATGTTTTATTATCAACAAGGGGGGAAATTGACATTATTGCCAAAAGTAAAACAAGCCTAATATACCGAACGTATGAGCAAATGTAAATTGATGTTCTAGCAGACAAATAAACTTTGATTTATTCTATTGTTACTATGACAATTAATTTGAAATGAACTTAACAGATGCAGAAGTTTGAAGCTGAAATTATTGAAGTAAATGCATTTTTTTAAGGATTTGTTTCGAAATACAAATCTTCGCAAATTACACTACAATGTTCCGGCTTTTACAAATATTTACCTTTTTAATTTAATTTAATGTTTTCGATTTATGTCCAGAATATTATAATGGTATAGCATACTCAAGTACTTCATAATAAGTCTCTAGGATAATACTTCTAATAGTAGTAATTCTCAAGTATAATACTTCTGATCTCTAGTACTTTATAATATTCAGAAAGTTATGAAGTATGACCTTTACAAGTTATTTTTTGACAGATCGTAATTTGTGTGGCGCTGAGCAACTGATCATCAATCATCGATCAGGTTCGAGACCTGCCGCAACAGATAAATCTCTTCTATCATCAGGGTTCAATCGACTCAGTGAGTCCTGGAGATAGATTCTCCCAGGGCTCACCCAGTCCCTATAGACTGGTTATCGGCAGTTTTATCTGTAGGCTTCCTTCACCAACCTGCCTGATCGTTGACTTAAGAACAGCATTACCTTCACTGAATATTAGTCATAAGACCCTATACTTGAGTTATTTCAGATCTAAGATATGAATAATTCATCTTCTCCTGTATATTTGAAAGCTTCGATTATTTTTTTACATTAAAATAAAAACTATAACCTTTTCACATATATATATATTGAAAAACCGCCAGATTAAACACATTCACATATGAATATTATATAAGAGGTTTCGACACAAGAGGCGAGGTATTTTGATTGATACGGGAGCGGGTAGGAGAGAGTAGAGAGTAGAGAGTACATGAGCCAGCCAGCGAGACCATTTGTTATTCCCCCCGACGGGCCCTTTACATCCTCCTTATCTTGTAACTGTCACCTCTTCAACGTCCACCTTCTTTTCTTTTTATAATAGTTGTCTCCTCTCATTCCCTCTTTCCTCTATTATAATAATTGATTAGCAGCGGCCAGTGAACTTTCCGGACAAAGGTAAAGCATTCTTTTCAATCGCGGTATCGCAGTTTTATCTTTCTTTCAAATGTTTCTTCTATATATTTGGTTTAAATATTCAATTAATTGGTTAGATTATATTTGCATGATTATTTCAGGATGCTGAACTAATATCTGATTCGGATTGGAAAGACGATAAACCGGAAATGATTATTCATCGAAATGATTTGTACAATATTAATTGAACTTTTTTTATTAAGTTAAAGTTATCTCTAAACTAACGAAAATATATGTACATACTTCAAAAACAAACAAAAAAATAACTGTGGCAAAAATATCTGTAATTCGACATCTTATTTGTAAAACCTTCAAACTATCATAACATATATTGAGTGTTAGTGTAGCTTCCATAAGACTCGTTTGGGCTCAGGCCCTGTGCGACAGCCCTGAAGAAGACCTACAAAGTAGGTCGAAACGTTGGCTACTGAATAAATATTTCTAGATATTCAGAGAAATTTATTGACCTCTACCCGGACCATTTTCTTCCACATCATAAAATATATTTGATTGCTGATATTGTCAAATAATCTTTATATATAAAATACTTCAGTTCGTGTGTATGCCACAGAACTCCTCAAAAGTGTCAAGTGGATCCAAGAATGGTTTAGATTCTTAGTTTGATCTGACAGATAATGTTTTTAAAAATTAATTGATCCTCCTCCTAAACATTTGAACAGTCCGTGGGGACCCTAGTATACAATAAAAAATGATCTGGTTATAATAATTGATTTATCAGGAGTAGTAACACATTTATGTATAAATGTTAAGTAAGAAGATTATTTAAAAAGTATGGATAGTATATAAAGTGTTGACATTGGCTATGAACTTGCCATGACAACGCGACGTGGACCTAGGACATATCTGCCTCTATTCCGTGCGTTATCTCCAACAAAGGTTTTAGAACTCTAAGTCCGTCCAGGAAGTGGATCTATATTATATTTTATAATACACAGTAAGACTACAGCCCAGGAAGGGTATTGTTACGGGTTCGGCACACAGTACTGCTTCTAAACCATCGATTGTACAAGGAGATGATTTGGCCAAGATCGCACTCAGCCGTTTTTCTCCGATGAAGTGTAAACATTTTATAGAGGCTGGGTCTATTCAGAATAAATTATAGCAAAAGCTGGTTATTATAACAATTAAATTACAGTTGTATTGGATTATATAAATATATTACACCATGCAACTACAAATTACCTACCTATACGAAAGAAACAGGATATTTACTATTTTTAGCAATTTATTCTATCTAAATGCAAATATCTTCCTCATCTACTTAGTTACAACAAATCTAGATATAACTTTGACTAAAACAAAGTTTGTTTTCGCCTGAGAGAGACCAACGGCCCCTAACCGAAGGGTTGGAAACCGGCCAGACAGTAGGCTGTTGGATCGACCACCTGCTGGGCAAAGACACAAGAAGGGACGATCACAAGGGACAGTAACTAGCGATACAGCACATGAAGGGCAGGCAGTACTTCACCAGCATGGAGAGAGTAGGGCACAGAGCGCTCCCACTTCACAGCTGATTTACGCTCCTGTATCTGGCTCTAGCCCTGTTTTATAGCCGTAGTACTCTAGTAGTTGTGGGTTAGCGATGGGTTGGTTACTAGCCACCGATGTAGGGTCGAGTACCAGTAGGGGTAGCTAGGGTGGACTCTGCCGAGGGTTCAACCAATCAGAATATTAGAAATAAATAGATGTACAAAGACTTAGGGCATAGTCACTAGTTATAAGGCCGATTGTTCAAAAAACTACATTATCTTAAGACTTTTCTAAATAAAGCTATTTCCATTCACCGTTCCTAGCTATTTCAACACTATTTATTAAGCATATTAGAAATTAGAAGTTTATTTCTGAACCGCAACTTTTTGTTAGATCAGCGTTTCCCAACCTATGGGCCACGGAATTCATAGGGCTCGGCCGCACAGAGTAGATAAAACAAACATAGAGTCAAAACGATTTGAGACACTCAGTATATAGAGTTTATAGATACAGGAACTTTGAACTAAATATAATGTAATAATCCTTGATCAGTGTCCGTCTGATAAATATCGTATTTTCATATTTAGTTAGTAAGAGCATTGAAGCTTTCCTTACAAAATTGGTGGTCCGCACAACTAAAAAGGTTGAGAAACGCTCTTAGAGTATTGTTTAAAGGCGTCTTTCATTTAGTGGTAAATAGTCACACATATTGTCGATCCTTCCTGGATGAGATGGTTTGCAATGATTAGACATGGTTTTAGTTCATTATTTTAATTTTTTAATTAATTAATATACCGTGATAAGAAAGAGATAACACACATATACAAATATAAAGGATGCAGATAGATATAGAAGTGCAGGAGAGCAGCTGATCGCTTTGACAAATCGGAGCCCAAGGAGGGAATTGCATTTTTAAGACGGCCCCTCCCCTATGTATGGCGGCCGGCGGGGCGAGGGGTGGATCGATCCCAGGCCACGCCCACTGCCCCCACTCCTGCCCACAGGCTACCCCCACCACGGCCCCGGGTTACCCCCACTACCACTCCTGCCCCCACCAATGCAGCTGCAAGCAAGAGCTACGAGTGTCAATGAGTTCTCATCCCCCGGCCCGGACCTACCCCACCTTCTTCTAATTCCATCTCTGTTTCTTCTTTAGCCATTCAATCTTTTCTTCTGACGTCCCGTCGTTTGTATCTTCCCCTTGTCACTTTTTTCTATTCTTACTCGCGACCACTTTATTTGTCCTCCTAGTATTTGTATATCTTATCTCCCTCGCAATTGGACAACAGAAATTTTAACGAACGAATGGAAATAAACTGGAGCTGATAGCTAATGCTCCTTTTAAGATAAACAAAAAACATGTCAATACAAATTAGCACTTCCATGAATTATTCAAATGAAATAAATAGTTTCCACTGGAAAAAAGTAATTAAGTTACACAATCTATTGACACGTAGTGATAACCTATGCAAATCGAAACAGTGTCCCGAGTATATATTTTAATATTGTAATGGACTCCCGGCCAGAAAAACAAAACTAAATAATTGGATTTAATTTTTCCCTGAGGCGATGTTTCGACCTAACTTCCACGGAGTCTTCAGTTCTTAGGAACGCAATAAAACATTAAAAAACATGAAAAATAGAATTACAAACTAAGACCTTGAGAGTAATATAAATGGCGGGCTTACATTTAGAAATTTAATAATTCAAATTATCTAGAGCTTAATAATTCAACAACTGGAAAAAAAAAACAATAAATAATAAGCGATAATAAAGGAGGGGGGGCATAAAATTAGAAGAAATTATAAAAAGTAACAAACAAAAAAATTAAATAAATAAGGTTAGCTAATAAAGTTCTAGCCCTGAGAGGCAATAATCATTCCAAATGATTGTAACGAATAAAAGGTATAACAATTACACTGATTTCACTGTTATAGACATATAAAAAAGTTTTTAGGTCCCACGAAGACCCTTGGGATTTCTAAAATATTTCAATATAAGGATGATTTCAATGGCAGGTAATTTTAGGTAAACAACTCTGTATCTACTACTAAGATAAGAAAGCTGATTATCTAATAAATACATTAAGTGTAATATGAAAAATTTTACATTTTTTGTTTTGAGAAAAAAACTCCGAAGATATACTAACAGTAAATTATAAAGATTGAAATGTAAAACTGATCAGAATTATCTAGTTACGTAAACTAATCTACAAAAGTCGCCGTCACATGATAACAGTACTGCACTTGAAGCCACAAAGGTTGTTAAGGTACAGAGATGGATGAAGCATGGGGTATTACGATTAGATCTGCTAATGCTTCAAAGCTAAAAAAATATCGCATGCTATCGATTTCCAGTCTGCAGAGAGGCTTAGGGTTTCACATTCATACTGGTTGTACCTTTCTTCGTCTTTTAGTTTTGATATTATAACAGCACAAGGATTAATATTTAGATGTTAATTATTTTTTATTATCAGGAAAGATTACATGTAACTTAGTTTATAAAAACTTATAAAGTGAGGAAGAACCTCTCGAGGAAGCACTTTAAAACTGAGAGAGAGAATGGGAACATTGGGACGAGGCTAAGAGAAACTTGTGACAGGCTCTTCTCGAGATCGGGGACGGGGGCGTCTTTAATTGTAGCGAGGGGGAGCAGAAGGGGTTCCCCCAACATTATTCATTTCAATCCCGGCGCCCCCTTTTACGTCACGGCCCGGCTATATCCGTGTCTCTCAACTCACTGTCCATATCATCAACCAATCTAAAAGAAACAGCAATCAAAGTAAATGTATTTATTAATTTAATTTAATTTATTTAGGATGGCTGAGGAGGCTAGGCCCCAAGACGGTTACGTGGAAAACCCGGATTCGAGCCCCGGTCGTGATCATATATTTTCTTTTCAAATAAAATATCTAAACAATTATAACATCTAACAATAAAATAAAATAAATTAATTATAATAATATATCCGAAAATAAAAATAATGTTTAATGAACATTCTCCCCGTGTATACATCGCAAATTGCGAGAACATGGAGATATAGGATCAGTGAAAAGAAAGGATATGTCTGACCGAGAAGCGAACCAGGATGGCTGAGGTGGCTAGGCCCCACGACGGTTGCGTGGAAAACCCGGGTTCGAGTCTTGGTCATATCTTTTCTTTTCAAATAAAATATTTAAAAATAGATTTATTTATGTGGAAAAAAAGTGGTCCTAATGGAGGTAAAAAATTTCGCTTAAGTTAGGAGAAATGTTTATTAAAGAAGGTCTTCTACAGGGATGTCGGGCTAGGTTCACTAATAAATAACTAACTGCACTTAGCATGAACTTTAGAAAAACGTTAAAAAAAAATTCCAAATCAAGAGAAATTTTTGACCGCCACCCGGAACATTTTCTTCCACACACACATGTATATAAGGTCAACTATTATTATTCAAGAAAAAATTATTTATATTAGAAAGGATTTGCCAAAGCTATCTAAGTAATTCGACCTAGAGGTAGGAGAGATCGAAGGCAGGCAGTTGGATAACAAACGCTAGGAATCCCAGCTGGAGCCGCTGGAGATGTTGGAGCTGGCCGGAATGAAATATAGCCTTATCCGGAGAGGACTCCAGGCCTGGCATTTTCCACAACTTCAGGCAAATGTCTTTTACAAGAATTAAAGGTCAACTAGAATTCTCCGCTCTGATACCACATCACTTCTCGTAGCTTGTAGCTCGGGAAGGAGTTCGTTACAGCTAATACAAGAATTATATAAGGAAATAAAATTGTACAGGTAGGAAAGTATGATTGATAATAAAACTAAACAACAAAAGAATATAAATGATAAGAGACGCGTTTTTATGTATTTTTTAAAACAAAGTTACCTAGTCTTTCACAATTTGGAAATGCAGAATTCAGAACAAATAGCAAAAGTAATTAAATGATCGATTATTTATTAAATGATGAAGTTTCGGCCCACGCATGAAACCTTCCAGGCGTGAGGAAAAGAATTTGGAGAAACAGATCAAAGCAGTCATGTTCAAAACGTCAGTCACGAAGGATCTGATGGAGAACATAATATATACTATGGTAGCATTGTTTTACGATACCAACACCAAACAAGACAGTGATGCAGGCAGCATTCACCAGCAATCGCCTAGGTAATTAAAAACTCGGACAAATAAGGATGATAAGTGCTTCATAAAATTGGTAGATATCTTCATGAAGGCCTCTACTGAAACCTCAGCCTCAGCATCCATAAAACAGATATCTCTTTTTTTTATTGTTGATTTTTACCAGCCATCCATTTTATTTATTTTCTCTTATCGGTCAAATCTATACATATTATAAAACAAAGTCCTCAGCCGCGTTTGTTCGCGGTAAACTCAATAACTACTGCACGGATTTTCATGCCCTTTTCATCAATAGATAGATTGATGGACCTGGAAGGTTTAGGTATATAATTTGCCGAGGTTTTGTGTGAATGGGTAGGAATATCGATGGGTTTCACCGAAGACCCTGTTTGCCTAATCCCGTGCAATATAATTCGTTTATAAAGAAATATTTGGTTTTGTTTTTATTTTTATAATTTCTATATAATAAATTACATTAGCTGAGATGGGAAGAAAGAAAATCAAGACTCCCAAAGAAGCCTAACCAATGATATTCACGTGGCCCTTAGTGGCCGGTACGTGATAAAAAATACGTTACACAGACAAATTATGTGGGCATGATATGTCTTATTACCCGAGCAAAGCTGGGGTAGGTCGCTAGTATGTAATAAAACAGATATTTTATAGTAAATTTTAAATTGGGGTTTGTAATCTATTAAAATAAAAAAAGTGTGACTGATTTTTACTAAAAAACCTCGCTGTAATCATCAGGCGGAAATGAGGATGATGATCTGGTGAGGCAGGTTTACATTCTAAGCTCAACTCGTCTTATTAAAACAACGTAAGAAAACATAGCCCGTATGACCAAAAATGGGTACTGGACTAACTACGAAATAAAGACTTTATTGTGTTTATAATAACGATTGTACAAGGAGATTTATCCGAGTTACAAGTCACTTTTCCTAATCGCATCCCTCATGGCACATGACGAAATACGCAAAAAAGAGAGAAATAATGAAAAAATACATGAACTCCTGCCCTAATCACTAATTCACAAATCATAATATTACTATCTCGATATGGTAAATTTAATCATTTAGTATGGTATTTTTGTGCCTTCCTTCCTCTAAGCTTGGTCCCCATCCCAACACTCTCTTAACCCTTCAGAGAACATCGATGACGACTCCCTCGGCAGGTGGTGCGGCAGAGGCTCTAATGTGAAGATAAAAAGCGAACCGCTGATGAAGAAGGCGTTCTATTATGAACAGCTCAGTAATGGAGTCATTCCGTGATAGCGGATCAGTGATAGAGCTCCCGGGGCCATCTTCATTTCCCTACTGCACAGGTCCTCTGGGCCGCCGCTAATGAACACCGCCGTCTAATGCCTGTCTGTCCATCCGCCGATATTATCACGGGGCAATCTAGACCCCATGCTTTAGGTTATGACAAGGTACGATGGTGAGGTTTATTGCGACGAGGAACTCAAGTGAGTAAAAGTAATATCCATCAAATCAATTCATCAATTGCATAACACCCCGTCCCAAAATAAACTATAGAACTTCTAGAACACTGGAAGACAACTAACAAGTAAACGTTTCGACATTTAGGCATTAGAATGGCATGCAGAATTTTTTTTCCAATTGCATTTGATTTGAATTTTTGTATTTTTTATATAACTAATCAACTTTCAAACATAAGCAGGTATCAGATAAGATAAAAAATCTGTAAAACTATAGCTAAAAAAGAGTATTAGGCTTAGTATGCAGTAGATACTGTACTGTGTCTTAGCCAACGCTTAAACAGTATAGTCTCTAACGCTTAGGGTTGACGCCAGACCTCACCCCATTATCACTCCTGAAGAAGACCTGCAATGTGGGTCCAAACGTTGGCTTTAAAATAAATCGAACTTTTTATTTAAGTGCATTTTTTCAGACCTCCACCCGGACCATTTTCCCCTTATTTAAACAAGGTCAAGTAATTTAATTCAAGGAATAAAAACAACATTTTCTATCTCTGAATATTTAAAACAATAGAAAATTATTTATTTTAATGTTTAACACAAGCGAAGAAACTATTTGCTAGTGAGTAAGAGAGAGATATTAGTTGAAATCTCATTAACTCAACTCATCCCACGGTTCCTTTGAAGGTGTATGTTTCTACCGGCTCTATTCCGATAGATAGCTTCTAAGCCGGCATCTAAGCTCTATGGACCATAAATATGCCAAAAAGGTATATTTTATTTGCTTTTAATTTTATTTTGCAATATCAGAAAATTTACATACATTAGTTTCAAAGGTCGACTTCATTCAGGCTTGAACACGGTGAAATGTGTTAATGTTTATTCAGACTTTAAGGCCCTTAGAGAAAGATAGATAAAACTAACAGTAGAAATCTCAGTATTATCCGTTTCTATTACTGGAGGGAGCCCTGCCTAACGAAATAAAGATTTAGAGGAAGAGAGAAGAAGAAGATGAGTGAAAAAGGTGGGTGGAAGATATTGGCAGTTAAGATGATAAAGAACCACAGAAGACGGCAATGAATTATCGGGAGAGGATGAACAGATTGCGACTTCCCTAAATAACCTACTAACCAGATCTACAACAATTCACTTATCTCTCAGTTTTCCTTCAACACCCAGCATTTTGCTCGAAAAGCCTATATTTATACTACACTACATGCTTGTGTGCGTGCGTGTGGGTTTACCCGAATGAGAAATAAATTGAAAATATTGGCTGAAAACATGATTAGAGGCCATTTTAGTCATTTAATCCTTCGGCATCAATTTATAGGCATTTTAATTTATAGCCACTCCCTTATGAGGAAGTGGATATCGTTGAGATAGCAGGGTCACGTTGGCTTAGCTATTAAATAGATCTTTTCTGATACACTTTTAAAACCTGTATCAACTCTTTTAGATTATTTTTGGAACCTATATAAATTCTTTTAGATTACTATTTCTCGATTAAGGTAATTGGTTTGATAAACTGACTCTAAGGAGTTTTGAGTGAACGATTCAACCGATTTTTAAGTTTGATGGCTCAAATTAGTCGTTGAGGTCTGGTGAATGTTTGGAAACAAATGTAATAAATGTCTAATTTGTCTTAGGCCGAATAGGGTAATGAGATGTACAAGTAATATGTCCGTTTTAGGACTGTGAAGGTTTTTCGGCCCCTATTTACAACTTTATTGAATATTGAGTATTATTAATCCAAAATATTTTTTTTTAAACAACATATTTTATCCCTTTTTACCTTTCTTTCGAGCTTTATTTTAATAAATATATTATTAATTAATAAGATTAGGCTCATTTCATATTGAATTATTTTTTTTTAAAACTTAAAGCTCTTCATTTTTAATTTTAAAAATAAAAACTACAATGTCAAGTTGAAACTTGAACATCTCACAACCCTATTCGTCCTATAGCAAGGAATGTACTTGTATATTTATCTAAATAAATTAGTAGCTTGTTAATGAAATTGAGGTTCATAAATCTTGAACCTATATTCCATATATGGCATCTCACCATGTCAAAACGCACAAAGCAGCTTGCATCTGTTAGTGTAAATATATGACCATGGATTAATGTATTGAGTAAAAAAGAAATTTCGGTTTGTATGCGAAAGGCACGAGATTTAAATTGTTATATTTACAGTAATCAAATTTACAAATAACCAAGCAAAGATTTTAAATTGAACTTAGTATTACATTCTGTACTTTAAGACAGAAAGCGTTGCAAGACTTGCAATTTAACTTAAATTAATAAAATATCATATCAGATTCGTAGCTCTTTCCGGATCTCTACTATATCTATCCTTCAGTTAAAATATATAGGTATCTAATACATAAATACATTTATACCGATTATCTCTAATTTATTTTGTATATTTACACTATATATTAATATTTTATAATAAATATAGCCTTAGAATGTTAGCAATATAAGAGAAATACAAGATCATTGACAAAGAAATAGATGGAAGGAAACAAACAATTAGAGGAGAAAGAAGTAGAGGACAAATTAGAAGTGAGAAAGAAACGGCCCTGCGAGCGATTAGTAGGACAGGAGCGTCACCTAGCGGCAGCCAGCCCAACTACACTCCTACCCCCCTCCCACTCTCTCGCTCTATCTTATCTATATTTATTTTTATTTATTTCGCCTCAATTAGGAGGCTAATAGGACGGGTAGACTTTATAGCGGCCAAGTGGAATTTATTTCTTAATTAGCAGAGCTCCCTTTGCTCATATCTCAGCGCGGGATTGATATTGAGGCGGACAGATATCTCTCTTGTTATACTTAACGAAACTTTATCTGATTTAGGAAGCTGAAGGGAGGATCTAAAGCGACGCTACTATCTTAACAGAGTCACGATCCATGTTCTTCCAGGGGACACATTTACTCACTCCAAATATATTCTGGAAGAATTCAAGTCCGTAATACACGAAAAATGCATTTCAAAATTGTCCACGTCAATTGGCTTTTTACGTATTACAAATACATACAACAAACTATAAGTTAGTGCAATAATTAAAAAATGAAACGGACATTATCACACATATTTGATTTGTTTTGTAATACATCTATACTTTACGAACAATACTACCTAGAATACTGGTTGATAAGAGTTATTTATTGGAAAGTGCCACTTTATTACACCCGAGTGAATTTAGTGTAAACGAGGGTGTTATAAGCACTTTTCTAACGTGTTAAATATTGCATTTTTGCTGCAACCATTTAAAAATTAAGAAATTAAAGGTGAAACTTCGTTAAAACTACACTAGCGCTAGTGGGTAATGCTAATGATAGATCTCCAAATTTCTGATGTGTGAAGGTCCTAATGCATTTAAGGTTATATTAAATATTTCTATAAAATCGCTTCAAAATAAATAAAATCTCTCTTGAATTAAAATATAAGAATTGAATTGAATTATAAATTGAAATATAAAATACTTCAAAAATTATTTATTTTAACATTTTAGGAATAAAAAATGAATAATATTATAATACCGCCATTTGACATTTAAAATAACAGAGTGCTAATTGTCAAATTCGATCTAGGTGGCTGTTACTTTACCTCACTAGTGAGGGAAAGTGGTTTTCCCTTGGAAAAGTGGGACTTTATACATCTGTTTTAGGTGAGTAATGGATAGCATTACTCAATGGTTGCAGGAAAAATTTTTTTTTTTTAGCTGTTTTATCTTTTTAAATGTTGTAAATATCTATTTAAGAATTTACGTTTACTTTTAAGATCACTACTAAAAATAAATATATAAAGAGGAACCGAGGAAACTCTATAAATAAGGCATCTTTTTTAAAATAATTGCATAGTTATTTTTTAATCAATCCTAAGATGAGGAATGGCATAGCTTAGATTAAACATTAGGAAAAAAGTCTCAAGCTTAAAAAATATTCGAGACACTTCAATAAGAATTGCACAGAAGTGACAAGAAAAAGAAGAAAGATATGAGCTGTAATTTAGGGATTAATGATAGACAAATGTATTTTAAAATTATACAAACGTAAAACCGCTTGTGTAATAATTATGATTGTATGAGAATTAATATCATTAGTAACATTAATAAATTAAATTAAACCGCCTCTGATAATTAATTCAAGCCTTATTACAATTAATTACCGTATCTCCTGCTCGTACATAATTGTTTGGATTATAAAATAGGCCTCTCTCTCTCATTTATTTTTTCCCCTACTGGTTCTAATCCTTGTTGATCTCTTGTTAATTTGTTGGTAATTATTTTAAAGGTAACGAACTGTGAGGATCCTTTGTTATTTTGATCTAGCGATCACTATCTCGCTCCTCACCGTGTGATCCTCTGACCACTACACCTCTATCTGTATACTGTTGGGCCCTCATGAATGTTTTATTTTTATTTACATAGTAAAATTTTACTTAAAGTAGAAATAGTTTGACCTATAATATATCGTATGTTTGAAGAACGGAGAGGATGACTTTTTTTTTTTTTTAGAAAATGGTAAATACCAATCTAAAGCTAATTTTATATGCCTTTTTAAATATATGATTCTGCCCTATCAACAAAACCCGAGCTAAGCAGAACCCACTGAGCTAAGCTTAGCTCAGTCAAATTCCTCTTTGAAACCTGGATACTCTTATGATTTTTCCAGTCGACTCATCCTTTTTTCAAATGAATGATTTCGAAGAGCTCAAAACGTCCTTTTCCTCAGAGTTAGCTGCCACGTCCCAACATTTATAGGCGAATTGCAATGATAAGAGCTTTATAAATTCTAATTTTTAAGTTTAAGTAAAAATTAATTAACAAAAATAATATAGTTAATGACTTCATTTCAGTTTATTCAGAAGTGGTAATGAAGTTTCAGACTGAGTGGTAATTCATTCTACCGAAATTTATATTAAAAAAAAAACAAAAAAACACTTTCATACTCACCAACATATTTTAAGTAATAGGTTTGTATTTTAAGTAATACTTCTGCAAAAAAAAAATAATAACATGTACAAAATAGTGTTAAATGAATGTAAATTGTCGATTACAGACACGCGGTCACACCGTGATGATAACATGCCTTTTTCTTATCAACCCACTAATGTTATCCACAAAATAAATTCAGTTTATTCTCCTTAAAGCAGTTATGAATTCATCCATCCAAACTTGGACACTGAAACCATCAGAAAATACGCCCAGTATTACTAGTTGTAGTAAGATAGATTGAAACAAGATTACATCTCCCGTGAATAAGTGATTAAGTCTAATATTCTTCAAAATGAGTTTCTTGTATTTAAGGAAGAGGAATCTTGTTATTTTCTAAATGAATAACGGGCTAAGTAATGCAATGGCTTGAAAAGGAGTTAATGCTCATATTACAACTCCATTTCGAGACTGAAACTACAAAAACGACCCGATCCCGCTTGCCAGTTAACTCTCTCAGGACAATATTCGACTTAACCACTTTTTTACCAGGGTTTCATATAGTATGACGGTGATAATAATATAAAGAATGTTTGATATGTTATCTAATAAATGTAGGTATCAGGTTCTTATCATCGATTTGTTATATTAAGAAATGAATGTACATTATACACATACATCTTAACAATGAATTATTTCGAACCTGCGTTACAATTATTCATCCTAAAGCTAGAATGGAATTCCGGAATGTATCTGTTCCTTAGAGATATGTTTCGATAATTAGGTAAGGAAAGATAGAGCCGAGATGAGAGAGAGATAGGAAGACCCGAGGTGCACCGCCACGTCCGAAGAGATCCATCAGGAGATAGGAGGGAGTGGATCTGGATCAGGGAGGATCTTCAGCTAGGAGCACCGCCACTACAGCTGATAGGCATCTCGTCGTTAAAATAACACACTGCCACAGTTCGGTAGTCTTCAAATATTTAACAACAAATTATCTAGAGATTAACAATTAGTGAGAGGAAGGGGGGCGCTCATTTGTTTAATGGCGGGAAAAAACCGATTCAAACAATTTGTACAATTAAAAGCAATTACTAGCGGCAACGGAGCCACGGCAATCAACTGCAATCAAGGTTGCATTAAATTTGATAGCTCAGCTATCCTGGTCAAACAAAGAATTGAATAAGGTAAAATCAATTATATGTAAAATATATACCTAATATATACCAATTATGAAACATAAACATTAAAAATAATTTATTCTAGGACACCTCGAGACCTGTTTTTCCTCGTATTACATATTTCACATGAATATGTATAAGTCTGCGGACATGTTATTGAACCATGTGGCTCCGATCTTCAAGTATGTTTAAGAGAAGTGATGCTCCCAAAAAAGGGGAAAACCAATTTGAGGTCAATTTAACATTCAAAACTCTAGAAAACGTACTGAATTAAATCACATTTTACCTTCGAAGTTTGGGTTGAGTTTTAAAGAACATTTTTAAATTAAATTTTATATATAAATTTTTCTAAAAAGATACGTCAATTTTATTAATAATATTATAACTTAGCACTTTATTATTAAAATAAGTACAGTAGATTTTCCAGAAAAAGTCCCTCAAATCTTAATTTATAACTGAACCTCATCTACAAGTATTACTACAAAAAAAGTGAGGCCAAGTACTTTTACAGGTCCACTATCTCTCTTCTCAAGAACTACTGAACTTCTAACGAATAGAATTGTTGTTGTGCCGTACTTGAGAACATTCCCCCCTAGTTCATGCCCTTGCACATATAGTGAATTACAGCATGACGAAGCCTTTCAAAATAAACTATAGTATTGAGGTATCGGTGGAACGAGCGACCTGGAACTAGACAAAGCCTGCTAGGAAGAGGGGACTCGGAAGTGGAACTATAAGCTATTGAGAGGCCGGGAAGGCTTTCAATCATTGACGCTCATTTTTTATGCCCCGCTCGAGACTAGAACCCGGACCCTAATGCAGGTGTAGTGTAGGGCCTTTGACAGGGGAGAGAAAGGCCTGGAAGAATAGGGCACTCTCTATAGGGCCCAAAGGGTCACACGGTCCTTTGTGCCGCCTCCATTGTCTCACCGCCCCCGCTCATCTATCCAAGTCCTTTCTGCCCATCGGCGGTCCGATCTGTCCCCAATGTCCTGGGTCTGCGGCGGTTTTAGAGGAAATTGGCGAAAAGTCACTAAATCTAGATACTCTTAACATCTTGCTATTTCACACGTGTATTGCATAAAATAAACTTCCACTATAAACCGTGAAGACTTGGGTTCAGCACGTGGAAGATTGTCCTGAATATAAGACAAGAGATGTACAGGGAAGGGATTTGTGTTTGCGTTATAACGGGTACCCACTTTATAGATACTGAGAGAGCCCAATACATGTCTGCAAATCGGACAACAGATTAAATAACCTATCTGAATTTGAACGCAGGACTTTCAGCACAGCGGTGCAATGGGTCCTCTCTCTTCAGTATTGCGTTTACTGAACAAAACCAAATATCGAAACACCAATTCAATTAATTTTTTTATACCATACAAAGAGGGGATTAAGAATGAAAAAGCTAAAAATATCACCTAAAATGAAAGAAATTTCGAGAGAATGAGAAATTGAGGGAGAGAGAGGGCGAGAGAAGACTCAAGAGGCAATAATAGGAACGCGAGCCATTACTGCCACTGGTGGCAATATATGGAAGCTCATATGGCGGGAATTATTGTTACATATTGAACGGTTCCTCTGCCCTCTTCATATCTCCACCGCAGCGGATTTCGTAAAATATCTAATAACCGGGTGCAGCATCTGTTCAGTGCAAGGGAGAGCTGATGCAAGAAGAATGGTTAACCGCTGAAGTGGCAGATAAAACAAGAAAGTTATGTCACTAATACAATACTGCAACTTTTAAAGCTACATTCTGTTCAAGGAGATAATAATGTGATGGAAGGTTTTTTTTAACCAGTACCACTACAACCCATGGATCTTGGGTTCAGTACATGGTGGAGACTGTTTTGGATGGAAGGAACCGTTTGAGTTGTTATCATTAAAGTTTTTAATGTTGTACAATGTTGTACCATAAAAAAAATCATCAGTGCGGACTCAGCCAGAATAAAGTATCATAAAAAAATTACAATTTATTATAAATGTGCTAATTCTTCGTCATTACTAACAAAGACTTTTCAGGTATTATTTAGAATGTAACAGCCGAATTTTAGGCCTGGCTTTAATTTCTAATAATTTCTGCCAAGAATAATAAAATAAAATAGAATAAAACAAGAATAATAAAAAATATTCCAAGCATTTTATTATTATTATTAATAGTAATTATAATGCATAAAATAATTATTTTATAGTCAGCTAATATTTCCTTCTATTCTTGAACGCCACTTGTACACCATATTCATCTTGCCTATATAACTTTAATAAAGCAAATCTTTGAACGATATTTTTTTTTTTTTTTTATTTAATTCAATGATATTTACAACTATAATGGTATTATATCAAGTAAATGTGCAAAAATGTAGAATATGACATGAAAACACTTGTGGAGAAACTACCCATCGATAGCACTCCAATAACGATATTAAGCTTAAAAGGCTAATACCAGTAATCCACATTTACAAACTTTCATCTATAGATAATCTTGGATATTTTAGTTATATCTTAGAATATACTAAATTTTATTTAGCAACGATTTTTAAGATGGCAATTAATATTAAAAAATTAATAAGTGAGCAGTAAATACAAACATAGAGAGATGACTATAAACATGGCTAAGTACAAGGCTGAGGTATAAGCAAGCAGGGGGTAGCTATTGATTCTTGACAGGTGTAACAGTTCCCACAATTTTAAAAGACCGCTGAGAGCACTTCAGTCTACGGCGGCTTTTCGACTGATGTAAAGTAATAACCGTCGCCATAGCATATATATATATATATATATATATATATATATATATATATATATATACACACACGTAAATATCTCGTATAGCTGTACTTGAGACGTATTAAAAAAAAAACGGTTAATTATATAACATTGTCACCTGGACTATTAATTTTGGGGATTATAAAAAGGATATACTCTTCCAAAACAAAAAGTAAAATTAATATTACATTTATCATTTGATATAAAGCTAATAAGAACTTGGTCATTTAGAGCCGGGCCAGTCACGCAATATATTTTCTTGTTTATTAACCGGAGTCGAAGGCAGGTGCGAAATGTAATAAATAAAAACAAGCGAAAAATATTTAGAAACAGGATATAAAAATGAGATTATTTAAAAAATGAAAGTATAAATTTAGTGTAATGCAGAGTATGAAATAAGTTCTATCACGTTTTGCCCCAAATTCAAATTTATTAATGCAGGGTAGAAATGAAAGAATTATAAGAAAGTTTTAGAGCAAGGACGCAAAGGTAGTTGACTATCCTACGTAGTGAGCTAATAGTCGTTAGGGACTGCTTTACTTTACAAACACAGATCATATTGTTCGTCCAGATTATTTATACGTTTCCTCTAACCGATCTATTAGTACCCACCCCTCTTGCAATTTTGAGTCAGAACCCGAGGGGATTAGTATCAACCCTTTGAATAATTGAAGTAGTGAGCAGGTGCCGAACAGATCTACATTAGACCATTATAAGATAGCTGTAGATAGAAGATAGTGACATTGGACTTAGCCGTAGTGATCGACTACAGTAGAGATGGAGTAATTAAGGGAGGAGAAGAAGGGCCGAGCCGCCCTTCCTATCGCTCCCTCACTCTCTCTCTCTCTCTCTCCTCCTCGGAGTAATATCGACCGGAGCCGAACATGTCCACCCTCCTCGCTCTTAATGATTTTATTTAATGGGCTCCCGGCCGGGCCATTAATCAAACCCCCGCTGGCTACTCGGCCTAGCGATAGCGACGGCAATGGCCGCTCTCTCGGAGTAGTAACTTGGGGGCCGGCCATAGGGAAGCGTGTGCATGTGTCTATATATATTTTTATATATTCATATACACATTTGTCTTAAAGAGTGAAACTATGGTAATATATAAGAAGAGACTATTACAATCGTAAAAGGTTCGAATTCGAGCTTTTAATGGCATTATAAGTTTTTATGTGCCAGCACTCATCGCAGTTTTATATTGTTCATAAACCTTCAAAGATGTGTATATTTTGTTGGGATGAGGCCTCTTTATAATGACAAAAACGTGGAGATAACACATAATTATATTATACGTAGGTTATATAGATTTATAATCACCTCTAATATAATACAATATTATATTTTAAAAATACGAAAAGAAAAGATATAACGTGAGAAATAAAAAAGAAAATAAACAAAGGAGGTGATATAAAGTTAAGATAGTTGGTAAGTTAGGACGGGAATGAAGAATGACGGGTTAGGATTGTTAATCTTGGCTCTGATCTCATCTCGTAGGACCTCCTCTTTAATGGCTCTCTTCACTCCGCCTTAGTAACATCTAACAGTACAAAAGTATTACTAGCAGTTACTATTTCAAGTTGCTAGTAATATAACATTACTAGCCGTTAATATTTCACGTTGTAAACATTCACAAAATATAACTTAACGTCAACTTTTTTTTAAAATAATTATTTTATTCAATTGTACAACTGTAATATATACATCTAGTACAAGGGCTATATGAATAAATAAATACATGACAGGACATGCAGAGGCACTACCCACTGGCAGCACTCTAATAACATTTCTATAATAGAAGGTCCCGAAGCCCTCTTCAGACGCCTAGGAAGATTGTCCGGGATGGAATTGGATGCAAGGATGGAAACTAGGGGGTTTGGATGGGTAAAACGTCAACTTGGGTCGCCACCCAGGGCAATTACTGTGTCAATGCCTGTACCAGTGAAATGGAAATAAGTAATAAATCTTTATCATGTTTTCAAAATGTAGGCAAAAATTCATTAAAATAACCTAACTAACTTAACATAACAAGATTAAATTAAAATATAATTCAGCATATTAAAATTTTTGTGTTTCAAAAACAAGAAATCCTGTGAAGATTTACAAAAATTGGTTATTCATTAAAATGTTTGTATGTTCACGAAATGGAGGGTAATAAGAGCAAGTTAAATTAAAATGGGAATATATATATAAGCGGTTCATTTCAATCTTAATAGACTTATAACGATGAAATATTTATTTATATATATATATATTTAATAAAAGTAGCTTGTAAAAAATAAATAAAGAAACTGCCATCTTTTTTTTATTCAACATCTTGAAAACCAACTTAGATTGAACTGAATTTTAACAAAAGCATGCCAGGCTACAGAAAATAAAGCAAACGACAAAGTAATCAAAAATATGTTTTTATTATCATTTACAATATTTCTTATTTCGATTAGCCCATATCTCCACTGTTAAGAATTTTTTTTTTAAATTCATGTCCTCGAGGACATTCTTAAAGCTTTTATATACACTAAACATAATGATTTTTTGGTACCTTTAACTCCTCTATTATCGAACCAATCAATCATAGGTAATTTAAAATTAGAAGAATACGCGCTCCCCATATAGACCAAACAAAACTACTATTTCCGGAGCAGTTGCCGAAAATATTTTAATACGCACTACTATCGTGGAGAGGAGGAGGAAGACACCTCCAAGTAAACAGGTGTCAAAACAAACAAGACTCTTATCAAGAGCCAGCAAGGTGATAAGATAACCCCGGCAACGCTAAGTAAAGGCGACCGAGTAGAACGCAGTTTGTAAATAGCTCAGATAAAATTATATTTACCTTAGCGGCCTAAGGCAAATCCTTACTGAATAAAATGGCGAGGAGTACTCACACAGGTCGTTTTTCTCTTTTATTTCCCGTGAACGTGTCTTATTAAATGAGTTGAAATTTCTAAACGTTATTATTTACAGAATATTCTAATATATTAATTCTTTGTTAAATAATATATTTATAACATTTTAATAATGAAAAAAATTTCCTAAAAGTAACACCGACAAATATTAATTCATGGAATATGAAGATTTAATGATGAAACATTGAGGATTTGCAATTCATTTAGGATGAACTCAAAACAAAACCAAATCATCGATCAATTCAAAGTACCGAGACAATATATTTTTTATCTACTGCACAAAATAATGTACACTGCATAAATATCATAATGTTATAAAAGTCGAAGTAATCGTCTGTATAGATAAAAGAACGCTAGAGAAAACTGTATAGGAAATCAAATAATAATACAAAATAATATAATGTTTATGGATAAGAGTATTTGATTATAGATGAGGAACTCCTCTCCATCAGTCAAAATGTCTGTTCACTCATTAGTAACAAATAAATTTAACGAAACAATAAACTCCAAGACATCCTCACTAGTTAATATATCTGCTCCGCCAGGACCCAATCAGTAGGGGTCGAAGAAGTCGTAGCTAGGCTTTGTGGTCGCTCCCGTTCCAGGAGCTGGGTTTTGTAGCTCGTCTTAATGAAATCCCTCCCCAAGCACAAGAAGAAGAAGGCGAAGGACCAAAAAGAAGAAGAAGAGAGAGAGAGAGAGAGAGAGAGAGAGAGAGAGAGAGAGAGAGAGAGAGAGAGACATGATCAGTGTTTTATGGTTATGAGTCGTAAGTTAGCGGTCGCGGTAAATTGCAGTGAACAGCCAGCGGAGGACTGAAGCAATCTCAGTCCATCGGGGTCTAAGCCAATATACAATTCGAAATTGAAGGCAGGTTAGATTACCAATGAAATTTAATATTATATATTACTAAAAGTAATAACTCGTAAATTAGCATTATTATGTGGAATTGAGACCGTGATTATGTGACAGGCGATGTTATAAATTATGCTCTTAATTTTTTTTACTACATAACCTGAACATATATTATTTGAATACTCAAACTCTGCGCTCTAAGTGTGTATAAAGACCGATTCTAACAAGTACCTATACTTTTTCGTGCTCGAAATTCTTCTGGATTCCAGTGCTTTATTACAAATATCCCGTGAAATAAAATGTTTTTTTAATTACGAATTTATATATAACCCTAATCAGCTTGAATTAAATCATTTTACCTTTTAGTAGAGATTATCGTCAAAGGAAAAAAAAAACTGTACCAGTACAACCCATGGAGGATCTAGGGTCCAGTACATGATAGAGACTGTACTGTTCCTTGGACAACGGTTATGCAAGGAGGTGATTGGTCTTAAATCACGCTCAACCGCCAGATTTTTCCTCTTCTTAGGGGTACCCAGTGTCGATAAAGAACGTACAAAAAAAAAAGAAGATTGAAAAAGAGCGAAACAAAAGAAGAGCCAAGACAAATGAAGGCTGACGACAATAAATAAAGAAAAAGAAACCATTTTGGAGAATAGGCCCAAAGACAATACACGGCGAACGAACAGATAACAGATGGAACTGGCTACGAATGCCTGGAAAAAGGGGCCTTTATCAGCCTTATCATCATAAATGCCACGTATGATTTAATAACGACCAGAGGAGGAAGAGGAAAAAAGAAAAACGGCAGGAGAAGAAGAAACCGGCGGAGTTATGTAAGCGGAGGAGACGGAGTGGAGATTAAAAGTTAACATAATGTACAAGCTAACATACTGTACACCTAACTTAACATTATGTACAGCTAACATAGCGTACGGATAGGACATCCTTCGCCTCGAGGAGGGGGTATAATAGTGAAATGGGACAGGTTACAAACGGCTAATGCTCGCGGCAAAGTGAAAAAAGTGCCTTGTCTCCTCCGCCCGCTGTCCGTCAATGGGAGGCTGATGGATATCCTACACTGTATCTTACCTTTCAGGTACAATAGAAAGCCAGCTGTAATGTGATACATTCTACATAAAGATATCACTTATATTACAGGGTTCATTTCTTCAAAACAGAGTTAAAGCTTCTTTTATTTTCGTAACTAGGGATGGTTCAGGCTAAATTAGATGCAGAAGTAAAAGAATTAATGAAATTAGTAGATTATATGGGCTACAGTTTAAGAAAATTTCTATATCTTCTGAATAAGGCCTTGGTTTCAAAAGAAGTTATTCCTTGTATTAGTAATATTACAACTCCATTTCAAGCCAAAGACTAGTAGAATGACAAGATTCCACATCTCTCAATATAGTTAACTCTCTCTCACTGGACAAAATTTAACGTAATCACTTATTAACCTGGAGAAATATCATTAACCATGCCTATTATAAATAATATATTATATATACTTCCTCTTCGTTGTTAATACTCGGCACAACAGAAAGCTCAACGAGAGAGGTGAAATTCGGCACAGGTGTTGCCCATAAGCTGGTTAGAAAATTTAAAGGGTTTCCTTCCCAACTTCTGCGATTAAGGTGTAAAACCTGCTAACCTGCTCTAATCAACGTTTGTTTATGAGCAAGAATATCTTTCGCATAAAATGAGTAGAAAGCCCACTAAAAATCTAGGAAATTATAAGGTTAATTTTTAATCATAAACGAGGGATTATATCCTGTTGTAATTTGAGTTATTTGTGATATAATATATTTCTCGTGACAGTGGCCAGTATTATGGTTCAGAGATCGGCCTTGTTCGAGTCGTTCCAGTGTGAAAAACTTTGATTAAATTTACAATAAAGAATTTAAATATAACACCTTCACATCTCGTAAGTGAATTTTCAATATAAATATATCTTATTCGATATGAAACCACAAATAACGCAAATAATAAATAAATAGAAAAGCGTTTCAAGCAATATTGGTTAATTCAAAATGTTTTTTTATTCATCAAGTTGACGAATGAGCGATTTTTGTATTATTTGTTCGCGTAATCCCTGGCAATAAATTCCCAAATAAAAAGATAAAGTATAAGAATATTATTTACGTAAATATAAATCAAACATTTAAGTTAAACAAGGACCAGATAATACCCCGATTTGAATTGATAATACTCCAGCTAAAATTATTACATAGTTATCGTTAGAGCTTTAACTTCCCATTTTTTCCTTCACTGATATTTTTTTATTCCCTTTATATCCAGATCGGCTATTCCTAGCCTTACATGTTTTTTTTTAATAATGAATTTTAAACTTTAACACAAGGTAAGAGTGTGGGTTTCGTCTCATGCAAGTGACACCCCTAACTGAACATTACCAGATTATTTACAGAGAAGATGTAAATATATAATAGTGTTTTTTCTTATAGAAGAATGATAGTAGTTTAAATATAAAATATGTAAATAAGTAAACAAAATTAAAACTAATGTAATAATAAACAGAACTATAGTACTATAAAACGGAAAACTAAAATTAAACAGGATTATATTACATTTTTTTAAAACGATTGGTGAGGAAGCGGATATAGAAAGAAATCAGATAAGTCATCATACAAAATTTCTATTCTTTTTATTTATATTTATATTTATTTGTACGTAATAAAGCGAAGGGAATGACTAATTGAATATGTTGATTAAACAATTTTCCTATTTCCTATTCTTCACTGGGCTCCTTCCTTCTTCGCGCTTTTCATTTATACTAGCATATTTTTAATCTATCAATATAAACAAAGCAAGGATATATGTTTAACCACTTTTTGAACATGACACATTTCATAATTAGAAATATAAAAGAAAGTAATACTTGACGTACTTTATTGTTAAATATGTATTAGCCAAAATACCACTGAACTAAATGAGCTAAGAGTTACAATGATGTATTGGGGGGAGGGAGGGGGGGGGGGGTAGAATATTGTAGCGCGACGCGTACGGATGGCGTGTTGGACAGCCATCAGGTACTAGAGGCGGGCTGTGCATATAAATAGTGTTCTGTTGCCAAGCTAAGCCCATGTAGTCGTCCGCCCCGGGAGTTCTTACGGTGAGCTGTATCTGTATCTACCGAGCAATTAGTTAGAAATGTTACTATTACCCTTGTCCTCCATGTTGGAGGAACAATATGATAGGATGGGGTCCACATGAAGTGAAGCTTCCAAGGCTATTTGAGGCCCAAAACGATTTTTTTATTCCTCTTAAAAAAATAAAATAATAAATTCGAGAAATGAAAATTTTAATGATTTTTCAATTTGGAATATTTTATTTCTAAAAATATGCCAAGAACTAAAAAAAAGGGGCCAATTTTGAGTTAAAAAAAGATTAAACTTTCATGTGGAATAATGAATCAATTTGTTAGATGGTTCTATATAAATTTCAAAATTAAGGATCAAGAACACCTCCTAACTTTGTATCCAACGAAAGCAATTTTTAAAAAATCTGAACAAGCACAAAAATTAGTAAAAAAAAAAAAAAAAGGTAATTCTTATCCTAGTTTATCGATTTAAAAAAAAATTGAACATGGAACATAAACTAGGTTAGTTGCAGGATATTATGTATCGAAGCAAATCAAATTTAAAAATTTTTGTTAGGCAACAGAAAGGGAGTATGAAATAGTAGCATTAGATCCTATCCTACCTCACAATATCTTACTACCTCCATACAGACGTCACAAAATGTTACTACCTCCATACAGACGTCACAATATGTTACTACCTCCATACAGACGTCACAATATGTTACTACCTCCATACAGACGTCACGATATGTTACTACCTCCATACAGACGTCACCAAATGTTACTACCTCCATACAGACGTCACAAAATGTTACTACCTCCATACAGACGTCACAAAATGTTACTACCTCCATACAGACGTCACAATATGTTACTACCTCCATACAGACGTCACAAAATGTTACTACCTCCATACAGACGTCACAATATGTTACTACCTCCATACAGACGTCACAAAATGTTACTACATCCATACAGACGTCACAAAATGTTACTACCTCCATACAGACGTCGCAATATGTTACTACCTCCATACAGACGTCACAAAATGTTACTACCTCCATACAGACGTCACAATATCTTACTACCTCCATACAGACGTCACAATATGTTACTACCTCCATACAGACGTCACAATATGTTACTACCTCCATACAGACGTCACAATATGTTACTACCTCCATACAGACGTCACAATATGTTACTACCTCCATACAGACGTCACAATATGTTACTACCTCCATACAGACGTCACAATATGTTACTACCTCCATACAGACGTCACAAAATGTTACTACCTCCATACAGACGTCACAATATGTTACTACCTCCATACAGACGTCACAAAATGTTACTACCTCCATACAGACGTCACAATATGTTACTACCTCCATACAGACGTCACAAAATGTTACTACCTCCATACAGACGTCACAAAATGTTACTACCTCCATACAGACGTCACAATATGTTACTACCTCCATACAGACGTCACAAAATGTTACTACCTCCATACAGACGTCACAATATCTTACTACCTCCATACAGACGTCACAATATCTTACTACCTCCATACAGACGTCACAAAATGTTACTACCTCCATACAGACGTCACAAAATGTTACTACCTCCATACAGACGTCACAATATCTTACTACCTCCATACAGACGTCACAAAATGTTACTACCTCCATACAGACGTCACAATATGTTACTACCTCCATACAGACGTCACAAAATGTTACTACCTCCATACAGACCTAACAATATCTTACTATTTCCAATTCTACTAACTCCTGCTTCTAAACATCGCATACCGAAATAACCATATTTATCAAACAAGATCCAATTGTGGCTTTACTTTATAGTTTAAAATCTCAATTTCTAAACCCAGTAAGTAACTTTAAGACGTTTGGTCATATAAACATGAAAAATAGATTGCACCCTAATGAAGCCCTTAATGAAGTGACCATTCTTAAAGAAAAATAATTTATATCACAATTTAAAAAAAAAAAAGTTTCTAAAATGATAGAAAAAAAACTTTTATAATCAGAGTTCAATAAAGCTGTAAATACCTTCTCCCATTTAAAAATGAATAATCTTGAATAGACACTCACCTGAAACAAGACAGAAAAAATATTATCAGATATGATAAAATAATAAATAATAAATAAACAAAACAAAAGTTTTAATTCAAATAACAGATGGAGAATGTGAAGAAGACTTGCATTCATTTTTAACAACGCTTTCTATACATAAATATAATATTAAAAAATTTCGATTTTTTTTTTCTTCCAATCCAGAAGTTGCGGTTTTGGAAGGTGAGGTTCCATTTTCGATTCCACCATAAATAAAAATAATTGTAAATATTTCAATATCAAGTATAATTGAGGAGGTGTAAATGCAAAACTCACATTCCCCACTTCTCATAACTATAGGCAAAACGATAAAAACCTATTCTGTAATGAGGTAAATGTATGAGGTGTATATAAATATAACAGATGGGTAAATGCCAAACTCACATTCTCCAATTTTCCATAACTTTCGGTGAAACGATAAAAACTGATTCTGCTATATTTATATGAGATAAAAGTTTTTGCAAGAGCAATATCTTCTCTTAAAAATTCTGACTCAGTTACTTCATAACAGAATCGGTTTTTCTGTAATCACTGAAAGTTATGGAAAAGTGGAGAATGTGAGTTTGGCATCTACACCCCTTAATTAACTACTTAAAACTTAGCTTTTGGTTACCATGGGTATTCCATTTAACTTCTACGGAAACATTAATTATTTTTAAAAAATAAAATAAAATAGAATAAAAACATTTGTAATTAATTACAAGAATTTCAACGTACGTTTTTTTGTCACTCTCCATGTAATGGCTATTGTTTCAGACAATTAATTTCATAGTGTAAGTGGCAAAGCATTTCTGCTTTACTGTTTTAATAAATTCCTTCAGTTTATATTTACAGCTAACAATGAGAATACGATAAATTATTTCCAGTAAATAAAATTAAGGATATTTAAGAAAGGGAATATTGAAAAGCTAACATTTAAGCCCCGTTAATTTATTCAAAAAGGTGATATACAAATTCAATTTTCACTTAACCAATCACGTTTTATTTAATTTTATTTTATATCTTTTCTTCTCAACACGATATTTCGCGACCCAGTTGTTTATACAAAGAAATGAAGCCTGAGCTTAGAGAAGGGATGATAAAACAAAAAGAGAGAAGAGAAGAGAAGAGAGCGAGATGGTGCCGTGCCGAAGAGTGGAAGGAGATAAATCCAGAGGAGAAGATCCGAGACACGAACCTCGAGCTCTCTACTCAGCTCAGTCCCTCCTACATCTTTCAATCCCTTCGGCTATATCCTTCTACTGCTCCCTACTAGGTCCTATTTAATCCCAGGATTACAGGATATTTCTTGGGTAAATAGGATGTAGCGACAATACCCTGGGATCCTAGTGCACATCCCTAATTCCTTTGATCCCAATTTTTGATTTGGAACAATAATTGCTTTTAAATAGATCTGAATAAATGATATTTGAGACCCATTTGTTAATGTTTTATGAAGTATAACCGGTGCCATTTACAATCCATAAAGGATCTTGGGTTCAGTTCGTCTCAACTGTCTCTAGGACAACAGTTATGTAGAGAAATTATTTGTCCGAGATTACGCTCAACCGCCAGAATTTTCCCAAATTAAAGGTACCCACTTTATAGAGTCTATGTGAGGAGGGACTTCAGATCCCACAGAGTCTAGCTCAGGCTGCTAAATAATATATCTACCACATATGTATATCTTAAATATCTATACATTTACCAAATATATACTACATATCTGTATTTATAATGTCTATAACAGTTTAAATAACATATCTACCACAGCAGGATTTGTACGCGGGCCCCCTTCGGCTCACCAGCTGAGCTCTCTCGAACATTGAGCTACTCCGCTCCTCATATACTTCATAGGCCCAACGAAATTCAAAAATTTATATTGCACTGATGTTGATGGTTTTATTATACATCTTTTTAAATACTAACTTCAAGACAGTTATCCCTTTTTAACCAAATGAGAAAAACAAAAATAGGTTAGTCAATAGTAAGGGATAGATATAAATAAAACCATAAAAACCTATTAATAAAATCAGATTAATTATCAACCATACTCAGCGTAACATGAGTCAGAGAGTTTGTTATCGATGAATTAATTATTAGCCAAAAATATATTATTTTTAGTGTTAGATTTACAAATAAAGAAAATTAATCTGTTTTTATGAAATATGTGAATTATACGCAATACAATATTGTATAATATAAAATCAAGTCTGCCAATAAAGCTCATGATACTGTCAGGCGCTCCAAATATACTGTTCGGCAAAACAAAATATTGCAAACTCAAGTTAGACTGCGAAGTTCAAATAGATTTTCTTTTTCAAATATATTTGGGTATTGCGAGAACATGTTTTACATGTTCGCGTGATACTAAAAAAAAGGTAAAGAAAACAAAGTAATTTGACGTACATTAAAACAGCATAGATAAAAATAAAAATGTGTACACGTTAAAGCTCAACAGATTATGCACTAGATATGCGAATCACATCTCAACCAGCCGAGATAAAATATCAGAAAATATAACAGAAAAAGTTCTGTTGCAGGAAAGAGGAAAACGGTTGGAAGAAAGAGAAAAAAAAGTAAGAAAAATACTGTGAATTTCCATAAACAGACGACGTAAATAAACATAAAACGACCCCCCCCCCTAGCAAAGCCGCCAGCAAGAGTGAAAGAAGTGAAAAGGGGTAGGGAGGGAATAAAAAAAAAATAAAAAAAAGGACGGGGTGTCGGAAAAGTGGTAGAAAAGCGGAGAGCTTTTCTAAATGTATATTTGGGGAGGGGGCTAAGGGAAGCTTTATCTTGCTGGCCCGGGCCTTTGTGTCCCCTGCGCCAACTTCTTCGGCCTCCATTGTGCTGCGGGTACAAAATACTTAGCAGTATGGAAAACTTCAACACTTATATCTGGAGGAAATTCAAAGTTGGTCGTTGAAGCGGTGAGGCGGAATAATTTTATTAGCGAAATAACATTTCTCTCGAGGCAACCGAAAGCAGAAGAAATTTTGCAACTCCAACTTATTGTTCCATGTCAAACAGAATAATCCTTTATAACTAAGTCTTATTGAAGAGGACACCCAAATATTTAAATATAATTAGTTATATTAAAAAAAGGCCTAGTTGGGTTTATCACATGAAGATCTAGACTGTACAGTTTAATTTACATTAAATTTTACATTCAAGCTAAACATGAAATTTACAAATATCCCAATTCAAATATTGCTTATTATAATGCAAAGTTTATCTTAAAATCAGTGCTGATCAAAGTTTTAGTCAAGAACATAAGGAAAGGAAGGCGTGGGTAGGTCAATGGCAAACATTGTGGTATGAAAATGGATTATAACAAAAAGCAACTGTTTGTTGATCTATCGAATCAAGGGAGAACTTCCTAGGGCACACTTAGGCTCTATCAACGTGTAAGTAGGATGCTATAACATATCATCTCCTAGTAAATCATTGTCCAAGTCACTCGTTAAGTTAGCTGTTTTGGGATTTTAAAATTCTTTTTCTCGGGTATTTTTTATTCCCATGCATTGTAATGAATGTCAACCTATGGGTTTCCTGGACTGTTATATGCACCTGTATGGTTTTATTTGTTTAATTGTAAATCTGTATTTTATAATTGCGCAAGACTTGCTTTATATCACGAGGTCTTAAAATAACTTGCCCAACACATTTTTTAAAAGAACGAGAATATAAAAAAATATTCTAGTATGATGATGTGAGATAGTAACTTAATATCCATATATAATAGATAACAGATATAATAGATAATAGTTAATCCATATATTTAACTAACATGAGATAGTAAGTAGTAATATATAATATATATTTAGTTTAGACCAAAAGTACAATCAAATAAAAAAGTAAAAGTAACACGGAGCGATATGAAGCCTCGGAACCTTTTGGTTCACTGCTCCCATCCTACCTACATACCTACCTACTGCATTACCATTCCAAAGTAAGCAATAAAACACACTTGAAGGTAATGTCATAATTTATGTATGTATCTTTCATTCATTTAAAACATTAAACGAGGTATTTAGTTAAATAAAATATTCATTAAGCCATCAAGAGCAATGGAGGAAAGGTAAATGGAAGAAGTGAGAGAGTCAGTCCTCCCTCGAGACTCGTAAAAAGTTCTGAAGAGGCTCAACAGAAATAGAAAGGTTCTATAGCCTCCCAGCTAAAATATTACAGGCCCTAAACGTCTAATATAACAATAAAACCTGAGATGTGCTTCAGGCAGTTTTATGACTGACCGTGAAACCTGCTAACCTTCAAACTCACTTCATTCACCACATTTTTTCGTATTTTTTTTTATTTTTCTTTCATGAGATATTTACTCCAGTTTTAATAAAGAACAGCAAAAAAGCTTCAATCATAATAAAGAAAATGGATAATCTTGAAACCCATTCTCTCAGGAGTTAAGTAATTTAACCAGTGTTGGTTGGTTATATTAAATTATGCAGACTATAGTAACGATAATTTTATGTTAAGAGCGATAGGCGATAGTAATAATAATCGCTATCGATACCATATTTACAGGTAATAAAAAAATATTTAAATAAATGGAAAAAATAAACTCGGGATAGATAAAGGAGGATTAAAGAAGTTCACAGCCACTTGTTTCCCTGATACTGAAAGCCATGGAAGGGGACGATACACGTAGAAGCAGGCCTTTCCAACAACTACAATGAATAAATTTACTAAAGGTCTCGTGACCAATCTAGTTTCAACCTTCCATCTGGATTCTAAAGATGAGTGGAACTAGGCGGAGAATGGGCATGTTGTATGGTATGTATATGAAGATAATGAAATGAAGCACATAGTATAGTTTTATTAATATACCTATTTGGAATGGTGAAATATATGTTTCATGATCAAACTATATGTGGAATACCAAGGATACAGTAAATAAAAAACTGCATCACTACAACCTATGAAGAATATGTGTCTCAGTGCATAGCATAGACTTCACTAGTGTTAAGCCTGAGAGGTGATTTGACCTAGATCACATCAACAGCCAGGAGGTTTTCCCTTCAATCATCCTTCTTATATAGGCTGGGTGAGCCTCAGGAGGTTGTGCAGGCCCGACATCAGCGGGCAATAGCAACGGTAAAAGTTTAAACGATTTTCCTGCCTAAACAAGAATCCAACCAGAGCTCTACACATGGAGCTATCCTGATACTGGTGAGCCATCATCAGGGCAATGTGCTCGTCGCAGATGATTAGGGATGAATTGGTTCCAAAGCAACTAGCCACAACGAAGGCTAACAAGATTGGGCCGAAACATCGTCTTTCAAATTAATAAACCTACTCAGATTGCACCCTTAATATGTATTGTATGTATATGAAAATCGATCATGGAGCCATGATATATTAAATCATTCTAAACAGATATATTAACATTGTTCTTTTTTTTTTAATAGACTAAATCTAATAAGGAAATCCCCCCATTTTCTTTGAAGAATATAAAGATTCCTCCCAGGTTGAAATATGAATTGTCCATAGACCGTTTATTCATTTATTCTATAAACTTTCCTTAATTTTTCTTTACCATTATTAATATATTTATTTTGTTTAAGGGAGCTTAAATGATAAATAAATCTTAGTGACAATTTAACATAGATAGTTGTATATAATATCCTGCTAATTATTAGAAACAGACAACCTATTAGTGACAGGCATGAACTTTGACCTCATCCACTATTGACGACCATGCCCCACAACAAAACAAATATATACTGCCGGCGGACGGATCGGAAGGTGGACAGGATTGCGCAGAGCGACCAAGAGCTCGCTCCGGACACACAATCACAATATAACTAAGGCAGCGGTGGTAGCAGTGTGACTATGTGCGCCCTCTGGCACTTAGCCGATTGGCGTGTGAATAATTGTCAGGGACCGCTGGGGGGGAGGCGGCCCCAATATCTCTAATGCGCCCCCCCCCGGCCCATCTCCAGATTTATCCACATCTGCGTCCCGTCCCCTCCCGTTAAATATTCTATTAACTCTTATCCTCCAGGATTATACTAACACAATGGGATCTGTCATAAGGCCTCTCTCTCTCTCTCTTCCATGATCCTACAACTTTAAAGCTGAGTTCACCATAATCCTCAGACCAGGTTGTCATTTGGATATTGGCGTTTATATCTAAATATTTCTATCAAATTAAACTGAAAATGTTTCAAATCCTGTATAACACTTCTAAATAGATTATAATAAAAAAAAAATTCGTTTAGAAAATTTTATTAATCGTCCAATATTTAACGCCCCCCCCCAAAAAAAAAGAAACACTATTTCATTTCATACGCTATTTTTCAAGTACCTGATTGAGTGTCTTGAAGGTATGTCTCATCATAATAAGTGCTGCTTATGACGTGCATTGATGTGAATTTGTTTGTGTATGCTCTGAAACGTTGATTGCTAAGTCATTTCTAGTAAGTTATAAGCTTTGTTTTGGAGATTTTTTCATTGCACATTAATATTTATTTTTAAAAAAATTATTATCAGGGTCAGTTCTTATCCAAGTCCTTCATTTCACATGGACCTTGGCCTCCTCGACAATTTTCCTCCACCCTGAGAGATCTTTCGCGACTCTTCTCCATGCCCTCACCACCAGTATAATATCTACGTTTTATGTAACTGTCATTAAATTCGATAGTAAAATAAATTCATGTTAAATATTAAAATTTATTAAATTGTACTAAACAACGAGATAATCGAGTGTCATTTAAAAAAGAAAAAATATATAAACCTCTTTTGTTAAATTATTTTATTGACTTTTTTTATTACACGTTTTATTTTATTTTTGATTCATCTTCGAATTAATCATATTATAATTTAAAAATTCAAATACACACTTTTTAACATAAAGTAGCTAGATCTGAAATTCCAACTTAGTTTTTAGATTACGTTAATAAATTATACTTCATTGTTTCACGATTTTTTAAAAACAATTTTGCAAATTAACTAATAAAGTCTGAAACGTGCTAATAACAATATTATTTTTCATTATTTTACTAATTTACATAAGCCCATAAAAACATTAAAAAGATAATTTTGAGAAAGGCAATATACATTAGCGAACTATCTATTTTGATAGACTTCGATGTAGTTATTTTTTATGGTGTTTTTTTTTCTTCATCTACGCATGCTATGATAAGATGTCAGAAAGTATTACGCAGAACGTTAACCTATGCTTACTTCAGATAAATTGGTTAAGTAAGGAAGATTTGGTTCCTTTTTTAGGTCATGCTGGTATTCTTGAGCATGTAAGCTAAAATTCTTAAAAATAAAAAATAACTTAAAGAATTAACAGGGATATCGATTTCACAATTTAATGTTAAATGGGGACATTTTTACCAATAACAAGGAAAATGTAACACAGATATGAATATAAAGATATATAGATATCTTTCAATTTTAAAGAAAAATGCCAATCAAAGATTTCCTAACCAAACATGGAAGCTCGAAGGCTGACCTACATAACAGAAGACAGGTATATCAGATGTTATGCTGACATAAATGTTTTTCCCGTAAAATCGGAATTCTAAAAAGAACTCGGGAGATTCGTTCGGTAGCATTGGGTTAAATCGTCGTAAACAAAGATCAGCTGGACGAAGAACGGGAATATTCAGGGTGAAAAACATTCTTCAAGACGGTTTCTAAATTCGCCCTCTCCACCAACCCAGCATCACTACACCCGATAATTCCCTCATAAATCCGTCAAGTCATGGCTAAAGATCACAACTTATGGAAATTCGTATGCAAAAAAGGAAAGGGACGCCTTTAGGTTCCGAAATCCTGGGAGAAACTCCCGCCGGACTGCGACGAGACCTGAAATCTTTCCGTTTGTTATCCTGAATGAAAGTTGTTTGTTCGAAAACTAATCTCTTGAGTCACGACATCCACGGAACCTATTTCAAATAAATTATAATTAAAATAAATTTTTAGGATCAGTTCGAGTTATATGAATTGTGAGATAGTTGATAAAATGTAGGCTTTAGATAATTTAACAAAAAAAAATCTATTAGTAATTCCAGTAAGATTTTAATAGTTACCTAATAAAGGAAAATATTATCATTAAAAAATTCAAAAAGGTAAAAAACATTTTTGTTTTATTTTCCCAACACTAAAAAACAAACCAACCGATCCACCAATTCAGTCACAAGCAGTACAGATAAAGAAAATACAAAAAGAGCACATCTCATATCACCAGACTGAATTAATAACAAAAATGGTATCAATAACCAATAAATATTGCATAAATCTTTCCTTTAGTTTTTATTTTAAGAATGCCTGAAAGAAACTTTAATGGTGAGTTATTTACCCGTTTATGAGAGACTTAAGGCTTTGATATCTTTGAAAACTCAACTATAACGAATTATATCTAAACAATAATTTGTGTTGTATTTTAATTACTATAAGCGAAATGTAGAGCCTCGGTAAATAGGGTGTTGGGATACTGATCTCTAGGTACCTAGCTCGACTCAGTCTGTAACAGATGAAATACTTTTGACTACCTGGAGGTTGAACGTGATATCTGTTAAAAGCACCTCCTTGTACAACCGTTGGCTAAGTAATAACAAACATTATAGTTCCTACCGTTTACTGAACTTAGTAACCCTCCATGGGTTGTAGAGGAACAGTTTTGTATTTTGTTTTTGTTTTATATTGCACACATTTTAGGCCGTTTTTATTAATACCTATTAGTGATTACCAATGACTTAAGATCGTAAAGGATTAGTACCAGTTTAAAATGTATATTCTAAGTTATTATACAAAGTCATTCCATATATAGCTCCTGTGCTATATTGTTAACGTTAACTACACGGTATTAAGACAATAGAGCACTAACGATACACACACGGGCAGGAACAGTAACACCAAGGAAGAGGAGATGGCTCTCTAATGAGGCCGCTAGTTAGTTAATTGCAGCTGCCCTGCGTCCAGTGCCTTTTCGTTAACCGTTTAACATGGCCCTTAAGAGTCTGCTAAATGACATGTTTACAATACTAACACATCTTATCTCCTAAGAAATAAAGATTTTTTATTTACACGATTGATTAAACACATTAAATAGACTAAATACTTTGGTTTACTTTCACGTCGAACAAGAAGTAAATGGATTAAATACATGTTTTTTTCTTTTTTAAATAATCCGAAGCAATTGATATATAATATAATTAATATAAACGTAGCCGAAATACAGTATTAAGTATTGCTACATAACGAATAGAATAAAGACGAGCAGAGATGAAGAAGTAGATGGGATGGGTACAATTACCGGCGACTAAACAACACTACCATCCTCCCAGTTACGACTTGGCCATTATATTTTACGATTACGGTTATGGCAGAAGGAGCTCTATAAGTTAACAGATTTGTCCCCTCCCGACCGCCAACTGCCTCCACCTTCTTTCGTACTCTTGAACAGGTTGTGGGTGTCACCTGGTTGGGCTAGCAATAATATACTACCCGGATTGATAAATTGAGGGATAGAGAGACTTTTTTGGAAGTATATTAATTTTATAGCTAAGTAAAAAATTTGTAAGAGGCAAAACTGTGGATTGCAAAAGGATGGATTGCATTAATCCGTCGATGGACGGCCATATGAGTAAAGATTAGAAACACCATATTTGATGCAAGGGAAACGTTTTCATCAGTAGGTAAAAAGATCCGCCAGTAGATGATGAAGTCATACATTTTCTTATCACTTTTGAAAGACCAATGTTTTAGTTATACAGAAACAGTTAAATTTTTAAAACAATAATAGAAACATGGAGGAGGTAATGAGGTTGAGGTTATGGCTATATCCCTTTTTCCATTGTCCTAAAGAGTAGGCTCAACGGATCAGTCATTTATGATTTTATAGGGGAAAAAACGGTCAGATTATTTTCATTGATGAGATTCGAACCTTGCACAATTCTAATAAGGTTACAAAACAAACAAAAAGTAAAATAATAAATAAATAAAAATAAGTATTAGGGTGATCTTAAAAGGCCTTTTCGTGAAAAAAAAAGAATAATAGCCCTGAAGGACTTGCCAAACCTCCTGGGGCTCAAGTAGCCTCTAAAAGTGGGCACTCTTCGATTGGGTGAGCCCGGTGGTTGAGCGTAATCTCTTCCAAATCTTGTCAACTCTTCACAACAGTTGTCTTAAAAACTAAACCATGAACTTAACCCAATGTTCGTCGCTGGTCCACAGGTAATAGTGATACAGGCTTGCTTATACATACATATGTACCATAGCAACAATACAGCAGGATCAAAAACTACCTAGCATAGTTAGAGAAACCCTTGGGGTAGATATCCTGCAGCCGACTATCCTAGCCCAGGACGGCGGTGAGGAGGGAACAGAGCCTAGCTTGCCTCGTTAAATCTTTACTGCCTCGGGCTTCTCTTATTCTTCCTTTTCTAGTTCCGTTGGAGGATAATACGCGCCGCCGGATGGGGGGGGCGGGGGGGGGGTACCGTACCGGGGCCTTTTTTCATCTTTATTTATTCCCTCGCCCGCCTCTGGGAGAGGAATGCAATAAAATTAAAAACATATCTCCCAAAAGGCATATATATTACATAATGACGAGAATGGAGGATTCCTGGATTATGTAACCTCCGTGTACTTGATAAACCCTGACAAGTCATGTAATACATTAGGTTTCGCGTTAGCGTATTGAGGAGTATTTTTAAAAAAAAGTTCGAAAGGAATAGGGCCATGTTCTTGATAAATTTAAGACATATTGTAATATTAGAAATATTCATTTTAATAACAATTTACTTTTTGCTGTTTCCTTGAAATTTTATCGGCGTTCACGAGTTACGATTGAACTGACACTCATTTGCATTTCATAATAAACACACAACTGTTAAAGACGTCACGAAATACAAGTATTTTTCGAGGTTACGACAACTGTTTGTGTGTATAATATATACTCGGGTGATTAAAAATAGCTTGGAGATAATGATAAGAAATAGTTAGAATTATGTTAGGAACCTTTTATTGTTATAATAACAATAGGAAATTTCTATTAATTATCTCTTATATTATTGCCTTTTGCATTATTGCATATACTAAATCTTTTAATATGTAAGTTATTGTTTGAAACTGGCCAGCTCAGTATGTAAGATATTGACCGAGCAACTCTCAGTATTCGTCCCCGATGATATCTTGCGAACGGCAGGTATGGGGATGAAATATATTGTACCGACTGAATCCAGTCTACTTATTGCATCATCGCCATGCGTGCTATTTCGATTATGATAAGATCTTCTTTTAAGGTTTTGCAGAATATCAAAGCCTTGAGCTCGAAGAGCGAAGAAGTAGAGAATAGGATAAATCACTCAAGGATCCGTAGCACAAGATAGAAAGGACCGCTAAATGAGATACGGATACATTGCCTCCATTTCCACGGTCCTGACAGATCGTGAGCATGTCGTTCGCCTCCCTCCCCCGGCCGGGCCAGAGATCGGCATTGGCCAATCACTGAACCCTCAGATCTGCCTCTCTAATGCTCATTCAGTGAATTCAAGCGCTTCGGGTAAACCATTGCCCTCTAACGGGAGAGAATGCTAAGTATGGTAAATTGTTCAGAAGTAGAGGGCTGAATCGATTAGAGATCGGATTATACTTTCCATAAATAAATAAAATGGTCATTACTGACTAAAACACGTTCAAAACTAAAATATTATTTGACGCAATTCAACTTTGGTCGTGTAACTAATTGCATTTCGAATGGTTTGTATTTCTATCATTATATTTCCTTTTGGTTCAAATTCTCCAGACGAGGCTTACCCTCCAGCGACTAAACAAGGACCGAGGGGTTGAGAGAGAGAGAGAGAGAGAGAGAGAGAGAGAGAGAGAGAGAGAGAGAGAGAGAGAGAGAGAGAGAGAGAGAGAGTGAGGAGGAAGTGGAGCGAGATGAAATGTGGCGGAGGCAGCTGGATAGAGCGCACCTGTGCCGCCCCCGCCCGCTACAAATTACTCGATATCCCCGCCCTGACATATCTTCCTCAGCCTGCGTCCTCCCTCCAAGAGGGCTGTCCCTGCATCCTAATGTAACCAGAGCTAATAAGGAATTGCAGGATATATACTGCCCTTTAATTACAAAACAAATCCAATCCTTACGGGTCATTCACTATACGGTTATATAGAGTAGAATAGAAAAAATAATTTTAGTCTGGGACATTGTCCCATTAAAATGGCAAACATTTACAGAAAAAACCCAGAATATACATCTCTCCCAAATATTACACAATCTACACTATACTAAGATAAGTTCCAAAAATTAAATATAACAAAATATCATTTCTTTTCGCGAAAAAAATACTAAGTAACAGAAGAAAAAATATCAGGGAATGAAAACATAAAAAATTTAAATGAAAAGAGACTAAACAATAGAAGTGATTATTTGCTTTTGATCAGTTTGTGATGAAGCGAATGATCACAACCGCTTAGCAAGCATCTTTTGGGAATTGATATTTGGTAAAGCTTGGGTTCGATTGAGGATATGGAAGAAGCACTGTGTTGCATTTCGTGAAGGATCGAGCAAGAAAGGAGGGATTGTATGCTGTTGTTTCGTGTAGAAAAATGATCAGTGAGGCGACATTTTGTTTCCTAGTGCTAGATTGGGGATTTGACTTAAATGAGATGTAGGAATGGTGTTGAGATTTAATGGATTGGAAAATGAATGAACCGAAGAAATATTGTCTAAGGATGGAAAGGAACAGCTATTTCAAGTCCCACCTTTAAGAAGAGTTAAAGTGGCTATTCCTTTTGATCTTTTATTTAAAGCTAATGAATAATTGGGAGAGTTTATAGTATATTTAAAAAAAAAATGAAATAATATCAATTAGAAATACATAATTGTTTAAAAGTGGCAATAGCCGATGTACTAATAAACAATATGGACGAAAAGGCTAATAAGAAAGATAAGATCAGAAACCAGCAATGGACGAGATGAGATCAATAGTTTGCGTGACCACGGTAAATTAATGCAGGACTTGTTTACTTAGAGGCCAACTAATATCTCCCAATGTAGATATGTATATGTGTATATGTATGTAGGTTGAGTCGAGCGAGTATGTACACTTCGCTGCCCAACTGCCCTTCTCAATTTTCTTATTTCCAAGCAGAAATCCCAAGCATTCCTCGATGGATGGAGAAGAAATACAATCTTGCAGATACATAAACAGTCCGGGCGAGGATCGGAGATCATATCTGGAGGAGACAAGGGCGCGGGCTTATGAAGCGCATAAACGTTAATTATCGACTATATGCACCTGCCACCTGCCCAAGGGGCTACATAAATTCAGATCATTGCGGGGCGCGTAAATAAGAGTGGAGCAAGGGAAAAAGAGACAAGGAGGTGGCGGGGAGGAGAGACCAAAGCAAAAAACAACGTCCGACAGTTGTCATTATAAAGGAGAAACTTGGGCAGGCTTCGATAGCGGAAGATATGAGGCAATAAATAGCCGCCAAGTTTCACCAACTGTCTCATCTGAGGCTGGGTGAACCCAACAGCTATGCTATATGGTCGCATAATAGCGGTTCAAAAAGATTTAACGGAACTCTGTCGTAATACGTTTTATGATTATCTTTAAACAAAGTGTAATTCGAAATACAAGCATTTTTTTTTTTTTATATACTAAACTCTAAGAGTATGAGTATGATCAGTCAAAGAGAATCTACTAATAATTTTGACACAAAAAGTTCTTCTGAAAATGAATAAAATGCACATTCTTTAAAACAAACATATCTTTGGCACTTGTACTTTAATAAATTAAGCACAGATATAGAAAGAACTCACTAAGTCAAAGAAACAGCAAATTTACAAATTTCGTTTGCAATAATAAAAAAATAAGAAGATAATTAGTTAAATAAATATCCTTTTTTTTTTTTTTTTTTTTTTTTTTTAATTTAATTCAATGATATTTACAACTATAATGGTATTATATCAAGTAAATGTGCAAAAATGTATAATATGACATGAAAACACTTGTGGAGAAACTACCCATCGATAGCACTCCAAAATAAATATCCTGAATTTCAATTATTCTTGATAATGTTTATTCAGTTTTTATAGCCCATGATAAGGGCTTGATTCACATTATCAATGAAAAATAAATCATATATTTCATGGATTTGTGTAATTTTCAAAAAATGCTCAAAGAAATGATGGGAACCAAAAATATAATCAAACTTTGAAAAAAACCCATCAATATAACAAAAGTCAACAATAAACATCAACTAATAAGGTTCAGTTTTTAATTTAATTGTTTATTTGTGAATCATGATTTAATTGTAACATATTTAAAAACTGCATTCGAATTTACTAAACTAAACGCTGAAGGCAATTTAATAATTAAAATAAGGTAAATCGTTGGCTTTTAGTAAACCCTGGAAGAAGCTCACTTTTTATTTCCATCAAACCTGATGAAAACTAGTTAACAACTGCTTTTCTGAAATAAGTTCATTTAATTTATTGATATTTATTTATTTACTATTGATGAAATAATTGGCTTATGAATTATAAGCACCTTGAAAAAAGAGGAAGTTAGGCATCATTAAAAGCATCCAATTTAACTCAAGTATTCGGATCATCCAATCTGCAAAAATGATAAATAAATCTATCAAAAGACCTTTTAATTTTACGATTCCTTAACAATACACTCAAACTTTGTCATCTAATATACACTAAGTAAATAATATATATTTAAATGAAATATCTACGCAAGAGTGTGTTTGAAATGGTTATCCGTAACTGCAGAAGACAATAATGGCATAGAGGTATAGAGGTAAGCTATCAGGTGAGGAGTACGACTCAGTAGTAATTGATGAATGCGGGTAATATCCTGCTATACTACTAATTAGTAATTACTAATTGATAGTAACTTAAAACTGTCACTTAGCGGCCTCTAAAAAGCTAATTCCATAAACTTTTACACCCACAGTAGTAGCGATAGCGAACAGCAATAAAATTTATTGCTACATGTGCTTTTTAGTAAAGGCATTTACATGTAATTAAGCCGACCGTTAACAATAAAATGGCGACAATAAAACGCACGTATAAAGAAATGACGGTGGGGAGGGATAAGTAAATATATTAAATTCTTTCTTTTTCTTAAGTATTTATTATTCGTGGTATAATTCCCATGGGATCTGCATACTCTCCCGCGGAGGAAAATCTAAAACAATTGTTAAAAGTTTATACAAAGCATGATTATTTATTTACGTAAAAATATAACTACATAGTAAAAAATGAACGAATAAAAAATGCAACTCAATGCAAAGAACGAAAATTTGTAGGTACATCAGATCTCGAATTCTTTTTAGTAGCTATAAATTCAATTTAGTTAAAGTTACATTTGAAAAAAAAAAAGTTCCGTTAATTGAATGTTTGGATAACTGAGGTTGAGATAATCGACGCTCCACTGTATATTAGATTTTCTTTTGTATGATATTTTTACAGCATTAAAAAATATGTAACTTTTTTCATGTTTTTCGCCCCCCCGCTGAGATCACAAATGTAATAAGGAGATTAAAAGTCTTAGTAAATGTGCTTCATATCATCCTTCCAAAGCCCGTGTAGAATTCTGAAAATATGTGAAACTGACAACGCTGGTATGAATTGTAACTGTAGATGAAGGTAATAAAAACATTTTTGTGCTGCCTCATAAAGCTTATGGAATGGAATAAATCAAGAGGAATCGTCATACAAAAAAATAAGTTAATAACAATAATTTTAGACTTTTTTTTTGAAGATTGATTCCGTTTTGACGGTTAATAACTAGTATTAGTTTTTTTTAAATAATCAGTGAGTTATTTGTTCTGTTTATCAATAACATGCCATAAACAGATGATTTATATTGTATAGCTTTTTAAAAAAAAGTATATAAGTACAGGCAGATATACCAATACAGGTATCCCTGGTGAAATATACATACATTTTCAATTTGATTACTTGCAACAACTCCTGTCAAAAACAGAATTACAGGTGCCGTTAATAATATTACATAGACATGGTCAGAAATGTGAAAATTAATTAATCGTAAACGATCCAAGAGTTAGGTCCTACATAAAACCAATAATTTCAATTATATGAAATCATTATTACTTTTTATTATCATGCATGTTAATAAAAAGTAACCCCGTTCAAATCAAAATAAACAGCTAATGTAAGGTTAGAACGACAAATTATTTTTTATTCTATTACGAAACAGGAAGGACTGCATAATATTGTGAAACGGGTGCAGCTATAAATCAGTCATAATTAATTAAACAAACAAAATAGTGCATTACAAAAGAGAAGACAGAGAGCATTCATCAGAGTAACGTGTGAGGATACCTGTGAGGTAGCGGCAATAATTTATATATAACGCCATGTTTTTTATCTTATCTGATTTCTATAAATCATTAATATAATTATAATGTTTGATACATATTCATAAAGTAAATGATAGTTCCGGCGGTTAATTGCAGACTGTTAATCATTACAGCGCACTTATAATTCCTGCATGGTTGGCTGAGAGCATCAGAGGAGGAACACAAAGACCTCTCCCTCCCTTATCTCTCCTTAACCAACTAACAATAATAATAATAATAATAATTTGATAAGATAAAGCCTTTAACAAAAGTTTATTTTGAAGTAATTAGAAAAGTATCCCATAATTTTAAATCTCTAGTATATACTAGCAACGGAGTGCTGATAAATTCAAGAAGTTGAGATAAGAAAAATGACAACTATTATATGACAGACGATATAAGTAATTTATAACAAATAGTACAATGACAAAATATAGGTTAACGTATTATAATACAATTAAAACATTGATCTCCTATTTAATAGGTTTGGCGCTGGGTGGTAAGATAGACGATAGACGGGGTAGGTTGGACGACTCGTTTTCTATTCCCGTCACCATTGGCAACCATGTGTCGTACTTATTATATATTTTTCATTGTGAATTGTCCTAGAAGAGAAATTTAAGAAAGTTTGTTCTTCGACTTAAAAAGTAAAATGTTTATTAGGCTATGCATTTTTCTAGAAAAATATAACTAGAAAACTGAATAGACATTCTAATAGAAATTCGCATGCAATTCCAAACATTTTCCCATTCATTATCTGTATACTAAATTCCTCTTTTTTTCATTATTTGTATATTAAATTTCTCTTTTCCCCATTATAATTATTAGAGAGAAAAACTTTTTTAACCCTTGGAAGCCATTTTTTGTTGAGTCAATATGTCTAATATGTGAATATCAATGCTATTAATGTAGTATAATTTCAAAGAATATACTAGGAAGAAACAATACAAATTAAAATGGAGTTAAAAAACCAAATTAAGATCATTTTTTATGTCCCTACAAAAATCAATTGTTAACTTTGTTTTCAATTAATGATTGCTGTTTTATAGTGTTCATCCAAAAAATGTTAATCTCGTGGGTGTTATTCAGTCTGTTCTTAACTCTTAACTGAACCAATCCCTATATAGTGACAGTTCGAACAAAAAAATAAATTTGTTATAATTCTTAAGATTAACTATAATTATAAATTCAATATTAACTTTCACTATTAAGTCAAATAAACTAATATCTCACAAAACGGGTAATCCGTATCAAAATGAACATATATTATAAATGTCTGAATGCTACAATATACCATCAGATTAATTGAAACTGTAATCGAAAAAAAGCATATAAGTAATTTGAAATATAAAATGGACGATATCCCGGTAGATTGGAAAGAAGAAGAATGAGAACAAAAATTAAATAAGAGAGTCTATTACTTAATTAGAAAAGCAGGCGTAGAGTGAGATAGGAATCGCGTTGACAGAATACATCCATTAACATATCTGCCATCCTCCAGTATGCATTGCATAAAAAAACATACCATTACATAAAAAAACTTTCATAAACTTATCAGCCGCAAGCCCGATTTGGGGAGGACAGCCCACGCACTTCCCAATCAACGCTCTCTTGAGTGTGGGCTCCTCCAAAGGGGAAAGTGACCACTCCAATGGAATGATTAATTAGTCTTTTAAAAAAAATGCAACAGAGGTACCGTTTTTTTTTTTATACGGATTGTTTAGGATACGGAACATGCTTTCAATATACTTTCAAAGAAATTATTTTCTAACTTAACATAAATTAAAAATGTCATATAAAACCTAATTGGAACATATAAGGATCAATGGTTCAGTGCAAAAAAAATCGGCGAATTTTTGGCATTACAGAGGAATTTTCCTAACATTAAAAAAACAGGGTTTAAATGAATTCACACAAAGTAGTCGTTGTCATCAAGATTACACACTAGCCTGAACTGATATATATACACACACTCACACACAGAGGCAGCTGGTTGCCTAACCTGTTGGAAAGCTGTCCGTTAGAGGAGACAATGAGAGGGTAGGGGTCGCGGTTCTCGTAGTCCTGGTCACCGATGGCAGAGGGTAAGGCTCCCGAAGTGTCAACCGAGTCGGGATCTGAATTGCTAAGGCCTCCTACATTCTGTCAACTGGTGAAGTTCCGAAGAAATAAATGATATTAACGCTGCGGTCAAAAATTGAGAATAACACAGCCTGGGTGGGAGGTGTCCAAAGAATAAAAAACAAATGCGTTACAGGTGTTGACTAGTGATAAAAAAATCTAAATAAGAAATCGGCATTAAAGAGAGACAGATGCTCAAATCGGGAAATAGGATTATTCTATAAAGGGAAGGAGTCGATTGAGGATTGAGGGAGCAGGCAGAGCTAACAGAAAGGGCCTTTACGACACACTAAAGAGATAGGACACCCCTCACCATCACAACACCACTACATCAATACGACGCCACTACACTAGCACACTACTACACTAATACAACAACACCCCAACGCCGATTACCTTTTACTGCCTTCCATCACCTCTTCTTTTATCCCCCCGCCTTCCTCCTTTATGGTCCATCCTATAAAACCTTCTTCAGACAACGTCTCAACCCGAATTAGCTACCGGGGGAGCCCCGCGCTAAGGCATTTAAAACCTACTAACTGAGGTGGATAAAATTAATAATCTTATTAAGAGGGATTTAGCATTAGTCTTCGAACTTAAATTAAAACATAATAACTATAATGTATCTGAGACTCTTTAAACTCTAACATAGACTATTAGTGTTTTTTTAAAAGATTTTTACTCGATTTTATTTTTTATTATTACTCATTTTTAGTTGTTTGCAAACCTATTTATATAAATATAAATGCATTTAAACATTTACTGATTATTGTTTAGTTTTGTTAGTAATTAGTTAAGTAACACAAAATAAAACTCCCCAAGTGTCAGCAACTAGACTCTAGACAAAATAAGAGATAAAACACCTTTAAATCCTGAAATCTAGTATATTAATCCACTTGGGCAGCTTCAAAGTCCTCGACTGATCCTAAGGGACACCACCTTGATTTTTGAGAACAGGCTTACTCGTACTGAGAATGTCTCATCTACCTTCATATGATAACTATTGAAGACTTAAGATATTGCTTCACGAGTGGTTACTGTTACAAATTTATCGGTTGAAATACCGATAAAATTAAAATCTTTATTTTCTTTTTTTTCCAACTTATTTAACCACGAATAATAATTATTGTAAAGTGAATAGGAATACAATTAAATGAATTAGAGAAAACCAATAAAGGTATCATTCATTAATTCGTGAATATTTAAAACACTAATAAAACTCAATTTCTTAGCGATTGAGACTATTTCCCCCCGTTTAAATAGCTTATCATTTTGCCATTTTAAATCCTGATTCTAGTTTTAATTTTTTTTTTATCATACATTAAGGTGGACACATTGTAGAAAGAAAACCATAAGTATCTTTCACTGTGCACAAGGGAGTGAATATAATAAAATCGAAATCACATAAAACATTCCCCAAAATAGCGGTTAAAAATATCAACACTTAATTTATAAAACAATCTTCAGCTAGCCAGGTTAAATTACGGTAAATATTTAAATTTCGAAAACAAATCATCATATGATAGGATGCAAATCGACTTGTACTCACCTCATCCATCAATTATATAATCATTCTCTCCATTTCTTATTACATTCACTTTATTAATGATTAAAGAGTTACAACTCACCTGAAAAAAAGATGATATTGTAAGAAGAAATAATAGGACGGGATATAACAAAACTAAATATAGCAATCATAGCCCCTAATATAAATGTAAATGCTACAATTATCCTAACGAAAAGCTATCAATCTCATAGCAGAAGTCGGTCCAGCTTCAAAGCGAGGAAGGGACTCCCTCTTCAATTCATTCCACTCCCATCGAATATATATAAATATATATATATATACACACACACATATATATATACATACATATATATATATACATACATATATATACATACATATACATATATATATATATATATATATATATATATATATATATATATATATATATATATATATATATATACATATATGTATATTATTTTTTTTATTCACTTTATTTCTTTTTTTTTTTTTTAATTTGTCATTGATTAAAACTATTAAATCATGACAATAAGAAACACCGGAGTCACTGGAACATTTATATTTCTTAAAATAGGGCTGTTAATCTAAAAAATGTCACTCTTTTGACATTTTAATCCTAAAGCATTTCAATTCAGATGAGATTTGTTCACTCAAATTTTACTTTCAAAATAATCTTTCAGAAGATAAAGGATTTTTACAATTTTTTTATCCCCATCACCAGAATATCGGTTTTTTTTCCTGCAATCCTTCCAGAATTTATTAGATGTATTACGCTAGCCTAATATATGTTCTGTAATACATTCATATTTAATAGCCTCTACTTCTGATATTCATAGACTTCAGCTTTTACGACCAACTCATGGCCATGCTGTATCAAATAATAGCAAATTAATTGAACAACGCAATGATTCAAACTAAAAAAAAAATTGTTCATAAACAAAACGGCTATAAAACTAACTATTCAATTCTCTGTGATTCTATGTATTTTTTTAGATGATAATACCGTAATATATAAAAGAATATGTAAATATGTTGATAACTAGTGACTTTAGAACCCAACGACGGGTTTGACACGCACACCTCCACACTAACAACGGCTGGCCAGCGATTGGCAACCCTGATGGATGATAGCCATTGTTTCCTCTATCCCATGGTCCCAGATTCCATCGGCTGCAAGCTCCTTCGCTTTCTTATACAGCAACGAGTGGGAAGGCCCGCCCGCGAAGAATAAAAATACTTGTACAGCCCACGACCAATGAAGGATCATATGCAGGGGACCCTATTGATTCTTTGTACAAGTAAGTAATTGGACCGAGATTGTGACCAGCCGAAGGTTTTCTTCCAATTGAGGTTGCTTACGCAGGCTGAGTGAGCCCCACGAGAGTGTAGCAACTCCACACCTGACGACACAGAAGATATCTCACACCTGTAGCTTTGTATTCAGTCCCAAAAGATTTTCGGAGTAGTGAGCTACCCCAAATCCACTCAAAGTTCTGTAATGTAATGTAATAACCCAAGGATTTGGACAAATTTTAAATCAAATATCTTTTGACTGTATAAAACTGCATTGCAGAAAGCGAAAACATGGAAAGCAGATAACAGTAAATAGCAGTTGAACAAACATGATTAAATGTAATGAGAAGGTAGTGATAATCCGTTATGTATTATTGTTAACACCATTAGGTACTAAGTTACTCAATTAATGAAGGCTAACCCACTAATATTAACGAAATAAAGTTTGCACATTAAACCATTACGGACTCCAACCCGGCCTGCTTGTGCATGTAAATTAGCTACTGCGATTGTTTTATTTTTTATTCCGGGATACAAAATCATTGGGACCATTGACTAACAAGTTATTCAGGTTTGCGATTGTTGGAGTATGCGTGAATTGGATGCTCTTTTGGAAACCTATAAAGTAAGTTATTTTAGGCAGGTGACGTACCATCATTCAGGATCCGGAAGATGGTAGATTTTTAAATAAATGGGACGTTGAAGAGTGTAGATAATCGAGTAACATTATTTACCGAGAAAACCTGTTGATGCAAAAAAAAAAAAAATGAAAAAATACTCCGACCGGTGGAGAGCGAAGAGAGAGGTAACACGATCCGGGGCAATATTTAAAGCAGGAAACTCGTTGAGAGATGCACTTTAGCCAGACAAACACATTGCACTGCCAGTTGCATTTCCATATGCACATATGGATGTATGCAAAGTCCCTCCTGGCTGGTAATTGCAGGAGTGGTCCATGTGTCATCGGGAGTGACCGTGCCAATTAGTCTTCCTTCCTCCTGCCACTTCTTCAGCGAGTTGAAGAACCCGCTGCCAGTAGTGACTGCGGCCGACAGTGGATGGGACGAGAAGAAACGCGTTAAATTCAGGCGACGATCTGGGGCATTTTTCACGGGAGAGTCATCTATCACTGAGAAGCAATCTGCGGGAAGAACGGGGCACCGCCCGGGAGGGAAAGAAATAATAAGGCAACAATTGAAGGACATTACCAACCGCTTTCTTTCCTCTTCCACCGCTACGACATACTTTTTTCTTCGTCGTTTCTATACTTAGCAAAAGCCGCGCCGAAACAATGGGATCGGACGACAGTTAGCCGGGATTCGGTACGGCCGTGCCCGCTGCCAGTGCTAACCCTTCGTCCGGAAAGTGACTAGTCCGAGGAAGGAAGGAATGTCGACGAAAAACACTTTAGGTGACGGGTAATTAAGGAACTAGAAAAAGTAACAATAATCAGTTCGATTGATTTCATAATTGAATGGTATATCGTGAAGTAAACTACACAAGTTTTAATTCTTGAGGTGGACTACCGCTTGACTGAACGTTGGTGATTAAAATAGAATGCAATGAATTACAATCAAGAAAATGGAAATTCCGTATGAGTCGAAATAAACTATTTTTCCAGACCTAAACAGATAAATAAATGTACTTCTGGTAAAAAGTAAAAAAATGTTTATTTAGTAGTATTTTGTTTTTGGAAACAGAGCTTTGGAGGCAGCTTACATTATTTTAATTAATCCAAACATGAAAGGAAAGGCAAATAAAATCACAGACAGTAAATCTTACATCAACAATCTTAAGTCTTGCTTTCTCCATATTATTATACGCTCCTGGAGGAAAAACTGTAAAACCTTGTTTATCCGAATCCACGAATTTACTGATTAAAACTCTATTTTTTTTTATTCAATTCCACGTTGGGTATCTTTTAACGTTGATAGCAAGAACTACCTATCCGTCAAAAAATCGCATTTCAGTTTGATTCAATTAACACATACAGGATTATATAAATAGGACCATCCTAATGGTCAACATAGAATCAACTTCAGATTCCGGTTATCCCAAAACTTATTGCTTAGTAATTTACTGACATTTGCGGGACTTTGAATATCCAATTTTCCTAAAATATCCTAATATTATGGGCATATTCTGGTTTCTCACAAATAATATTTCCATTATTGTAAATCTGATTAAAAATACTAATAAAATAAATACATAAGCTCGAGAATGATTTGAACTCTAATAAATAATATTGTTAAAGATATATATGCTGAGAGGATTATGAACCAGTGAGATGATACTAAATCAGACTAGAGTAGACACCGCATATGGACGAACAAGAAAAACCCCTCGGGCGTTGAAATTTACCGACGGGGGAGAAAGACATGTTACTACCCTCTGGCTGGCTGGCTGGCTGGCTGGGTGGGCAAAAACCTCCTCGGCATCTGGGCCATGTGCTCTATCCTAGTCCACCACCTCCCCTTCAGTCGTCCTGATTATTATATATACAAATACATAAATTTATTGTAAATTATAATTAAAAAAATTATTGAAAGTTTTGTTCTTTAGTTAAACACAACTTGAATGGGACCCGTTAGGGTAAAATCTAGTTTGAAATAATAAACAAACAAAATACTATATATTTTTATTTTGAAGAGCAAAGGTTTATACTGGCCGGGATTCGAACCCGGGTCATCTGCATCTCTAGTACAGTGCTCTAAACCATTGAGCTACCAGGGGTCGTATCCAAGCCAGGCAAATCCATTCTCTTCACTGATCCTATATCCCCGTGTTATCGCAATTTTTGCGATGTATTAATGGGGAAGAATGTTCATTGAACATTACTTTAATTGAGATCTTGTTGATTTACGTCAATTTTATATTTATAATTTATTTTATTTTGATGGTGATTATTTTTAAATATTTTTATTTTGAAAAGAAAAGATTAGTCCTGGCCGGGTTTCGAACCCGGGTCGTCTGCATCTTTTCTCTTATCTACTCTTTTCTCTTCAAAATAAAAATATTCAAAAATAATCACCATAAAAAGAACAATAAATAAAAATAAATTATATATACTACACTTTTTTATATACTATATAGTTATATATAGTATATAAGTCGATGCTGCTATAAACTCTACAAAAAATATTTGTAAGAATGACGACATAATCTCATATAATATTAATAAATGAGTTAAAATATTAAGAGAATGGAGCTTTTAAATAAACTGTATTACAGTTCAAAAAGGGTAATTGGGTTTAGAGTATGTTAGAATTTTTACTACGTCAAAGATTGTCCAGGGAGGTGATCAGGCCGAGATGACACTCAATCGCTAAGTTTTTACACCAATAGTGGCTGGGTTCGTACCTCCAAGGTAAATAGCTGTGAACAGATTAAATAATTTATCTATCGCAGCCGGATTTGAACGAGGGATCCTAAGGACGTTGAACTACCCTGGCACCATAAAAAAGGAATATCTACATAAAATGGTGATTGATAGGTACGTTATTACCAACTACAACGTCAATAAACAAATTATACTAAAATAAAAATAAACAAATACAAATTAGGTAAACAATTTGTATAGGAGCAGCTCCAGTAGAGTTAAATTTTATTAATAAATTGATACGAAATCTGTATAAATATGAAACAAAGCGTTTATAAAGAAAAAATATCAACATAAAATGGCTATTGGTACGCTAACACCTATTAAAAATAAAAAATAAAAACCATTGTACCAATTTAGTTAGAATACTAAAATAAAAATATAAATAAACACATTTTTTGCAACGTATGAGTTAAATTGAAATAAATTTTCTCCACGCAAAAATTCATCATACGAGAAGCTTCGTTAGTTGTTAAGTATATTTCATTGTTTTTGTAATTGAATGAATTAAATGATTCGAAATTTACATAATTGTGAAAAATTTAAACACGATAGTCTTTAAATTGGTGAACATGTAATCATTCAATAAAAATAATTTAAAATGCATCCATAGGCACTCACAAACCCGCAAAACAATATAAATATGCAGGGAAATACAAGGGTTAAAGTGAAATACCGGAATGGTGGTAATTGAAATGATAGGTTTCATGAAAAGAGTCGGGGATATAATGACTAACAGGGATAAAATGTTTTCGATAAAATGCTACACCTACAGTTGATGTCAGTGCCGCATTGAAACATATCCCCACTGTATTTTGTACTGATTTAATTTGCCGAGGGATCGGGCTCTGTTCATCTCCTCTCACTGATTTCGATCCTGTAACATTAAATGTTACATGAAATATTAAATACGAGATTTTAAAATATAACCGGAAAATGGAGGAGTTTTGATCCCACCATAATTTTATTCATGTTTCAAATCTACATACCGTTTGTAATTGTACATTCCCTCTAATATTTATAATTCTATTGATTATGAAAAAAACAAATATCACTTAAACATTCAGGCAAAAATTAAAATGTATTCAGCGATTGTACTTGTCATTCTCTTCCTCAGTCGGAAAAAAACAACCTAGTACGATTCTAATAATTTTATTGATAAAAAACAATAACAACTAATTATTTAATCAATTATTTTAACAGATAGCTGGCATATAGATCCAATTTTGCAACTAGAAATACTCCCAGCATCTTATGTTGCAGAATTTATTAATCACGAACAAGTCATGTTCTTAAGATACAAGGTCCTCGACTAAATTAAAAGCACTATTTATAGCTTTATTATGAAGGTATAGTGTTTAAATGTTTAAAAAAATAAACAAATGTACAATAAATAATTTATACTGCACTTGCTTCGTGAAATAGTTAGTTACTTAAAAGTTTTGTTTTACGTTGCACCAACAAATATTATGAGGGCAATTCATTGAAGATGGGGAATAAGGAAGGAATCAAATGCATTTACATTTATTCCCTACCAACATCCTTTATTATTGCCATTATTTATGAAAATAAAAAGCATCATTTTCTATTTTTTTAAAAATATTTTTTATTTATTATTTCTATTTTCAATTTATTATCTTATCATCTGCATCATTCTATCATTTCTAAATATTAAAAAAAAAATTAACAATACAAAAAATAACTAAAAATACTAAAAAACGAGTAAATATGATTATAAATTTAATTACTAAGATGAATTAAATAAATATATTGACTCATTTGTCATGTCTTTATAATTTTAATTATTGATTTTTTTTTATTTAACATAGAAATGCGGGTTATTAATTTGATTTAATTAATTAAACACACAATAGCAATAAAATAAAGATGTAAAATTTACAATAATTTATGAATAATGCGGATAATAAAGTGCGGGGGCGCGGTCAAAATCATACATACGAATATGTATATATAATTATAATAGTTATATATTATAACATCCAAATATATTTATTGGCGAGTATTATATCAGTAATTTTATCAACTGTATACTTGGCAATTCAACTGTAGTCATTATGTCTACTGTCCATTATTTCCACAATCATATAATAATTTATTTCTACTTTACCTAGCGTTAGTTCGGTAGTCTCATAGATATAAGTACTCTAATGAGAGTACATGATACGTAGTAAATAGGAATAAAAAATGAAAAGCGATGTCTTGAAATAGTTTAAATTGAATTAAAAGAGATGATAGACTAGAAGAGAGGCCGAACGAAGGAACGCATGATGACTGGCCACTTCATCACCGACACCTCCTTCGTTTCGATTCACTCTCCCTGACAGATCTCAGGCGAAAAGGAACAAAAAGGAACGAAGGAGAGGTGAGAGGAATAGGACAAGAGAGAGAGAGAGAAGAGGATAAAAAAGGGCCGACAAGACAAGACATATCCATTAATGACAGACACTATCGATGGCCCAGGACTAAGTAAGACAATAAATACCCCCACCTTCCTTCGCTCCTACATCACATCCTCCATCCACCTACTTCCTCCATCTCCTTCTTCACCTCTTCTCTTATCCCTGAGGATCCTCTCATTAACAAACAGTGACGCGGTCCTCCATCCTTCGGATTCAGTGAGCGCACTCTCCTCCAACTTCCCAGCTAGCTAGTTGGTACCCGCGGCACATCTCAGCGTCATCTGCATATTGGGTCCTGTCCCATGGGACCTCGTTCCACCAACCTTCTCTTATTGTACGTCCTCCAGGAAGGTTGTAACCACCTCGGATTTGAATATTCCATTCCGATATTCGCTAATATATACATACCCGGACTTTTTGATGTCCCAAGACACTATTTATTATACTTTCCCTGACAAGGCAAAATAAATGAATAGATAATAAATTTAAATAATACAACTACGGGTTGGATAAAAAATAATATTGTATTTTGCTACCATCTGCTTAATATAGTTAAATAAATAAATATTGTAGATTCAATAAATTTTTTTAGATGATTTATAAAAAAGTTTAAAAAAACATATCGTTTAGTTGAGGAGTACATCAATAAAATTCAAAAAAGTTTATATACATTAGTTATCTCAATAAAAAAATATGCTTACTTAAAAAAAAAAATGATGAAAGATGGATTTTAAACTGGGTTCTTTAATTATTTACAGTTAATAAACTATGAGTAGTTCAGAGATAGATAGATTCCATTATAAAAAAAAAAAATAAATAAAATGAAGTTTTGTCAAACAGGATCTGCCTTCTTGTTAATTTTCATTCCAAATGTCTCAAGTGTAACGATCTGAGAAAAGCGTAATCTCTTAAAACCAACAAGCTGTTTAAAAAATAAATAAAATGACAAATTCAAACATTTTCATCATAAAACAGCTGGCAATTCTCCCAAAACACAAGAGAAATTCATACTTAATCTATAAAACATTGTATTAAATACAAAATTATTAGTAGTATAAAATAATCTTCCAAAACATTTATTTAAAAAAAACGTTGTCCTACGGTACTTAAACAAGAAAACAATTATGAATTTCAACGACGCCATGTAGATTGTTGATAATCAACTATGATTTAAATCTGAAATATGATTGTGGACTGGTGCCAAAGCCTAAATATGATTATTTTATCCACCGCTAAATCTAAACTAGTTAATTTAACTATAATTAATTATAATGTACACTGGCAGCCTCGGTCCCTACATTGAATCTCTTTAAAGCTAATACAGAATATAGTCCATGCAAGGGCAGCTTAGGATCAGATAGCCCCACACAACCGTAGAAGACTAATCTAAATACAATCAGAGAGATTTCCTCTAGCCCACTCCTACACTGGAGTTCAACGGCTGGGAGCGACACAATACCTCCTCGCTCTGCCTTCTTGGTACTATTTTCATAATCAGAACAAAAAGGAGAAGGTAAGGCGAGAGCAATTAAAAAGGAACTTTATTCTACAATTAGCACAAGGCAGGACAGAGACATGTTAATGAGGCTCCCTCGTTACGACTGCTCCTCGGCTATTTACGGTCACATTCTCCATTCGCTTCGTACCTGTTTGAGAGCTCACCGCCGCTCGCATAATTTTACGGTCGGTAGTAATAAAATAAGCGAATAAGATCGCAATTAAATAAACAAGAATGACTTAATTTAAAAAATGAAACAAAAAAAAATTAAAATAGCTGCAGTTGCACCCTGGCGCCCACTGCTTTTTGTCCAAGTTTCCCTCAACTCAATTTTTTTTAAACGATACTGTAAGATATACTAATACATTTTTTTAAACGAATTCTCTGAACAACTATTTAACTATATATCGGCTGCATTATATTGAAAACTGGCTGTTGCTCTCTTTTAATGATAGGAAATTTACTGACATATTTATTAATAAATGAAGGCTTGTACCCCTGTTCCAGTTTTAAGTGGCATTGGTTATAAAAGTATCATAATAAAATACTTTATCAATCCAATACGGATGCAAAATGGACAGAAGAAAGGAAAGATCGACAAAGAATCAGAATGTAAATATTCTGGATAAAGAAAAAAACATCTATGGACATGAGCAGCCCTAGATGATTTGAACGATATATATATATATTTATATATATATATATATATATATATATATATATATATATATATATATATATATATATATATATATATATATATATATATATATGTATATATATAGGGATATAGATATATATATAGGGCCCGAGTGGAGATAAACACAAACTTTCTTAAATAGGGAGAGCTGTTTATTGGAAAGCCAACGTTTTGACTTGCAAATTGCATGTCTTCTTCGGGGCTTATAATGAGTTAAACAGCGGGTCAGTTGAGCCTCAACACTTGAATAGTTTTGCCTATAAAAGAGAAGATTTTTTTTACCTTCACATTTTTTTCGTCATATATATATATTTAAGGTCAACAAATATTATCCAAGAAAAATAATCATATATTAAAAGTTATTAATTCGTTCCTAATATAACATGACAAAATTGTTATAATTTTGATAATAGGATACAAGCTGAAAAATCAGTAATAGGTGAATCAAATTGACAACACGCGTTTCCGACTACCCACTATCAAGATACACACGCTTAACACGACCATTAAGTGATTCACGAGGCACTGAAGATACCGATAGCTGAAATATTATAATACTAAAAAATATACAAATGCAAAATATTTCTGAGTCACTATTCGATGGAGACATAAAATAAGATCATGAATGATAAAAAAAAAAGCATAAACAAAAATCACAAGCCAAACCGATTCCTCCAGAATCGAAAACAGGAAACCCTCTTACGAAAAAAAAATAGAAAATAGAAAACAAAATCCTGAAGAAACAAAACTTCCAAAAGCCATCAAGGAGACAGTAAAAAAGATCATGAAAAATCCATCCACCTCTTCGCAGAGGCACGACGGATTCTTTTTAAAAAGTTTAAATCCATTCAATATTTTTATGAGGTAATAAAAAAATCCTTTATGACCATGGGGTTTCCTTGTGTAGCCTCCATAAAAATATAAGGTCATAAAATGAGCAATGATTCCCCCCTTTATTACTCCGATTAATTGACACGGAGGTAATAAAACTAACCCGACCGCCTTCCCAAGCTATAAAAGACATTTTCTATATCCACTTGCAATTTTTTTTTTCTATTTCTAATTTCATACTGCTATTATAATATAGGTTTATACGGCACATCGGGAATGGCCGTGTACACTCCTCACCCCCTCCTTATAGGGCATTAAAAATAATATTTACTCTTATTATGCCTAACTGTCATTCGGGTTTTATTACACTAAATCCGGCATAAAATAAACCAAGAGTATATAACAGAAGAATAATAAAGATAAAAGCGAAGTTGTGCAGTTCTTGTTAACATTTTGAGAAACTTCATCGAAACCTATATAGTTTAAAAATGCAATAATAGATAATAAATAAAAATATGTTGGATAGAAATAATTTTATATCATTTTATTTTAATATTTTATTTATTAATGTAGTTTTATAAAATTATTGTAACCTTTCATCCAGACGCTGAGTTGGAAATCTGCCCATTGTTGTTAAATATATTTTTTAAATTACTAATAACAATTAAGATTACGGGACGACCCACACTGGGGGGGGGGAAGGGTATTTGACACCAAAAGTCGATCAAAATAGGAAATATTTTTTTCTTAATTCCGGGAACCCACCTCAACTTACGTTAAGCCAAATGTTTATAGAACATAAGGTCATATTATTTTCTGGGAAAACAGCTGTACCTGCCGCTGTATTATGAAGGTATTACAAGTTGCACGTGCTGTAACCAAGTGAATGAATGAAATATCTGTATGATTCATATTGGTTTTATGTCTGTTATCAAGTGAATATTGGTGATTTTTAAAATGGATATTATACAGCCAGTTATGTAGAATCAGAAAATAACAACATAAATCTAGTGATTTATTTACAACACTGATGCCTTTCAATGTTATTTTAATATTTTTTTGTCGAATGATTGATTTTGTGCACATGTTTTCATAAGAAATGTATAAATTAGTAATTTTTATATACTTCTGGCCTTTTCCCGGGTTTGATTTTTGACTTTTCTTAAGCGTTTGAGTGCTGTTTCCCAGTTATATCAAAAACTAGGTCCCAAAAAGTTACATTAAATGAACAAAAAGTCAGTTGCTGTAGAACCAAACGAGGTTATTTATTATTTTCACTCTTTTACTTTTTTAACATTTCACTTGTTATAGGATCGCTCCTCTGGATTAAAGATCATGACTCGACAAGCGGTTTATAAGATGGCTACAGACTGTATAGGAATGGATTTTGCACAGAAGTTGGAATTAGTCAAGGTAAATATTGTAAAACAACCTACATTCTCAGAGGAACAAATGCAACAATATCAGCAAAAGTTTTCAAGACTCAAATCGGATATGAAATCAAAATGGCAGGTTGGTAAGAAAACAGAAAGTGTATTTTTTAAGAAATACCATGATTGGTTGTAAGAAACCATTGAAATTCCTATAAAACCATGTTTATCTAATTTGAGTCGTCCTAAAAAATCATTCCTAGATTTGACTTGGGCTAATAGTGGATGTGCCTAAAGCTAATTTTGGCAACTATAATGATGGAAACACCAGCAGGAGGTTCTTTGCTAACACCGAGGTACCTGCAAACATAACAGGTACTGACAGTAACCTTGTCGAAAGATTTGCGACTATTTTAGAAGTGATACCTAGTGGCCACAAAATATATACTAAAAAATTCGCTGTCTATTGTCATGAAACGGCTGAGAGGTACATCGAACTGTACTCGTGGTATCCCATGCCGCCTACACTACATAAAATATTAATGCATGGCCCAATTATTATTGATCATGCTCTTCTACTAATTGGTAATTTGTCAGAGGAGGCAGAAGAAGCAAGGAACAAACATTTCCGGCAATACCGGGAAAATATTCCAGAAAATTTTGTCGCATTCAGTGCAATACGGATGTTGTGAATAGGCTTTTATTGAAATATGATCCATATTTGAGCTGAATAAAGCCCCAGATCCCCAAAAATGCCAAAGTCTTTCAAGCAAGAAACCATTGAAATGTTGCTTCCATGGCCCATGTACCCAATTTGAGGACAACACAGAAGATGAAATGACTTCTGATGAAGAAGGATGGGATGATTTCTCAGATTAATATTATTGTACTGTCATACCATTATTATGTACCTATTTCAAAAAAAAAAAGTTTAATGTAATATAAAAAGTATCAAAAAATAATTTTGATCGACTTTTGGTGCCAAATACCCCTGTGGTCAAGTGGTTAGCATAACAGACTACTAAGCACAAGTTAGCGGGCTCGTAGCCCGGCAGGTGGCCCTAGGATTTTTTAATGGGAGTAAAAAATCGTTGGTCATGCCGTCCTCCGGAAGGGACGTTAAACGGGGGTCCCGAGCTTGTACGATGTAAGGTAATCGTTAAAAATCCCTATCCTAATTAAACCTGGATAAGGAAAATTTAGAGCTCCCACTGTAGCATCGTCCGATTAGCCTTAGCAGCATAAAGTGGCATTAAATGAAGAAACAAGTAACAATTAAGATTTAGTTACAGTTTGATTTACAATAAAATAAACGGGTATTTTTTATTATTTGAACCCGGAAAAAATCATACGGTAATTTAGTTCCAGTTACCTATCCAATTATGCCTAATCAAATGGTTTGAATACACATATTGAGTAATTGAGCAACAGATCTTTTCAAATTACATATGTTAAAAAAAAAAACACTTTTTTTAAATTACCAGAGGTTACTGCAAGTGAGAGATAGGTTCAGATAATTCCTAAAATATTTAAATACACGTAATTAAAACTACCCCTGACCAACACAACTCGGTATGAAATAACAATTACCAGTTCATTATCCCATTGTTAATTAGTGAACGAGGGGTTAATTATTTAACCTGGGTCAATCCTAGCCATGTCAATTAGACCTGTTTTAATTGACAAAACTTTAATACATAATTAATTATATTACACCCTTGTTCATAATTTTATATGCGCATAGACATAAATTTGTAAGAAAAAAGTCAAATGTATTCGATCAGCGACCTATAATGGATAACTGGAAACATTAAAATAGGGGATATTTTTTTGTATTGAAGTATAAAACCTACTAAAAAAAAAGAAGTTAAGATAAAAATAAATGCTGATAGAGGCGGTAGCACAAAGAGAAGATATAGAGGGAAGGAGGAGAGAGATGGGGATATTAGAGAAGCTTCCCGATAAATAAGGGTCAATCCGACAGTCTTTCTAATGAGCTCAGAGCAAGTGTACGCTCTCCTCGTGGCGATTATGTTAATTAAATATATTATGTATTTGTATGCCTAGCCCAGCTTACAGTGGTGACCCATCTTCCCATCTCCTCCACCCTCCACCCCCGTCTACTGTCCCATCGTCCCACTTTTAGTCTCTATCATGTTCCTCTATACAAACGAACATGGACTGTATTAATAAATGTACCTCTCGTTCGGGATTATGATTTTTATTAAATATATTATGTACTTCGACGACTTAGTCCAGGCCCATTTTCCCACCTGTGGTCCCCATTCCCCCTATCCAATTCCTGAAGATACATCGAGTCCACTTAACATCCACATTAAGAATATAAGGCAGATTTTTTATATATTTATGCATTCACTTTATTAAAATATTTCTGGCCATGGTATAGGTATATGGTAGTATCCCAAACCCACCCCAGATGGAATCAAACCCGCACGGGACGACTACAAGACTTCATGCAAGCAATAAACTACGACACCCTTAGGTTCCATACCTAGCGACCCCTAACACCCCCAGTTTTAAGGAGTTTGGAATTCATAAAGCGTAGTAAAATACAAAAAAAAATAAAAGAAGTGTAGTTAAAGAGGAGTAGCGCAGGCAGGACCCGAAGTCGGTTATTATTCTGTAGAGCGCTCCTTTCACACCTGTTCCTATTAGCTATTCCCGTCAGTCCCTCTCCTGATAACGCCGCTCCCGTTTTATTTGTCCCTTTTTTACGCCACCCCCGCTCCGCCCTTTTTTGCAACGTCCCACGATTTTTTTTCTTTCCGTTTCATTTAATCTGCCGTACATTTCATATATCCCACGGTGGAGCTATTATAATAATTTAGGGCTGAGGTTAGACATCTGTTGAGGAAACCGCAAGAGATTTGGAACCAAAACAGGACAAGGAATCAACATACTATAAATAGATTACTTTACATCCGAAGGAGGGACAACGTTTCCCGATGACCAGGAATCTGCGAGCAGTATGTACAGGATTGGAATGGGGATGTTAATAGTTCATTCATTCATGTATATATATATATATATATATATATATATATATATATATATATGTATATATATATATATATATATATATATATATATAAACGTACATGTGTGTGTGTGTGTATGTGGGTTTATTTAAAACAAAAACCCGGGAGAAAGAAGAGGAGGCTGTGGGCCATAGAAAGGGTTAGTGCGGAGGATATGAAATATCGCCGGCATAAATTAGGAATGTTGGGGCAGGTCACCTCGCCGGAGGGGAGGTCTCTCCTGTCGGGGCGTCTTCATTCTGTGCCATCCTCGCCCGATAGCTATGAGTTTCTGAGTACCAAACAAAGAAGTTGAAGTCATTGACGATTCCGCAGCTTCTAAAAGTACGCGTGTGTGTGCGTATTGTCGCAATAATGCAAAACCATTAAACTAATCAAGAAATCATGTCGATTAATACAAAAAATAAACCTTTATCTATGTACATTGATGAGGAAATGGTATACCGTGTGTAGAAGGTGCGGTATGAAGTATCTTACAACTAAAAGAAAAGCCCATTTTAATATATCCCTATGATTCGGCTATAATAATAGCACCAGGGCTGAGCCATAACGAATTGACATCAACAGTGACGCACTGAAGATAATAAAACAGTGGTATAAAGGACCAAAACAGTGACATGGAAAAAAAAGAAATATTATGAATAAAAGGTCGAACATTAAAAATAGCAAGATTGGCATGAAATCTACGGAAGATGATAACAAGGGGACCTACACCTACCAACTAACTGTAAATGTTTAACAAGCCTCACACTTTTTTCCGCATGTAATCTACAATTCTTTTGCAAAATAACTTAAGACGTATTGCATACCTTAGGTCAACTTACGTCCATAAATATGAAATATTTGTAGCATCAAATATAAATCAATAAATTTTCTGAAATCAGTTTAATAAAATAAATACTTTTTTGGCAGCAATATTAGAATTACAATACACATTAATATCATCAAAGTAGCATTTATTTCATTAAACTTTTCCCCAGAAAATTCATTGGTGTATCTGAAAGTACAAATATGTTGTAAAGAAAAAAGGAAGAAAAAAAAATTTGTTCGAAATTCAGTAGTTTATTTTTTTCCCCTTTCAAGATGGCCAAACATATATTTTATACAGAATGTATTTTTATACATCCTGTGTTTTGAAAATTAAAACTGAGACATTTATAGGACCTATTTGAATTTTAGGAGAAGAGCTTTGGGGCTTCACTAAGCCATAGAATTCCTCTCGAATGCAATCTTGACAATCCAAAATCCATCGTATAATACTCAATGCTCTTTACTTTGTTACGAGAAAAGTATCCATGATGACTTCAATGTTTATTGCTGATTTGGCTCGAACCCGATATCAATGTGTGGCAAACTTTATTCCCCCTCAATCCGGCTAGTTTCAAACCTAACTACCTCTTCAATTCCCCATAACCCTCCGAGGTGTCTGAACAGAACGATTGAATTCGTTACTTTAAGTGGTTAGGTAGTTTCTCGACTCGCTTTTGTGCCTATTACACTATAAATCATTCATAACATTTACTTGTCGTATTATTGTAATGCAGTTGTGAATTTCAATAAATAAATTAAAAACAAAATGAAAATGAGACCCAATAAAAGAAATACACACCATAGAAGTTTAGATAATTAAGATACTCCGTCGTAAAAATGATAAGTTTGAACCGAGTGGAACACAGACCGGTTTCCTAACGCCAACCGTTCCGATAGATTTGGTTAGTTAACTCCGATTAACCTCGACTGATTCGATGATAGGGGATTTGAGATAGATTTTAGAAAATATTTCTATTCTACAACGACCTCAGAGTCTATTAGGTTTTGATTTAACATCAATTATAATGTCAAACGCATATATTTTCTTTTTTTCAAAAAACCCCTGAGCAGACTCCTTCCAGATTACAGAGATAAAACAAAACATATCCAGACCTTGCCAGGTCGTTCCCTCCGGTCCTTGGGAAAGATCTCAGCGAGGGTTCGACTTTTTAATAATTATCAATTCAGGGTTACAAGAGGCGCCCCAGACATTTTTATTATTCGTTTTCTTCCTTTCCGATTGCCTCTTCTTTCTTTTTATGGAATTCCTAAATGTTCGGAAACGAAAAAATAAATAAATGAGATATAAAAAATAAATTAAAAAAATCCAAGAAATCGCAAGGCTAATGAAAACAGTATTATGCATGTAGAGTTCCCATGTCTGCCTAAGCTCGCTATTGCTTCCCAGTTCCATAAATTCCATAAAATAAATAAATTAATTAATTTTTTTTTTAAAATTATTATGCCTGTTTGAATAAATAAGCACAATATTATAACCTTGCGAAGATTGTCGCATTTGATATTTATTGAACTTCTCCATAATCTAGATATTGAATGATAAGAGGAAAATATACATTTTCTTTTTTCATACAAACAATATAGTATCATAAACTTAGCTAATTAAAGATATAAGTTTGGTGAAGGTATATGACTTAGAAATAAATGTTGAAGGAAAAGCTTTAAAATTATTATTCTAAAACTTATTTGAAACAAGAAATAAATAAAAATAATAAAGAAAGTTAACTGTTACTAAGAGGAGCGGGATAGCACAGTGAGTGCTGATTTACTAAGACATAAGTTCCGGATTCGAAACCGACTATGGCAGATAAATTATTTACTCTATCAAAAGCTGTAGAAGATGCTGGATATGCAGTGAAGATCTCACCTAGGCTCTAGAATGTGATTACCCTTTAGTAGAAGAAAATTTTAACGGTTAAGGAGATGTTGGGAAAATCATCTGCACAATATTACAGTTGACACAAACAGCCGTTAATGTAGTGGAGTTATAAGATTAGATCCCGCATTGAAACCTCATGAATACTAATTTCGTAGCTTTAATGATGGTATCAGATTAATGTAATTGATTAATTAATCTGTAGTTCCAAAATGGCTGATTGATTATATTGGCACATAAATGGTATTCGAATGTAGATCCGGATCTGGGTCAATGGCAGCTGTCACGTCATACAGAAGAAGCAAGTCGTCACATTTTGCGTGGGGTCGGGAGGCACACAATGAGGTGCACAATGGGCCCGTGATGGCCAGCTCAATGGACGGCTAATTTTGTTAAGGACACCTTTTTTCTTTTTCCCTTTTCCCCCGCCGGAGTAACAACTGCCAGCCCGGGATCAGAGCATGCAGAGCAAGTTAACAAGATCGCTCAGTGACAATGAGTTTCGATTCACTCGAACAACTTCTATACATCAGCCCACCAACCACAACATAATATTTATAGCATGAAAAAGGCCCGGCCTTTAGAGCAGGAACATTAACATCACGATTATTAAATAAACATTACGATATTTTATGCTATTTTAATAGTTCGCTTTGTAAAAATAACAATTTACTAATTTACTAAAGATTTAGTAATACCTCATCGGTGTACAACATAATGTGCCTAAAAATTTAATGTAATTTAACACACAAAAAAAATACAACTTATTTATGACAGAATATTAAATTAGATAATTTTTAATAGGTGTTTATGATATTAAACATATCATGTTTATGATAATTTAAAATTAACGAAATATCTTTTGTTTAAAAAGGAGAGGCCTGTGGTTTATTGGAGACCTTAACAACATATTATGTCCCAGATAGTGGGTTCGTACCCCAGTAGGTGGCCCTAGGAATTTTTAAAAGGGAGTATAATGTCCTTGGTTATGCTGTCCTTCGGATGGAACGTAGAAGAGGGGTCCCGAGCCTGTACGATGACCGGAACTCGTTAAAGATCTCTATCCTAATTTTATCTGGATATGCTCAATTCAGGTCTCCCAGTGTAGCATCGCCCGATTAGCAAAATCAGCATACAGTGATTTTAAATGAATAATAAAATAAATGTTAAAAAAAATTAGCACGTTAGACGCTAACAATAATTTATAATTATTCTTTTTGTTTTAGTGATCCAGCAAAAGTTACAATATAATTATACAACATATATTGATTATATAAATTAACGTTTCTTCGTTGTGATCAGAAGTTGAGTTAAATATTTCTTACAAACAAATAATTGGCCAATGATCTTAACCTGGATATAAGTGTAGTAGACTAAGAGATACAATTGACAGAACATTATACATAATATTTGTCGAAGAGATGGATCGAGGAGACAGGCAGGGGCAAGGAGGGATGAGGAGGGAGAGTGAGGGAGAGAGGGAGAGCGGTGCCTAGCAACCCTCCACCCTCCACCCTCCACCCCCAGGATTCCGCTTACTGGGAATTGGAGGGCCCCACCCGACCCGATATGAGGCAGAGTATTGAACCAGTTTTACACTCAGTTTCCTTATTCCATTGTTCTCTCAGTATCCCTCGTCTAAACTGTTGTCGCTGCCAAGGAATGCTCAGGGAACATGATAGCAGTCCGATATAGGCTATATATAACCATGTTTAAATTGCGGCTTCTTCATTTAAAAATTATTCCATTTGAAACCTGTTCCATCCTCACAAAGTAGCTCTTATTAAGCTGTAGGTGAAATAATAAGTCTAAACGTCTTTATCATTACATTTAACTCAGAAATAATATATCATTAGTTTATTGTATGCTAGAATTAAAAGAGTCCCAAGAAACTAATAGTTTCTAGTTTCACATAGTGGATAACTATACGAAGGAAGAAAGGTCATTTTAAGCACACACGATATTTTTACAGTGAATAATATAGTTTCATAAAAAATTATGAAACATAAAATACCGAAATTTCAAGGTTATTTGCAATTCCACCCACTAGCTTTGATAACTGAAATAATAATAAACGATGAGATTAAATGAAATTAAAAAATAAAATGACATTTTTATCAATTATTAATTAATTTAATACTTTAATCAAACTATTTTCAAATGACACCTCACCCTCGTGACATACTTTTCCCAAACACTGATCAAATGGAATATTTAAAAATAAATATTCCATGATTGCTGGTATATTTAAAATGTTAATCGATCACTAAAATCTCTTGTCCAACGAACTTCCATGTTAACATCTCGATCTAGGCCATACCAAGATGTTAGAAAGTACATTTTCATCAGCTAGCCAGGAGCCGAAGAGCTCATTCGCCAATTGGGAACAAGGCCTCGGAAGACATTACAGTAAAGAAGACGCTGGGAGAGGAGACAGCTAGTGCAATATAATAACGCTCACTTGCCTTACCGTTAGTAGGTCGTCGTACTAATAGTCCTCACTTCCAAAACTGAACTTAAATTAGCAGGCACCCTATGTTGCAGAATCCCACTACCTGTCCAGCTAAGTGGACACCTACGTAGCCTATAATTTCTCTCTTAGCAGCTGATGAATGCTTCTTTAAAAGACTGAAACCTCTTCAACTGGACAAATTGCAGCAATCTGACAGAAGGTTCGCTTTTTTATCTCCAGCCCCCCCCCCACTTTTTGCCAGCATCTCACGCCTCATCAGTATCGATTGTTCTTCCCTCTGAGGTGTCACCTCCTTGTTACGGATCATGTAGTCATGCCTGTCATTCCTCAGCACCATAATCATCAGGCCTATGCTGGGCTTTCGCCATATGCCTTCAGTTATCAAGATAATGAAGTTGATGTTATTTCAGCCAATTAAAAGTAGTATTTATAAATTCGCAGGCAATAGTACTTCACTCCATTCTAAATAGACCAACATGCCAAAGATTTGCAATTTATTTTGAAGTTGAATCTGCTTTTGCCGCGCTTAGCGACTTTTAGTAGAGGATTAACTTGTAGCTTCGCGTCAGCAACATGCTCGAGACTGGCGAAACATAGCGGCCTGGCAATCAGTTATACAATTTCTTTTAAAAATCTTTGATTTTAAGGTCAAAATCTCATTGATATAAGAATGATTATATATTTCTAAAAAGTCGTTTAATAGTCGTACAACTGATACTAATAATAACTTCAATAATTGGTTAAAATTTCCGCCCCACCCCCTCAAAGATTTCATTTGCGATAGTTAAAAGCCTTGTTTTATGTATTGATTTTAAGTACAAATCTAAGTATTAAGTATAGTATTAATATAAGTATTGAATTTTACGAAGATAATAATGCTACAAATGAAAATAAAATCTATGCAAATATAAATACGAGATAAAGCAATATAACTATATACTAATTATTATTTAGATTGAATTATTAATATTTTATATTGAGCTTGTGCAGCCCATCATATATTTTGAATAACTACTTGAAAATGTATAATAAGAACTATAATTGTTGTTCCGAGTGTCGTTATTTTAACTGAAAACCAGACTAGCGCTAATAATTTAAATTTACAAATTTTAAATTTAAATAATTAAGACTATAATTGATTTAGAAATTCAAAAAAGAACACGATCATTCCAAAGTCTTGAGTTTTCACTTCCGTTTGCAATTCTTAAGACTCTTTTTTAAATTTATTTATCAACGTTTCTAGACTCTGGCAAAACATTATTAGGAGCCGGTTATTACTAATATTTACTATCAGGGCGAAGACACGATTGTAAAATAAAATTCAAACAAACAAATAAATATATTTTCCTCTTAAGCTTAAGCCTCTAAGTTAACAGGGAGAAAGGAGGTCAGAAGTCAAAACCACAAAGAAGCCACAAAAGACCGGGAGCGGGGCCATAAACAACCGGGGCAGCGGAAGAGGATGTGAGAGATATGAGTAATAATAAAAGAGAGAGAGAGAGAGAGAGAGTGAGAAGGGGGGGGGGAGATAGTGATATCCTTATCTAATAGTGAGAGAGAGGGGGGAGGAGGGTAAACAATGACACCCCCCCCCCCAACCCTTCGGTTGGATCTATAAGCCGGGGCCGACCGAAGCACAAAAAGTATCTTTCAGCCAGAACCGTAACTCACAACTAAATGGCCAAATTCATTACTTAAAGTCCCTTTTCTTTTTTCAATTAGCCCCCGTTTCCTCAAACGGCTGTTCCTCCATTCCTTATGCCCCTCTCTTCCGCCCTGTTATGATGGAATTCATTCTCCTGGCTCAGATGGTTATTGCTGTTTACCCTTAGTTATAACTAGCATTAGTAGGGAAACATATTAATTTAACGCTTAATGTTTAAAAAAACTATTTCACAAAAAACAAAACGTTTACCAACGTAAGTCTCATAAAATTTTGGGTTCAGTACAGGCTAGAGACTGCAATGTCTAGATCAACCGTTGTGCAAGGTGAGGTCGAGATCACGCCCAACCGTCAGATTATCCTCCCAACTAAACCCCAGAAGGGTCTAATGTTGCTACCTCGCCTCCCAGTACGTGAATGACACGATAATATTTGTTAATAAAACATACTCTGATATTTGAGATAGTTAAAACCACTTGAAATCTTCCAATCACATCACTAAAAAAAAAAGTTTCACAAATTTAAAATTGTGTTCCGAGAATATTTACGATTTCGTTATGGGTAAGCTTAAAGATGATGTCCTTATTCACCGAAGGTCTTTGATTAAATTCCTGATTGATATTTTTTATAGCTTTCCACCGGAACATAACATAATAATTTTACTATTGCAGTGTTTATTGTCAGTTCAGTAATAATGTATTTTTAATTAATCTAACCACTTATATTAAAGGTTTTAGCACTTAGAACTTGCTGATATAACACTAGTAACTAATTGCTCTAAGGCAGAAAGCTTGTTTCGATTCTTCGAAAATATTGCTGCACCAAGGTGAATGACCACGAAATTTTAGTGTTTTATTTTCATCTCTATCGATTCGTAAAGCATTTTCGACCAACTAAGATCAATCAATCAATCTAAATTGCAAATACAATATTTGAACAGAATTAACTCATGAATAAACCTGACATAGAACTGTAAACCCAATTCTACTATAAAGCTCCTAAATCAGTCATATGTCTTAAATACAGATAAATAAACAATGACACTCCCCCCCCATTTCAAAGGAACATTTCGACTATATCAGTAGTGCGTGGGTCAAACGGTTCAAAAAGTCATTTTCCTACAATTTAAGTTCAAGTTATTATAAGTTGTATCCATTTCATCTTTAATAGATTTAATCCTCTCTCGATATAAGAAAAATTAAAATTAAACATTAATCAATGTAAATTAATTGTTTATTTAATTTTCGTCATTATTACTTAACTCGATATATTAAAAAATGTTAATATTGAATAGAGAGAAAACACTGGAAAGGTTAGGAACTAGACAGCTAATCAATATATTTGCTTTACCTCATAGGGACAAAAGCTGGTCAGTAAACGGTATTTAACACTCACCTGAAACAAAAAAGAAAATTAATTAGTCAAAATATAAAAAGGGCGTCATCATTAAAAATTAAATAATCTTACAAAGCTGTTATAGCTAGAAATTAAGTTGTTATAAAACATAAATGAGATGGTTTACGGCTATTAGCACAAAGACAGGAGGTCGTATAACCACATTCACAACGCCGTAGAATCATACCATATAGACGACCAACAACCATAAAGACCAATGTAAACCAAAAATACCAAACCACGACCAAAAAAATCCTAGTGCATGGGCCTAACGAACAGGACAGAGAAAAAAAATGAAGAGCTGGTGGAAAAAATTCATTAAAGCTCGGTCAGTGGTTGAGAGCTTTTTAATGACTCCAGCGGGCGGGCACACCAGACACCGGCACAGCTAACAACTATAGCCAACATTTTTAAAGTGCGACTTGCCCGCTGTTATCGTTTGCTCATAACTCCCTCCCTCCTCTGCTACGTATATACAAGCATACAGTTCATTATAATGGTAATTCCGTACCATAATATCCACATAATGAATTTTTTTTTATGCTTCCTACCATATCGGTGCATAAAAAATCCCACCATATTGGTGCCAATGATACATATACAAAAAAAAAGTAATTTGTACAATGAAAAATACGCCGACTCGTGTAATACGAATTTTTAAGCTTCTTACTTATTCCGCAAACTCTAATTTCATAAAAACTATTTTAGAAAGCCTTAGCATCACTAGGATCCTAGTGGATATTTTATTTAACAGTTGTAAGATGAATATATCGTGTGGCTCCTAGAAACACAAAACTAATCATCCCAGATTAACCAATCGTTAATTTTTGATCTGCGTTTGTTTTATTCAACGCTTTGCTTCAACTAGTGACAATTATATTAGACATATAAAAAAATACTCAGAGTTAATATTGCTCTAGGGGAGTATGATACGGACAACATAAATTTTCTTCGTTGTTCTCAAGTTTTCTTTTTTAATTCCATTAATAGCGCATCAATTCACAAACAACTGAGATTTTTAACATAAATTGATTCAAGGTACGATCCACGCCGAAAATATTGCAATGCTGCTGAACCATAAACAGACAACTTCGTAGGCTAGATTGGTAGGTATATGTGCTAAATTAAATACATATTAAAATAATGTGTTATAGAGCACTATATTATTATTTTTACAAAAATTCATAATAAGGTATTCCCATTATATAAATTATTCTTGGTTTTAACCTTAATTGGTTTTTTTTTTTATAAATTTATCAAAATTTCAAAAAATCTTCATATAAAAATAAACAAATATAGAAATTTACTAGGAGACCATATTAAATCAATCATAATAAGCATTATGTATCGTATTTTTTTTTTTTTTTTTTACATAAAAATTCTTTCTCAATCCCCCATAATCATTGAATTAGCAGAGCACTAGTAAATATAGCTGTAAATGGCACCATGAGGAAAAATAGCTATTGAGAGAGACGATAGCTATTGACGATTACAAATACACAGAATGCAATATAATATTATCCGTGTAGATATTAATACACCGATTGTCGACATAAATTATTACAGACTCCGGGCTATTAGACAATTCCACTGTATCCAGTGTATCCTTCCCTCTTCCTATTAACACCAACTAATAGTTTATCTAATTATACAACTATTATCCAACGCTTATTTCCACCAATACAAGGCAACTTGGATAATCAATTATAAAGGACTATCAAAAGTTACTCAGGAATTGTATTTTATTAGTAACAAGATTCTGGCTGTTTTAGTAACGAAACATATTGAAGATGAAACCATTTTTTGGTTCCATCTTCAATATAACGAAAACAAATAATGTCTAACTTATTTTGTGATGGAAAACAGGACTGATCTGTTTGTCATGTCTATTATATATCTGAAGGAGCTATTTCATGGTGTATATCAATATTTTAAGTGAAAGTATTAAATTGAAAAGCTAGTACGGGGTCCTATTGCAACTAGCCTCTGATTGTGGGTATTCCAAAAGTTCCCATCAGCTAAACTATTCTACATTTATTAATATTACATTTATAGTTTAAATATTGTACATTTGTTTTTAGGCAATAATTCACTTTAAAAGCTCTTGCTATAGCTAGACTTAATAAGGGGTCATCCAGTTGTGCTTTAAATCATTTTATGTGGTGACAAGGCTCATAAAGTTATTCCTATCTATCTAGTTTGATAATTTTTATTTTAACTAAAAAACAATTTTACTTTTATTTATAAATGTATTCTTACAATTTCATTTTATATAAGAGGCGCTCAGGATCAAACATTTCACATTTTCCACAAGTTTATCCAAACAATTTTGTCCAATAAGAAACTTGTATCTCGTGGTTAATAATTAATAATAAGTAAAACAAGCGAAACATGAGAAAGTCAATTTTTGAAATTTTGAATAATCCGCTTTCGATCCTGAACTCCTCGTATAGGTCTACTAACCATTAATGTTAAAAAACAAAAAACTGTAAAGAGTATTTAGTAGTTGAGGCTTGATCCAGGCATTACAGACGACAATTAATAGTATTTTTAAACTGAGTTTGGTTTATTATACGTGTTATAATGCTTTTAAATATTTTTATATAATTAATTCCAAGTTATCCATCAAGTGTGAAGCCCATATTTCTGAAATTGTTGTATAATCTGACAACATAAATACGGTTAAATGACAATATTTTTCCACAACATAAATAATATTATTTATAATAACAATATAAAGAGGAATGGTGTAAGTAAACAATAGGCTTATTGTTATTGAGCAGCGACGTGCAAATTTCCACAAGGCAGAGTGAAGCCTTAAGAAATGGATGAAAAAGTCTATTTTTTTCCCTGGGACCTGTCCCAAAGGCATCCACGAGAAAGTTTTAGAGAAAAAAAACTCTTATAGGCGTTCCAGGAATGACCATTTTTTTTCAGGCTTCAGAGGTCGCATTCCCAGGTCATCCTCCTCGGCTGTCCATCGCCTTCAATCTTCCCAGGCTAAATTTAGAATTTCGAAGAACCAACCGAAAAAAAATTACGAAATGAAGTTGTTAAGTTCTATTTATATATATTATTTTTACTGACAAATTATACCGTATCAAGTCAAACAGTTTATCAAGCCAACAATTTTACGAAATCTGGAGAAATTTCATGAAAGAAGTAATACATTTATTTAATGCATCAGGGCCTCTTGGTGTATTTCTACGTATTTTAACAAATGTATTCAATTTACAAAATTAAATTTATTAGAATAAAAAAGTTACGCGGCTAAGCACACAGCACTACTAACTACACACTTACTAATTTTAGAAAATTTAAAAACCTAATAAATTACAATTTAAATCTAAAAATTAACAATTAAATAAATAAAATTTATCATATTTCTTTATTTTTTAATGATTACAAGGGACCTCGAACTAGAACAAGGACATATCCTGATATTATGCTTATCTTAGGGATGAATAGTCAAGATATAGAATTATTTTAAACAGAAATAAGGATATAATAGCTTGATGAAAACCTGGAAATGACCCTACATCGTCATTAAAAGGATTAATACTGATATGAATCTTGACAATTGAAAACAGTTTAATTGAATCCATAGACTAGAATGGCGGAAAGCGAAAAATAGAATGGAACTAGTGAAGCGAGGAAAGGTATAAAGTTGGCGTTAAATCTATTCATCCATTGGCAAGGCTAGCTGCCACTTCTCTCCACTAGCACTAGGATTTAAATACCTACTCCGTCCAATCCAGATTTTAATATAGCCGCGATCCTTTGTATTTCTGTTCCTCCATCTGTCTCCATCTCCTCCTCTCTTCTGAGGGGATCACTCAGTCGGCGAAGAATGTGTTTGTAACAAGGGTACAAGGAAGTACAATCCAAAAAGAGTCTTGTAATCGGAGCTTGGTAAAGAATGTGGAGTTTGATTTGACAAGGATTCTGCATGGAGGTGATTTTACCGAGATCACTCTAAATCGTCAGGTTTTCTCTCAATCATAGGACATCATAGGGGCGTATTATCTGCGACGTTCGTAGCCGGCAGGTGGCTCTAGGATTTTTGAAAGGAAGTAAAAATCCTTGGTTATGCCGTCTTTCGGACAGGACGTTAAACCGGGGTCCCGTTTACCTATGTCAGGTACTCGTTAAAATTCCCTATCCTAAATAAGCTTGGATAGGCAACATTTAAAATTCCCACTGTCCGATTAGCCATGGGAGCATAAAGTAACGTAAAACGAAACAAACAATAGGACTTTATCGATTCAGGGGGAACTTCAGATGTTGACTTGATAGATTAAGTACTTGTTCTGCCATCGTCCGGGACCCTCACTGTAGCAATACCGCGCTCTATACAGGCCCCATCTTTATGAAAGGGGATAAATATTCCCGAAGTTGTAATAATTAGAGATACATCCCAATAAGATGGAAGAACACACACTATCGGCCGAAGGAGAAGGGAAGGTAATTAATCTACTTCGGCTAATTAGAGCCGAGGACGTGAAGGTAAGGGTAGCTGAGCTCTATGGGGACCTCTGCCTCCCCATCTCTTCGAAATATAGCAAGCAAAAAACATCCATTCACAAAGAACAGATCATTTGAATATTTAAATTATTAATTAATAGGGGTTGAAAGTCACGCCTTTTATGGATTCCGAGGTTAGAATCCATAAGAAAAAACTACTCATTAAAAACAGTTGTTTCATTGCTATACATTGCGACATCAATAAAGCGCTATATATAATTCTATAGCCACAGTGAATAAGAGGTCAAGTCGAAATTTGTCCAGAGTGAATTAAGTGTATTCAGTGAAGCGGAATCGTGCCATTCTTGGAGTTGTAACACAAGCAATGAGTTCTTTGCAGGCCAATTACTGACTTATTCACAATGAAAATAGCACGATTCCGCTTCCTCAAGTTCGAGAAACTCATTTTGGAGAAAATTCGACTTGACCACTTATTCACCGGGGCTGTAGAATTATAATAACCCCTAGCCTGAATGACTAGAAGGACGGTTCGAAGCCCAAGACGATTACACTCGAACCCTTAGAGTTATAGCTAGAGCAGAACACTAGTAATTACAGCAGTTAGTACAGAGAGGCTAGCCGACTTGACGTGGCAACTTGTAGTCATTAAGTGCCACGCCAGAGCGGACAGTGAGCCCATGGCATCCCTCACAATTCTGGCACCTGTCCCGAGGATGGCAGCCAGACCTACGGGAGTCTTCTATCCTGACGGAGCATGACCACGTCTGGGACACATAAGTAGGACGCAACATCACTGTGAGGTTTAATACAGCAAGAAAGGCGATAATGGTAGTTAATAATTTGAGAAAGTCGAATTAAAAACCTGTAACAAAAGTCTTTAAATCAAAAACCTGCACGCCGACGTTTCGGTCCGTACAAGTGAGCCATCACTAGAACTGAAACTGAATCAAAGCTACAAGAAAAATATTAAATGGGCAGGAGTGCTATTCTATTTAGTAAAGTTTGGGGCAAAACGTCAGCGATCGAAAAAACAAAATTGCGTTTACCGCACCCAGTTCTTTAAGAAAACATGGCTAGTTGTGTAGGTATCACAACCAGAACATCTGTTCTGGTTGTGATACCTAAATGGTTGTAAATCAATAATTCATTAGCTGCCTAGAAAAACTTCATTCCTCTTTTTATTAAATATTATTTTCCCAGATATTATTTAATTTTTGGTAAAAACCGAATAGTTTATGTTTATTTAAACTCTAAAATCGTTGATGTACCTAGTTTATTGCTTGGCTATTTTTGTCCTGGTGCCGGCTGAGTGTGCTGGCAGTCACGTAGTCTTCATAATGCTGCCAGTTCGTCGCTTATTACAGTGTTCATGACCAATGGTGCGTATATGTATGAAAAACATAAATATACATTTTACTTCTGCTATTCACATTCCTTGCCAATTAATCTCATTTGGATGGCTAGATGCTCGAGATGCAGACAGGCTTGAGTTACGGGCGAGGACACCTATGAGGGAGGACCAGGGCCGTATATTTTTTTGTGTGTCCATGTGTGTGTTGCTGTTTCCCACAGATTTCATTAAAGACAGCCCCTACCCCCCTCCCCCCCGAAGGGGCCTCAGGAAATAATCATCATCAGTGTCGATGTCCCTAACGACTTTCTTCATCTCATCATGAGGTCCAATAACGGTGTGAGGAAGGGGTGACAGTTATTTATTGCTCACATTACTTATTATACTTATAATGTTATATACTTAAAAGCAAATGTAATCCTCGCTGAATAAGTCCTTAAGTCGAATTTTGTCAAAAACGAGTTTCTTGCACTTAGGGAAGCGGAATAAGTGCTATTCTCGTGGTACATAACTGTCTAAGACATCGGCCATTGCCTTGGAATGGAGTTATTGCACCATTTCAAACAGAAAACTAAGATAATGACACTATTCCGAAACTCATTTTGACAAATTTGACTCATTCGACTTAACCAATTATTCACCGGGGCTATTTAATTACAAAGAGGTTTCAAATTCATTTTTTAGGGGGTTTAAAGGGTTACTTTTACTCTGTTGAAGTACTAGTGATATAGCAATCCAGATGTGCCAGCAACAGGGCCACTTTACTAATGCATTTTGTTTTCCTGTTTGAGTGGAAAATAGTTGACTGGATAGTTCAATCCATTTTTTCATTATCCGTATAATATTTTTTGTTTAATTAAAATATGTAACCTTTCTACCGTTTGTCGAAAAATCATATGTGCTAGGTAAGTCAAGTCCCCGAAAAGACCGAATTTCAGCTCATTTGTTCAGATGCTTAAATCAAGTGGGAGTAGAGGAAATAGATACCAGACATATCAGGTTTTGGGGATTTCGATGATGTAGGACTAGGAGTCATGAAATGATTTTAATAAACACCCCAATTCTCCTCCGAAGTATTTGAATACAGTACTAAAGCCTATAATTATCAGGGGGAAAAAAAGTCAAAACAGTGGAATTAAAAAAATATTTTATGATAATGTATTCTAAAATTAATATTCATCATTAATAAGCAATCGGCAAATGATAATTGAAATTATTTACATAATAACGATTTAAAAGTGTAGCCTAACAGAGAAGTTGTAGCAGTTAGCCCTCACCTAATATCACTAATGGAAATTAGCCATAGCTAATTAGCTTCTGACATTGTATAATTATCTCCAGCCTACTAAATAGTATTGTAATTGTTAAATTATACCCAAAATGTATAACGTAATTACAATGTAAATCGGGGACGGTAAGAGGGCTCGGGTGAGAGTCCATTAGTACATATCCTACATCCTACATAGTGTCCCCACCTATCTATCTATACCTTCCCAACTCCCATCTAGTCCAGGCAGTACTGTTGTCATCGTACAGCACGTTTCAGTCGTCTATAGAGCAACTGTATTGACATTTAGCGAAATAACATTATTCTGTCATCTATATTATTAATGCAAATAAATATATAAATTATTAAAATAGATTTGAAATGTGAATAAAGACAAATCGAAGGTTAATCCATCCTCACCTTAGTTATTTTTTATTAAAAAACAATACGAGAATAAAAATGGGGAAAAAATGTATGCAAAATAGGGTTCATTTAATTTTTTACAAAAATGACACCCTTGTTAAAATAAATTTCACGTTCTGCTCAAACCTAGAATAAAAATATTCCGGATAGTTCATCACTCCATCAGGACATAACTTGCCGACTTTTATTTACTTTTTTAAACAACATAGAGTAATGAATCTATGAATAAAGGTTAAAAATGACGACAGTTAAATAAAAGAATCAAATCCGATCCGGATAGTAGAAGGCGGATAACTAAGGAAACAATCGACACAGGCTACTCACTGTGCGATGAGGGAACACGCGGCTAGAGGAGGGTTACAATTGATCACAAAGCTAGCCGGCAATTGATTAATTGTCTAGGAGGTGTTCCAACATCTTGGCTCCCAGTTCACGGCGAGGGAGATAGTCTCATAGGAAGTGCTTTTATCTGTATCTTTTATCTTATATAATGAAGGGTGGGAGTAACACGTACTAGACATTGAAAATGATTGAAAAACTCTTTAAAAGTCCCAAAGAATTCTTCCAAGTGTCTATCCTCTGTGGATGTCCACACGACCAAATTATGCTGCTTGAGGGGCTTCTGTATTCATTTTAGTATCAGTCATAAAAGAAACAATGCAGTTATGCCCAAAAACCATTCAGAGCTTCAAAATTCGATGAGAAATGCAAGGATCAAAAACTGGGCAAAAACAATAAAACGGCAGTAAAAGACCAAAAAAACAAAACGTAAAATATAAGTTAAATACTTAGTCGGTTGGGATATTTATGATGACATGAATGGTCGGGAGTAGCCTGTACATTTTTTTATTTATCCATCAGATCTGTAAAAAATATTTCCCGTTTTACTAATTCCTAATGTCTTATAGCTACACTGCATTTCTGATTAAATTTCAGTCGATTTGAATACGACCAGTCGGTTGCTTCTCTACTCGCCTTTATAAAACGCCATTGCGAATCATTCATACTAGGGATGGAACATTGGTTTTCAGAATAAAATATATTACACTGACTGTATAACATTTGTTTTCTCTATTTAATTAGTCGGTAGCTAGCAACACGGGTCATTCTATTATCGTTTATTAATTCCTGTAAACACATTTCGAATAACTTAAGCACAGCTCTCGAGCACTACTAGCCAGCGCTAATGGTACGGAGTCCCAGAGCACTATTATCGAGAGCGGGCAAACGGTCCCAATTGCCCCCTATTTCCCCCCTAATTCTATACAATTTCGTCACTAAATCCTGTGAATTTTCGGCTTCTTCATTATTTTGATTGAGGTCCGTTCTTACAATTGTTTTCGAATTGAACTCGCGGCGATTAACCTGAATGAGTGCTAGGGATAAACGAGCTCCCTCAACAACTATTATTTTCCAAACAGAAATATTATTCTTATCTTTTCTCTTAAAAATAAAAATATTTAAGAATTAAAAGAATTAATAAAAAATTACAAAAAAGAAATATTATTCGATTTATTCCTTATAATCTCTTAAAATGTCATACTGTCCTCATCGACTATTACATATTAATACATATAGGAGGACAGAGATCCTCCCAGCTAGGGCAGGAGATACATCACGCGAAGAGAGACGACAAGACAGGAGATACTAAAGGTAATGAAGATATGAGAGGTGATGGTGATGGGGTGGCAGGTCGTCTCCCATTTATCAATTATTGCTCTCAAGTCTGCCATTACCCCTCTCCTCTCTAATGCATCATTAACCTATCCTCATTATATAGCAGCCACTATATATATATAGCTATAGTCAGTATATAGTATATAGTAAAATACATATAGTAACGTCGGCTGCCAGAGGGCCATCTGGTCGGGCAGGTGGACCTTTCTGCCTCAACGAGTTCTTTTAATACTTCAATTGGCACCGGTTCAATTATACAATACAATTACGCTCAGTTGCAGAAGAATGAATATGTTAATTAAACCAGTATTATAGCAATGATTGTTAGTTATAAACAAGAAACAATGCGGTAGGCAGTAAGAGAACCCCGGATTTGAGTGGATAAAATATAATGAAATTATTTATTTATTTAAGTAGAATTTGCGTTGGGTTTTTTTTTTAATTTTAGTTTTTATTAGGTTATTTAATTATATATATTTTTTTAAATATTGAATAATATTCGATTACAGGATTAAATATTAGTGATAAGTAGATAATATTTAGACTTAAAAAACCAAAAAACATAAATCAAAAAATAAAATAAATGAATTTCAAATATAAAATACAAAAAAAAATTATGAAGTGAGAGAATACGAAAAAGGGAGATCGATACATATAATATTTTTAATTAGACCTTCTTCAGATATCTTTACCCATGTAATACATATTTTGGTACAAATTTTCGTAACTTATTAGTTATTTAAAATATGAACTCTTAGATCTATTCACAAGGTTAGAAAGAGATGAGTGCAGTTTCGAGGCTAACCTACAGAGACAACCACGAGACAATTAAATACAATCGAGGCAGAATAAAATTGACCCCATCAGTTGCCACGGTGCTCTCCCCCACCTGATACCGCTTGATGAGACTCATTATCAGTAATGAAGATGGCGGTAGCTGTCAGCCCATTGAGAAGTTGCGACTGATAACTAAGTTGGCGGCCGATAAGTCCGCTTCGATATGGAAAGGGCCTCCGATACTTACCGCACTTCAGATGTTTCTCAATTCTATTCGATAAAATCATACAGCTTCGTATACAAGATCGTAAACAGAATTAAAGATGCTCTGACGACATGATTATTGAAATGAATAATCTACAGATAATGAGTTGAGAAACAATCATTCTGGACTAACTACATTTTTTAGTCAATTAATTAATTTATTATTTTTATATCTCAGTTAACCGATTTCCACTAATTTCTGTTTCTACACAGCCCAATTGGAACAACAGTGTGCTAAGCTAGCATATCAAGTCAATGAAAAAATAATAATAATCATAATAAAATATAAAAAATTTGTACCATTATAACCCATGAATTGTCCTGGGTTCAGTACATAGTAGAGACTTGAATGTTTCTAGGACAACGGTTGTGCAAGGAGATGATGATTTGCAACGGCCGTATTTGAACTAGGAACCTTAGCCATAGCAACTCACCGCTACATGTTGAGCTAATAAGATTAACCAAAAACCTTTTTATGTAATTTTCTTCTAGTTGTTAGGTTAGGTTTCTCTTTTTCCCCAACGAACCCACGAACACTCCAAACCTTTCTACAAAGAAATAAGACTCTAAAGTATACAAAAAGGGTCAAGCTGTTGACCTTGCTGTGAGCGATAGCTGGAGGGAGAAACGTGAAGGGAACCCAGCGACTGATTCCAGGTTGGGGTAATTGCGATCGGGTCACGCCAACCTCCGGCAACGCGGTCCTCTCTTCTCTTCCCCACGCTCCCGTGCATTAAATTAAATGTTTACAATATTAAATATAATAAATAAACACAATATAAATCATAAAAAAATGAATGGAATAGAAATGAATTCAATATATTTTCTTAGCAAGAACAACAAAAAAGTATACGCGATTTGCCATATATGTTTCAAAAATCATCAATTTTAATTTAAATTTTGTATATAAATATATATTTTTTAACAAGTATGTAAATCGACAAACAATTCAGAAATCATGACTAAACAATCAGTAAACATTTTAAATTTTAAATCTTTCAATTTAAATAATATTTTACTACAAATTTTTTATCATCACCCGATATTAGGTTTTTAGAAATGAGCCCTAGGCTTTTAACTTTCTTATAGCTGCTAGATAAGAAATTATAGCAATCGGGTCAATATTTCAATGAACAGTTTTTCAAGGGATCTATAGGATCCCATCCGAAAAAAAAAATAGTTTTTCACTTCTATAAGAAAGCTTATTACATTTCCCCTAAATCAACAACTGAGTATTGGGCTTAATTGAACAGCTAGAAGAGGAAAAAAAAAAGGATTTGAATAGTAAATAAATTATTTACATAATTGGCCAATATTTAAATAATTTAATGCAAATAAATTATAAAATTTCAACTCCAATGGCGTCACAGCCCAATGTTTGCTGTGACTTCTTAAGAATTATTAAACACAAATTGCTACCATATTTTTTAAAGTTTAAAATCATAATTTTTCAACCTGATGAAATCAATTGATTTTTAGCTCCTTAATTGTAATCGTCATAGAATAGTTATTAAAATGTAATGATTGAGCCTAATAATATCTTAGGCTAAGACATTATAAGCTTTGTATAATTGATTTATATAACAAAAGTTAATACATCCACTTTTAAAAAAATCGACTTTCGTTCAAAATTAAAAAAAAATATAGATGTATTTTAAATCTAAAAAAAAAAATAAAAAACAACACTATCAATAAACAACTGATCTCTTCTTACAAGATGCCTTCCTGATCATTTCAAAAAGTAATTTTCAAATAGAGTATATAAATTTCTCAATAATAGCTTAGCATTGAAAAAAACCTCAACTTCCATAACGTTAGTTATCCGTTTGAGATGTAGATTTCCATTGATACTCGGTCCATAGAACTTTCTTTCTTGGGTATAATAAATAAAAATATGATTCCTCTTACAGATGACTCAAACATAAACTTAGACCTCTTCCTGCTCCCCACTCCAGCACTCCACTGCTGAGATGCCGACGGATCACGACCCCGAGAGGACTGTCAATTACCATTAGCCGGGAGAAGGCTGTCAGTGGATTATAATTCATTGGCCGGGGCGGGCCACGATCCACCCTTTCTTATGCTTATTAGCTCCGCGGAGAGAGAGCCTGTAATAGTCTTCAGATTAAACTCCTTCCTCAGGGGGATTTAATTCCTCCCAGGTCGACCATTATCCCTAGCCGAAGGTAGGTCTGCGATGGAGTCCTCCTGAGGGGGGTACCGCTAAGGGAGCGTATTAACGGGCGGGAAGAAGGAAATAGTTGAAGCGAAACGAAACAAGCAAAAGTTATAGCAAGAGAAGAGTCGATAAGTTATCCATAAAATATTCTACATAAAACTAACATGGCTCATTAGATGCCTAGGAGATTCAGCCGGAGCATGGGCGAATTCTCTTGTACCGTCACAATTTTAGTAAGCTTATTTGAGATGTAATAATTCTGATCCGTTTATATTATCTTACCGGCACTTTTGTTCGTAAGTTTATTTTTAAAAATCCTAGGGCCCTACTGAAATAGCTGTGTAATGGAATAAGCAATGTTTTAAACGTGTTCAAATATTTGAAAAAGTATTGCATGTGATGCTTGAAAAATATGCTGATCGGTATTTGTTGACGATCAGTCAGGTAAAGTAATCTTGATATATCGCCTAAAGGAAAATAAAGTATTGCATAGGGTAATAATTTAGTTCTATTTATTTATAACTCAATTAAATACTGTAAACAAAAATCTAAGTCCTTTTTTGGACCAATGAAAAATAACTAACTGTATGTCCTCATTCAAATATACTCGTTCATTAAAATTAGAGGCGAAGATAAGTCTACTTAAGATCAATTCCGAAAAGGTTACTGAGGCACTGATTATTTTATTCAATACAAAGAAATAAAAAAAGTAAAAAGAAAAGAGTATTGGCACCGGCTAGGAAATCAAAAAGCAATCGAGGAGCATTTAACCCTGACAGAACCAGCCTCCCGCCCCCAATCTGAAAACAAATCACTACAAACTATCCTCTTAGTATTAAAGTTCTCACGAAAGGCGATACAAGACCCTTCTCGATCATGAGGGCCGCTATCAAACCCTGATGAAAAATCACTATCCGACCACGAAAATAAACACACCACTTCACTACAAACGAGTATGAGGGGAGAAAGAAGAGGAAAAAAGGAAAATAAAAAGAGAATAGGACAGGATTATGATTAGAAAATTAGCCGTCCTGGCGTGGAGGGCACAAGGCTATTAAACAAACTGGACCAATTATGTTATTTATTGGCAGTTATAGGCGGCACTCCTGTAATCGATTCCATAGCAACCAATAATATACCCCAATTACAGCTGGAGAATTTCATCTCTCTCCATCCTTTTTTTATTTTTATTTAAATATTCATCAATTTTAATATTTTGCTTGGGTAATTTTAAACTCACACACCTAAATTAAATATAATTTGAGGTTAATAAGCCGGGGGTATAAAATAATTTCCTCTAGGCTTATTATCTCTGATAAAAATAGCCTCACCCCCCCCCCCCCTCCCACGTCGTAGCCAGCCACCGTACATAATAATAATAATGTATGCTAGTGAAAGAGAGACAGGGAGAAAGAGAGAGAGAGAGAGAGAGAGAGAACATGTGAACGCTGTTGCATTTTAATTTGAGTTTAATGAATTGTAAATGTAATTATTTGCAATTTGTTAAGGTGAGGTGGAGTGTTAATTTTATGCTCAACAAGTGCAACTACTCCAGCCCGCTCTCGCTGCTCCTGCCTGGCTGCTGTTGCTAGCGATAAAAGTTTAATAAAGTCCAACGCTTGCTTCAGGTTTTCGAAACAAAAACAATTTAATTGGGCACTAGTTGTTAATTGGATTAGTTTAACAACTCTCCCCCCCTCCATCAGCTGTTTACACACAGTTGCTTAACGTTACCGAAGTCCTCTCAGGTGATCATTTAATGTCCCTATTTCTCTAAACACAACACTGTCTCTTCATGAACATTGGGCCATTCCAGCTTACCTCTTATCATCATATTTTAATTTATAAATTTAATCTGGGACCAATGAACTTATGCATTTTAGAGACTGACTATATTGTTTGAGTAAGGAGGTGTGAGAGGTGACGGAGATCATGCTCAACCTCCAAACGTAATATGAAATTTAACTTTTCGACCCTTGTTGCGGGTTTTTATCAGGACACCATCAATTTTCTTGAAAGGCGTCTAATTTTGAACTTCTACAGCATTTACTACAGAAAATAAAGTTCCTATTTTAAAACAAAAGACTAATTTAACATGACTTATTATGAAACTAATTTAAACTTCGGTGGTTTATTAAACCATCGGCTTTCCCTCTTGTCCGATTCTTGCCTTCCGAAATCCTTTCAGGTCACGAATAAAATCATCGAAGTAAAAAAATAAAATAAAAAAGTTCGGGTATGGCTATGTGGATCTGCCGCTAGTTCCTCTTCTGTATTTCGTCGGTTGAGACAGAGCGATAGAATCAAACACGGGATGAAATATAATAGGAACACGATCCTTGTTACATAAGATGAACGGATTAGAGACGAGGAACCTCGAACCTGGACAGCCGCTGATGGAGCTGAAGATGGCCGACAGCCGAAGAGATAGCGTCCTCGGGATCGTGGTCCGGAGGAGGCCAAAAGGAAAAAGAACAATACTCCGTCGAGAGTATCCGATAGGGCTCTAATACCGCGCTCCTATCCTTGTCTTTCATCTCCTCCTTATCTCTCTTCTGTCAGCCCCTCTATCTGTTATAATAGCTTTAATATCAGAAATATATTATTATATAACATTATTTATTAGTATATACAATAATATATAATTATTTATTATTATATATCACAGTGTAAAGAAGAACTTTAACACAGAGCTGGTTACATTCAGGTAGAGAATATCGACAGTGGGTACAATAGAAGCGACCCATTAATGATGCCATACGCCACACTTAATTCCGCCATGGAGACGACATAGGGTCCTGTCCGCTCGGGTCCGGACGGCCATACGTCCCAGATTGAATTAATGGCGCCCTGCTATTTACATATAACATGAAATATTATTCTCCGGGTCAGAGCGGGAGGTGAGAGAGGGACACGTGGGGTTAATGAAGATCCAACTAAATACATAGTTACCAGTAAACAGCATTAATACGTTCACTAGGGAAGGATATCGATCATAGTTACCATCAACGCACAAATTAATCGAATTTAACCTAAATATGCCTCGCACATAGCGATACTGTCTAACTGTCCACAAAATCTATATACGTACAATAGGCAGCGATGACAGCGACTCTATGGTTTTAGGGACCAGGGGCAATTGGTAATTATAATTCCGATCAACACAGACTTATGCATAGGAGTATAATCGATTCGAAACCTCGCTCGTGAGGTACTAATGGACCTACGGGCAGTTGAACGAGATCAAAAGATGTAGATCACACGTTCCAAATATTCTCCTCAGCTATAAGGAACGAACACAAGCTACAAAATCGAGGAATGCGAAAACACCCGCCCCCCCCCCTGGACACGCGGAATGCCGGCGAGGCGCGAACCCGGTCAGCCCAGCATGTCCCCGCAATTAGGTCCTTGTCGGCCGCGGCGGTAATGACGGAACTCGTTGCAGATGCTAAGATAGGCACGATAACGACCCCGAGGCCCCGAATGAGGAGCCGCAGAGGACGGAACAGACCTCCGAAGGAAATGGAAACAGAAATCGACAGTGCTCCACCACACCTTCCAACCCGGCAGCAAAAAGAAAGAACTACAAGAGCCGTAATCTAAATTAGAGTAAGATAGGTGAGATGCAGATAGAGGAGAATTTGCATCGAAATGAGAAAATTAATCACGGCTAGCCTCAGCCTCACGCACGCTACCTTCTCTCCATTCCGTCCGGATCGGCTCCGGCTGATATTTTCCTATTCTAGCGTCATCCAGTTCGGGTTCAAAGCCTCATCAGGATACAGTGAAACTTAAATTCGTCTCATTCGAAAACTAGTAAACTTCCACTTATTTTATTACTTGAAATAAATTTTAAATGTTCCTAACGTTTATATTGCAAATAAATTAGCCTTTTTCCTGATACAGTTAATTATGAAATTCGGCCAAAGCAGAAATTTATTTTTAATAAATGTTAAAATTTGAGGTGGTTGATTTATATAAATAACAGTAAAGATACATTAGTGAATTGTAAATGAAAAGGAATTTTCTATAACTCCATATTTAACCTTTGTCGCATTACTTGAAATATATCCGAAGAGTGTAAGTGTCCACAAAATGAAACAGTATTGCCCAATTTAATATAAAACAAATACAAATACAAGGATTTAAGCAAACTACTATATTTAATTAACTCAATTTTCAGTACGAATGCCATCTATTAAGAGTTCCCCAAAGTCTCGATGGTTTCTTAAGATTACCAATAACTCCATAATTTTGTCAATCATGCAGCGTAACATTGATCGAGCAATTTTCTTCAATATTAAAAAAATATCAATATTTCAAGCAACAAAAAGTGTTACCTTCAGGTAAGAATGCCTAAACAAGTATGATAATATTTAAACGCTTGAAATTTAAAATCTCTACATAATAACAACAATTTTACCATTCTATGAAAAAAAAATATTAAAAAGGAACAAGAATCCTTTATGGTAGAAGAAAAGATTCCAACTAAAGTTATACAGCAAGAGCGAATGACAAAAAAGTTTCACAAATCATAACAGTAGTAAATCAGGCATGAAAAACTAGGCATCTCTTAACACGCTCGGCGGTTTTTTCTAAAGGTATTATCTCGTCCAGGTACCTTAGGCTAGGTATCTAACCTTAGCTATGATCCTACCTAAGACGAGCGGTGACTCTTTGAAGAGCTCACCGTCGGTTTGATACGGTGGGACATAAGTCAAGCCATCGCCGTGGGGTAGGACAACCCCTCGCTAACAAAGGGAAGGGAACTTGACAATGAACCCGGGGGTTCTGTTCGGCTACCTGCCGCTGTCAACCCAACCCTGCCACTTAGGGACGTCACCCGGCTTTAAAATCTTCTCAACATATTTAGCTTCGTCTCAACGGATCAACAGGTCCCTATCGTAGCTGATAGCCTCTGTCGACGATCTGCGGGGCTTAGAGGCTTCTAAGCATGTATTAATATGTATGGAGGTGGAACATGTATGTATGTATGTAAACACGCCTAATAATTATTCCATCATATGGGCACTAATACACTTTGTATGAGGATGTAACACTAGATAATATTCAAACAATGTCAGACATTTTTTTGCGTTATTATTTTTATATTGAATTTAAATCTAATTTGCGAACTCGTTCATTACAAATGATGAAAATAAACGTTGAGACCTCATTGCTACAGCGTCGGTCTGAATATGGCCTGGGTGTTAAGTATCGGTTGTTAACTTGTAGACATTAGAAATCCTGCTCTTTTGCATTTACACGAGGATAGGGAAAGAAATTTAAAAAAAAAATAAAACTATAATAGGCAGTAATTGTCATATTCGTTGTTTCAATAACGAGAGGTTACTGTCGGAAGCAAGTCCAAGTTCTTCCTGGGGTCACCTCTGCTCTAGTAGTTAGCATTTTTTAGAAATCTGTAAACAACCGACCAGGCTCAAGATCGCGGGTTCACAGTATGGAACGTGGCCTTGGTAATGTCGTCCTTCAGATGGGATGTAAAATGGGAGTCTCAAGCCTGTGTGATGTCAAGTACTCGTTAAAGATCCCTATCCCCATTAAACTTGAAAAGGAAAAATTTAGACCTCCTACTTAAGTATTGTCGATTACCATAGCAGCATAAAATGACACAAAAAGAAACAAACAACTTCTTCCTGTTTGCGGTCTATCTTGAAAAGCTATACCAGCAATGAAGGCGGTTATCCAGAAATTAAATCTGTAAAGAAAATGTGTGCCCATATGCCTGTACACCAAAGTTTTTAAAATTTAAGAACTGACTAATTAGCTATGAATTAATTTTTTTAAATCTAAAAAGGAAGATATACAGAGGAATTAAAACATTTAAAATTACATTTATTTTAGTTGAAAATTGTAGAGCCCTTATATAGAGAGCTTATAATAAATACTTCTTAAATTTTTGTTCAATTATTTTCAGGACTAGTATAGAGATAAGTATACATCATCCTCAGAGGACACCTCCACCTCCCTCACATATTCAAATCAAGAAGGCAGCGGAGACACTAGCGCTCCCCGCGGCGATCGCCCCAAGCTGAATCCCATTGTCGGCCCAATCTGAATCGCCCCTTAACGAGGCCGCCTTCTCTCTCTATCTCTCTCTTTCCTCACTCCTTCTCCTTTTTTACCGCCTGCGGGGGTGGCACAAAAAAACTCTAAACTGGCTCAAATTTATGAGTTGTCTCATGAGTAAGAATTAAATTAATGCAAGAAACCTCCGGCTCCGGCTCCTAACAGGAAAAAATGTTGTAACAGCTTTAAGAGGATGGAAAAAAAAAGAAAAAGGAAAAAGAGAAGAAATAAAAGAGCTTTATCCTTTCCAATAGTGGAAAAGTGGGTAGGACTCCAAGTCCATTCACCTCCGGATTCCAAGGGAATTTATTTCACGCTCCGACCATATAACACCATGGAAATGGAAGTGGAATTTTTAAAAACTCAATACTATCAAGAAGAGTTAATAATAAATTTATAAAAAAAAAAACAACTGGATTAATAATAAAAAAAAGGAAGCCTATGAATCGAAATAGTTAGTAATATTTGTACAACCATTGTGTATATATATATCCTCAATCTATCACTGCATGTGGTCGAATTTTTTTTCCAACTTGGTTACAAAATTCTTTCAATAGTAACTCTAAGAAGAATAAGTAACGACTATTTCTAAATAAAAACACCATTTCGAAAAACATCTGAGCAAATTATTAACTTCTTATTGATAATGAACGACACAAAAATAATTCCGTTTGCATATTTAATTATTTGCAGGAAATTCTTGGGCTAGTGACACCTGAGTCAAGCCTTGAGAAATAGAATGTTAAGTGGAACACATGGCCAATAAAAAAAACAAAAAAAAAACAATTAAACATTTTAAAATAATGATAATAGAGTACAGTATAGGTTTTTTAAGCTTGAATACAAATTAAATTGATGTTATTGAATTTTCACGGCCGAAAATTGGTATAATATAAGTGAGCATAGTTCCTTTAATAGTTTAACCACATGAACTTACAATCATATACAATTCAATAGGCCTAATAAGATGATAAATGCTTGTACTAAATTATATATATGTGTATATATATATATATATATATATATATATATTTTTAAATATTTTGTGGGATATGAAGAGCGGGGAGATAAGAAATATAGGCATATTCTTAAATTTTCGGATATCAATTTCTTCGTATAATGGTAGATAAAATTTATGTAGGTAAAATTTAGCAACTGTTATTCCTCCAAGGTTGTGTTCACAGGTACACCAACATTTAAGCATAACAATAACTAGAGAGAAGTAAGAAAAGAAAATGGTGGCTTCTTCATAGAACTGACCTAACGGAGACCTCCGTGCCTTTTCCAGAAAAACACTTAAGATACTGCCCCTGGACCTCCCTCGACTTGGCATTTCACGCATTTTGTAACTTCAAAAACTAAATTTTAAGAGTTCCTAACGTTAATATAAGTATCATTGTCAAATAATTCATTATTCCTTAATACATGTATTTTATATTTGGATTCTAAAATGTAGCAAAGATAACTGAATATCTCAATTGAAGAAATTGCATATTATTTTTATTTTGTTGTAGTGATTAAGTTTCCTTTCAATTCATTGCTTACATTGTCCAGTTGTAATTTTAATTACTAATTTATTTAGAACGAACAGATTTTAGTCTTTCCAAATTTAATTCAACAAGTAAATGTAAAAAATGTATCCGGGTTATATGAATACTAAAAATGTACTTGAAAAATAGCTTTGCCACTATATTAATAACGGGAAGTTGAGTAGGTTATTCAAGAAAATACCCAAAAATTCTCGGTTATTAGAATTTTGACGGCTTACTAAAAAAATATTAGTTTTTTTTTTACGCTGTTAGTTTGGATTGAGCACGAAAAAAAGGCAAAATTTTACTTTTTTTTCTTATTTGAATTCAGTGAACTTCATATTGTGAAATAATTCAACATAAATTTTTAAACTTTTTGAATAAAAATAAATGGATTGCATAAATGGTGTTCAATGCAAACAAACAATCAATTTAAAATATAAAAAAATAAATTCGAGTATGCTCCAACTTGAAAAATCTATATATTTCAAGTAGGCCTCAACCGATAATAAAACAATTTTATTAGTTACTCGCATCAATTTAGACAGATCATAATAAATGGAGACGGTGAAGCGAGGAGTTAATCCGCTGGTGATGTAGCCCTAGCGGAGTGAGTGATCTACTTCACCCGCCTCCTTATATATATATATATATATCATTCTGTACCCTCTCCAGTCTACCATATAACTGATGTCATTATTACTAAATAAAAATATTATACGAAAATGAAACATTCCCAATAAATAAACTTCTGGGCAGGGCACAGATACGGTACCATAGCAACGTATAAAAAGCTAAGCCGACTATAGGGAGCATAGGATTGGAGGATAGGATTGCTAAATAAATTTTCTCACCAATCGGGTTCATCGATATGGCTTCCGCCTTTTTTTTTTTCATTGTCTACATCGTAACTCACTCAGGCTTGCCCAAGATTTTTTTTCTTTCGGTGATAAACTGACCTTTATTTTACGTTGTTGTTTTTTTTTTTTAAAGAGGGATTTCAGTCCAATAACCGGAGGATCCGGAAGAATGAAATGTTTCAATGCTGAGCGGGGATTTGCCGTAAATAATACTAGATTAATTTGAAATATATATCCCAACATATTGTAAGCTGTTATGATTCATATCTGTAAATATTTTATAAATAAAATCAAAATATCAGATATAATAACACCCAATGAGGTTAAAAAATAAATACATCAAAAATTATAAATAATTTTATCTATAATTATCATATAACCACATCGAATTATTTAACACTACAGCCCAAAACAAAATCGTCAATAAAGCTGTAATATAACAGAAATACAGAGTAGACCGTCGATTATCCGAACTGACATTGCAGAAAAGATACGAGATGGGATCGACATTTCCATTGCAGGCAGATAAATTTTAAGAGTTTTTCTCTAAAATTTGATATCCAAGAACTATAATTAACCAATAAATTAATCATAATCATTTAATTTTATTATTTAATAATAACAATTTTGCTTTTTTAAGATGACTAAATAATCTTGTAAATTCGAATAAATAAAATACAATTTTATATAATATTTAGAACTGAAGGTTTTTATGAGACATTTTTTTTGACATTTTACCTCAAATCGGTTTTTCAGTTTTAGAGAATAAACAATACAATTATATTTATTTCATACAAGTGTTTCCTCTTCGATGCTACATATTTATTAATGGCATATCTTTGACTTGGACCAGGAAGAAGAGAGTGAGGAAGCCACTACTACTAGCGTTGACAATAATTTAGGGACGATACATTATCATAAGACACACACCTTACAATTACCAGGGGCTCCTCGAGAACCGATTCATCATCCTCTTCCGGGATAAATGATCGTTCTCTTTGGAGTTCTATTCTTGGGTCAAGGGCGCCATTACTAGGTCAAATGCCGTCTTTAACTGCGACAAGGAATCGTACTAATAATTATTTAAATAATAATTAATTAATTAATCATCCACCAATTAACTCATCACAATAAATGCCAAAAAGGCAGCTGACAAACCGGGATCAACAAACATCTAAAAAATTGTTCGCATCAATCATCATTAAATTACCATTTATTACTGTTTAATAGAAAAATATATAAACAAATAACAGCTACGATTACTAAAGAAAATATCTCATTTCAATTATTGGAAATTTTTATAACGATTTCTGAGCCTTATTAAAGCATCACTTTGTTACTTTCTTTGACACAAAAATGTTTCAAATACGAAATACATTTAAATATGTTTCTCTAAATTTAGTTGATGCTTCAATTAAAGTTCCGGAGTATTGCATGGAAAGAAACTTTAATACATTACTTCCTTTAAGTATTTAATATTAAATTTTAAAAAAAGAAGTAATATATCAAAAACCATTTTTTAGATACCAAAATGTTAAGTTCTACTTCAGAAACAGCACCACCACTTCCGATAAGATGGGCCCATTTCAACTATATTTCATAATAACATATAAGCCTTATATATACCGATACCCAATATGACAATTTTCGCACATAGTTTCGATATAATGAACATGAAAGTCTATTGTGGCCTTCCAATATAGTGCGGAGAATGCGCCAAAAGGTGTCACAAGAAAACAAGTCAAAACCAAAAATTTGCTTGAAGAGAATACATTCTTTACTAAGTACAAGGTAGAAGAAAACCAGATGTAAAAAGACAAAGAGGATCCGAAAAGACATTAATTAAAAGGCGATCCTCATTCACATCTGACGCAAGGCAATACGTTACATATTTTGATATTTTTATTTTGAAGAGAAAAGATTTGTCCAGGGCCGGGATATATATTTTAATATTCGCCCTCAGCAGGTGTAAATGTGACGCACAACCGGGGTACGATACAAATACAATAGAATTTCATTAAGTTCATCGGATCTCCTCCTCTTACTGTACACAGGGGAGGCGAGTTAACCTAAATATGAACTTTTGTATTCGATCGAGTGCTCTCAACAGCTTTCGATTAGTAAACCCCAGCGCTATTGAATGTATCTTTTATTCGCGCAAGAGTCCCATTCTAAAACCAAATTAATTAAATGCAATAAAAAGCCACACCTCGATTGTAAATAAACGTGAACCCCATCAAAGTAATGTTATATCTCTCGAAATCTCTAGCTATTGGAGGGATTATCCATCAAAGGCAACAAAATATTTTGGAGGAATGATTGATGACTACACCGCAAGCCGGAGGATGAATACATTCATTGATCCCGATGGACCGGCTCGGCCGAGCGTATTTATAATGAGCTGCGGTGGAATCGCTGGCGGTGGATGAGGATTGGAGTCGAGAGCGTTCACCTCCACTGCGGCCTTCCCATCTCGTCATTAATCTACGACGCCTTTAGCGCAGTCGTGATTCCCGCCAGGGATAGGCCTTCTGCGCATGCCCTCTCCAAATAGCGGCAACGCAACCTCAGATGATTGGCAACACATAACAGCCAACAGAATAAATTACAGTCATACGATAAAGAATAGTAAACGACTGAAACGCGAGATATAAGAATTCATGGATCTCTTCAAACACTCCTTCAAGTAGGAATTGCGAATAAACAAGCTTAGAGGGAGTGTTCATAGGCTTCGAGGTGAGCATTGACAGCAGAGAATGTTATTGGAGAAGATGCTAAATTTCAACTTTCAAATTTTTCCTGTTCAACGAAGAAAAGCACCTATAGGACCCGAGGGTTTTATCTATGCTTCTGAACGTTAGTTGCTAACAAGAGCCCAAAAATCCCATCTCCATCCCCTTGTGTACTTGTACGACGTATATTGAGAAAATGTAATGGCGTATACAGTACCCGAATTAACGCATGGTTTTGAATAATAACCAATAAATATTTTCAGGTTAAAAAAATAATTAATTATTTCGAAGCAGCAGATCCTTCATGGAGCTATAAAACCCTCTGTGCTCCATTATTCTTGCGATGAAATAAAAAATAAATATTTGAAGATCGGAAATATAACTGGAAGACAGTTTTGTAGTCAATTAAACAATCTTGCTGAATCTATACCCCACTAGTTTAAGACCAAGCAAGACAGAAGGATTGACAAAGACTTCTTATAGGAATTGGAAAACCGTTAAGGAACAATTGAACGATTTGAACACAGGAACAACTACTCCTGATTGACGTAAATAAAATCAGTCGATTAACACAATGATATATTCGACATCAACTTTGAGGTGTTAAATCGACAGAAAGAGGTACACGTCACCGCGGCGTGGGAGGATGGACAACTGGTGGCTGGGTGTAAACCAGCGGGACCAGCAGCCTGTCACTAGCGACTCCAAGCAAAAATCCTTGTTCGACATCGACATTACTCTGTCGGTCTGGTCCCAGCCAGTTGTTAACCGGTCACCTCTAACTACCATCTCAGGAAAAGATAGATTGGAAGATTTAAAATAAATATATATTAATATTAATTATCAGCAGACGTTTTCTACCACGATCCAAAGATGTCCATAGAACGAAAAGTAAAATTTTGAAAAAAATTACTAAATATACAAGTTTTACCTGAGAGCAGTTGAGTTACAAAAGGTTAAACGTGACTTACCTGTAACAAAAAAATAAATATTATTATATTTAAAAAAAAAGCAAAGAAATAAAATAAATTAAAATACCAAGCCATATTACGGTAAGAGGGGGTAGTAAATATATTAAATCTTAACATTAAATACAGAGGATAGAGTTAAGGAGTCATAATTCGCCTCAACAATTATGGAAGCCTGTTTTGGAATACTCACACACGTGGAATTTTTTTTTAGGATAAGATACAATAATTTTTCTTATAGCTTAAAACTAAAGTTAACATATATTATTAAAATTTCCCAATTAAAGTTGTTTATTCTAAATGACACCTTCATATTCACAATATCGAAAATAAATTTAAATCTTGACTATTCCATCCAGATAGAGGAAGGACTACTCCTCCACAAGCACTACCACGGAGATCCATCTACTCGCGAAGACTCCCGGAGGTAATAGTTATGTCCACTTTAGCGACTGCTGGCTATAATGGCCTCACCTTAGGACCTTTATGAATTTTAAATGAGTAGCTATCATATTTCAGCACTATCCGGCTATTTGCCTATCTCTTCCACCTCCAGCGCACTCTAGCCTCTCCTCGCCTCCGCTATCTCAGCACTCTCCCGTATCCGCCTGTCGATAGCCGCTTAATCGCGCCCATTCCTCTCCAAGGGGGGATGATGTGAGTGATACTCGACGAGGTAGGAACAGAAGTATTTCGTCGAGAAATTCTGATGGCAAAGTTACCTCAACTTTGGTTTAGAGTTTCAAGTAATGAAATTCAAACGATACGTAATCAGCAAAAACCACATGTCAAGAAAACACTACAACTAAAAATAATGGCCTTAAGTTATTAAATATAAACGACCATCACAAAGTCACAATATGATATGTATCACAACTATTGCCTTAATTTTTTTAAGACAACCGTTAACCGCAGGCATGGAAGATCAACGGGGACATGACAACTGCTCGCCATACAGGTATTCCTTTGTTTATTGATAAGATTATTGATCAATACTTATTTATACATAAATTCATGCGGTAAATATTAACCTCATTTTTAAAATGAAATTTAAGATAATTTAACTTAATGTTCAATTACTAATTTGGATGAATAATGTATTTTTTTAATTACAAAAGGAAAACTAAGAGTTAAAATCACTCTTGCTCTCTTTTTGCGCCTGCGCCTGCTTCAGTTCAGCGAAGTCTATAATTATTGGTAAAACGAGTTATTGAGAAAGAGGTAATTATATAGAATTATTTTACTTTCTACATGATACTTTTTTTCTATTTTTAGATGACATGAACGACAGTTAGGACGGTTACAGTTAGGACCGATCCTTCGACATACAAGGCATCCTTTCCCTCTTGCTAACATCTGAGAGGACACGGCACCATAAAAAGTGGTGGCTGGGAGAGCACTAACGACGGGGACATATCATCATTATACTCATGATCTATTAGCTACCCGGTACCCTCCGTCATCGGGGCCAACCGCAGGCATGGAAGATCAACGGGGACATGACAACTGCTCGCCATACAGGGAAGGAACGCTCCTTGTTAGCAAGCCCATGTCTCTAGGGTAATTAACTATCTTCAGGAGTAGCTTGGGGAGAGGGGGGGGGGGGGGAGAAAAAAGTATAGTTATGGAGGGTCGTTATGGATCCGAGGAGGGTCTTCAGGAGGGTCCTCAGGAGGCTATTATAATTGGAAAGAAAAACCGTCAATCATGGGCTTCAATTATGTGTGAATCGAAACGATGCGTTTTATTGCGAGGGAGACATGTACGACTGTAGCATAATGTTCCAGGCAAGAAGAGAAGAGGGTGGGAGTGATACAGAGCAGTATTATACTGTCAACGTGGCCGAAACGGAGGCCCATTTTAATATTGAACTACTCAACACGGCAGCACACATAAAATAAATGTTAAACCTACAAATTAGTGTGACTACCTTCGCAGCACCCCCAGTCCATCCATGCCTTTAAAGATGTATATATTTTTTGAGACATGTAAAGATATCTTATATCACAACTCATGTGTGAGAATATGACGAAATAATGCCTCTTGAGGGTCTGTATCGAAGGCATTCATATCAGGAATATTTCAGATTCCAATATGAATATAAGTTTTTAAATATATAATTCATAATAGTTAGGCCGAAACGTTGGCAAATAATATATAAGTTCGGCTTATTTGTGTACGATTCTCATGTACTCTAAACATTATTCGTACTGCAGAAACTTACATCTATTATAGAAATTACTCATAGTCATCTAAATAGGAGTTTTATGTTGCCTTAAATGCTTTAGTGGGATAAACTGGAAAGGTCACTAAAAGTCATCTAACTCGCGGTTTTGTAAAAATTTATTAAACTGGTTATCTCTTACTTAAATGAATCAAATTAAGAGGAAACTGTTATATTAGATAAATTTAATGATATATCAAATCAACTCACTTAATTATTGTATCATTAAACGCAACATTAGCAAGAAACGCTTAAAAGTTGTAACGCTTATCTACATAATTGATTACTTAGAAATGCTTTCATTATAGGATTATAACTATATCAAGTTTTTACAAAAATATAAAACTCTGAACTGCGAAATGCCAGGAATAACGAAAATTATCACTAATTGACCTGGCTCTGATCCTGCAACAATTGGCGCCAATAATATTAATAATAAGGAATTAGATTAAATTTATATTAAGTTTGATATTAATTTACAATTAATTATATCAATTTGTTTACTAATGTAATAATCCGGCTAAAGAAATTAATATGGACTTCATTGCGAATTTACATTTATTATATTAGGATACTAATTGGATTCAAATATATAATATGTAATATAGATCATTATACGTAATAATATACATGAATATGTTCAAATGATTAACTCAATAAAACAAATCCTGAGTCCCTAGAGGAAGGGGAGGCAGTGTAGTAATTATAAACTAACATTTTATATTTTAAAAGAAAAGAATAAAGTTCCTTCCCGGCTGCTTTGTAAAAACTTAACATTCTGATGAATTGTCGATGTGTAACGATTTTTTCGGATATGGCTTGTCCGATTTAAAGTTTCATACGTCCCAGGAATGTTAAATATATATAAAAAAAAAGAAGAATATTTCGAGATTGAAACAGTAATTGCATGTTCAATTAACGTGTACTCAATCAGAATGCTACCTCCTAATACTTCATTGTATATTTAGAATTGTCATTATGTTAAGGTTTACTTCTGTAGTTAATTCAGCCACTGAGAGGATTGCAATATATATATATATATTAAACACTGTAAGATGATGATATATGTAACATAAGAACACAAAACGCCTTCAGCCTAAGCTACGTGTAACGGTAAATAAGGAGATGAAATAACAATCCATAAATCACCAGAACAGACAAAACGCAACACATCAGACATCAACGACACAAAATGACCCATCAACTAGAAGCAAGTCACCACAAGGCTCCATTCCATGAAATCCAACACTCGACTAACTTATTCATTCATCTAACCGTTCAAAAAACCTGGCATGAAGAAAAGTACGAATTCTGTTTGTATCTCATCAAATCGCCTAATAATGTATTTATGAAAGGAGGCATGGACAGTATCGACCACGGGACTGAAGGAAGCACACTTTTAATTTAATATCTGAAACGTATCGACAGAGGGAGAACCTTCTGACGGAATAGCTAAGAGCACTGATGCAAGACTTGAAGAAATGTTTCGTCAGGCGCGGGATAGATATACTCGTATAGAGGAGCTTTTATCTCACTATTGGCTCGAATAGCGAGTACTAACCCCCCACTCCTAGACCTTTTAGTTTGGCACGATTTCGGCTGGTACCATTGGGAGAAGAGCAGCGGGAGATCATCGTTCAAAGTGGAGGAAAATTATCGAGGAGGCCAAGGTCCTTAGCGCCATGTGATGATGATGAACATTTGCAATACAGTCAATATAATACAACAGTTGAAATATCATTCCCACTTCCATTCCCTTAGGATTAATACAAGCTAGAAAAACTTTTTGAAGATGAAAAAAGACAACGCCAGAAGTCTGCAAAGAAATTGAAGGGCTTATTCATATAAGGGGAATTTATTGACGGCTTGGTTCGATTAGAACTATATCCACAAGTATTCAATGCATGCTTAATATGTTTTTAACTGGGTGTTATATTGAAATCCGAATCATTATTGATACATTTCGGTTTGATAGTCGACAGTGATCTGTGTGGTGGAGTCAGGATATAATGTCAGGGTGTAAAAAGCGTTTTATTCTTTTTTTGCTTTCACAACATATTGCGAGCCTTTAAATGTTTCGGTCGCTCCTCAACCATAGAGGATTATCAAAAACTTGTGTCTATCAAATACATTATAATAATAATAGCAATGTTGATTCAAAATCGAAATAAGCGTTGGATAGTTCTGGAATGTAGCGAGATATTAAAATAAGTACCCAGCCGTCTCCATCGTATTATTTTCTGGCGCTATTCCAGCGACCAAGTAGTGGATACTATCCTGGAACACAATAACCAATGCCGGGACTCCTCATACCTGGAGCCTGCACTCCCGACCGGGGAATATTCCGGGAGGGAGGGAAATATCCCCCTCTCTTAAATATTTTCCAGGAAACCTTTCCCTCCTCCCCGAAGAACCCCTGATTTACGACCCTTACCCATTTACGACAATTCCAGTCCCAGCTGGGAAGAGCGTGGCGGAATTCGAAATAAGGCACCCCGGGAGGCCGCTCCGATAGCCGAGGAGCCATTAGCGACAGCTAGTTGCTCTATAAACTATTACACCGCTACGCGCATGTTGATGTCATGGATCCTTGTAAGCGGTAGTGGGGGTGGGGGTCGGTGTAGTACAGATTTAATTTTAATGAAACTCTAAATCAATATTAAAAAGAGCCGAAAATAATTTAATGAACATTACCAAAAAAAACTTTAGGACTCCTCAGTTCTGTTTTTAAGGGAAGGAGGTGATTTGAGCGGGATCACACTTGCACCAACAGGTTATTCTCCTTATGGGTACCCACTTTATAAAGGTCAGATGAACCCCGGAGGGGGGGGGGGGAGGAGTTCGACCCCGCAATGTTCATCCATCAACTGTAAACACAACAATAATTTATCTACCGCAATAGTCTCATCCAAAATATACAAATACTACCACTACCAGGATAGCCCTACAGCCCGAGGTGGGCCTTGGCTTCCTCAACAATTTTCCTCCACTCATCTCGATTTCTGGCCTTCTATTCCATTCAGCGATGCCTATATTTCGAGGTCCTCTTCAACATCTTGTACCCACCGCCTACGTGTGTGTACAATACGGACAACGCTTCTTATGGCGATCATAGCACCTTGCAGCAGTTTGCTCGGTACTTACTATTTTATCACGTATTCCTGATGGTGGTTATATGCCCTAATCTTGCTTCTATATGGCGTGAAGTAGATAAATATCTTGCCTAAATTGAAAAAGCAAGATATACAAGAGCAGAATGTTTAATAACTGTATTTTTTTTTTATTAATTTTAAAAAACTATAATATATATAATTTATAATCGATTTCATATTAAAATTTGTATTGATATTGTGCTTATTTCAGCTAATTTATTACCATGTTAATAATGAAAAACCTAAAACCTTGGAACACGGACTTGCAAAGCACTTGTTTCTCCAGGAAAGGACGGGGACGGGGGTGTCACAAATGATAATTTAAGTCGGCACCAGATGCAGTGCTACCAACCTTGAGTCGAGACCCTACTAACGAACCCCGTCACTATAGAGCAGTGTTGCCATGAATTATTGGCTTACTCCGAATTAATATTTCTGTCGGGTTTAAATTAGTAAGAGAGTTTCCCCGCTTTTGATTAATCCGAATCTTAATTAGAAATAAAATATTGATGCTATTATATTACAAGATAATCTAACATGTTTTAGAGTTTATATGACCGAGCATCCGTTCATGAGTCCGAGCTAATTTAAATAATGAGAGCTAGTGAGGTGGGGGGGGGGGAGTTTTATGAGATATGGTGGGAAATGTGGTCGCTCCTCCGTGTCTTGTATTTCTTCCTCTGGCTCTTTATCCCCATCTTCATCTTTTACATTTTATCGCCGAGCCCCGGATGACAATAAAATTCGGTTTTATCTCGCTACTAAGGGAAATTATATAATAATGATTGCGAACTTTATCTCTTTATTATACGACAAGGCGTATATGTTTATATTTGATGGCTAAATGTATTTGCAATTGTAATGGGAACCCCTCGCCTACGGGACGCGAATGTCATTCGTAATTAATGGGAAGGCACCCGGCTGTCTTGCCCCCCCCCCTCACATGTAAATCTCAACCAGTTCTCGCCCTTTTTAGTATGTTTTTTTTATTTTATTTGCATTTCGTATATATATATTTTTTTATGTACAGATATAATATATGGCAAAGTGGGATAATTGTATGCGCCTCGGATTGAAGCGGACTGAGGGAGTGTAACTTATGCACGATGGATCTTTCCTTCAATGCCGGCTTTAATCAACAGTCATCTGCAGAAATACAATGTTGATGGGTTGATAATATATTTATATTTTTCTTTTTATCCAGACTTATATATATGTTTATGTATGTGTGTATATTACTACACACCCACCAATGTTTTTTTAGGAAGTAAAGTGATCAACTACAATTGACCAAGATTTTTCAAAAGCACAATAGGAATCCGAAGTGTCTTTATTTTAAATATTTATAAATAAGAGCCGAAGGGTGGTGCTACAAAGGTATACAGTTTTTTTTTATTCTTTTTTTTTGTTAAATAGAGAGCTGTCAGAACTGTCATTTTTTAAATGTTTTCAGACCGCTGGTGAATCCGAGAATTTCCTGAAGGGGGGCTCACCTGGGTATCAGGTCTTACACCCACCCCCCATCCAATCCTCCGACCCATGACCTTTAGAAATTCCTCGTGCAATTGAAATTCAATTATTATATCATGTTTCCTGTTGTTCATGTTATAATAAACGGTTTTCAAGGAAAAACTTGAAGGTTGAAAGTGATTATAATTGTGGATTGTGGAGGAGCCCAGGGGAGTCCTATGTTTCCTAAAATGGTTCACAACACCAACACAAATAAATTTGAAATTAAACTTTGGGACTCTACATTAAATTCAAAATCAAATGATTGAAGAAAAAACCTGGACCACTACAAACCGTCAACGGGTCTGGGGTTCAGTACATGGTAGAGACTATACTGTTTCATGGACAACGATTCTGCAAGGAGGTGACTTGTCATAGATCACGCACCCCCCTTATTTTTTAACATTTCATAGAGGCTGGGTGAGCCCCAGGAGAGCCATAGATCCTATATGATTCATCTGCGGCTGCAAACAGACTAAATAAGAGTCTTGCCTGGAGTGGGATTTGAAACAGGATTTCCGGCATGGTAACTCAGTGCTATACCACTGAGCCACTCCGTTCCTATAAAATCAAATGATTATTAAGGTTAAATCTGTGCTAAGGCAATACGAAGTAGAACCAGCGACGGGTCCGAAACTGTTATTCCGCTTTGGAGGTATCATCATAGATTTAACGGTACCATGACCTGATAATTAGATTCCGATTGTCCGTGGTAGTCCCGGAGGACCCGACAGATCGCCATCGAGGCGCGGAGGAGTGCGAAGAATGGGAGAAGATCACGTCCTTGGACCGAACGAAACAGCCAACGTGAGTCCTCTACAGAACCTTGGTCATTGTAATCGTTGATTCTTGCTACTATCCTCTTGGGATCCTCGAAGGTAAGGGATAAGGGGTGCCTGTATTCAAAGTGGAGTAATGCCTGGGATCAGATGCCTTCATACATCTAAATAAGTGTCTAAATATTAGGTGAACCGGTAAAACTTTCTTATTACTGTATATCGCTAGAATAAGCTCCATCACTATTAACCAAAAAGAATATTTCATTCAGTATATGGTTAAGACTACACTATTTCAAAGCCAACGGTTCTGCAGACCCCTCATTCGGCTATGCTTAACCGCCAGGTTTTTTTACCAATTAACAGTATTCACAAAGAGCAAAAGCCTGGAGGCCTTCAAATACATTTCTTTTCATTGTAGCAAACCTAGTTTTGCTTTAGAAGATGAAGACATTTTAATTCTTTACAATGAAATAATACCCTAACAATCTATATTGATAATCAATCTATATCAATTTGGTTTTCTTAAAAATCTGTGCTGAAAAATTTAAACAGTTTTGTATCTAAGTCAAATGTTTCAGGGTTAGAGAGAAAAGTGTGAGATCCTAATTTGTGAAACTTCATTGTCGCTTTCACCGTCTTCCTTCCAAGTCAATGTAAAATAAAAAGCAATTTTTAAAAAGTAGCTATCTGTTTATTCCACAATATAAAATTATTCTAACTTGATCCAATGATTTTTAGCGAAATAGGCAAGTCTCAATCAAATTCTCATATATTTTTGTTGGATTTGGCACAGAAGGTACCTCAATGATAAAGGTTCAACTTTTCTCTTGAAATATTTATTGTATTCAAAACCTCCTCTGACTCATTTTTGCATATTTCATGGTTGGCTCCTCTCGGCCAAATACCGACCATACTTTGCTTTCAAATGTATAAATATATATTATAAAAACAATGTTATGTTTTAGTTAAGGCAGGTGTTTGTCGTCCTTTAGTTTCTGAGACATTTGTTGTTGGGTATTGTTCTGGTCTGAAGATGGAAAAAAATTGGGTCGCAACGTCAGTTTTAAGTTGAAAAAAAGGACAAAAAATCCTTTCATGTCAGAATCTTCAACAATTTCATTTAGGAATTTTCGGTAAAATCAACTTCAATACGATGTCATAAGCGACGCACCCGTCCTGCCGAATACCGTAAGCGACCTCAATATTGTCGCCGTCAAATTCAGCGCAAACTGGAATTTTGTTTAATATAAAATGAGGATAAAGGAGGATAAGGGGGGGGGGCAAGTACGAGCAGAAATTCGCTGAATGCCGGGGAGGAAATTCCAATAGGAGACCACTGCCGCCGGGGCAAAAACAAAAAGGAATGCGGAGAATGATGGTTAACCGATTTAATAACCATAGAACTCCGGGATAGAGGAACGGGAGGAAGATAAATTTGATAAAATAGCATTAATAATAGAAGAAGGGGGGGCAGGTATTGCGGGAGTTCTTTAATAAAAGCGGACCGCTGGGAGGAATGCGGGAGCAGCGCCGTCCGTTTAATTGCAGCATAAAGTCGCCAGTGCCGGTCCTCCCCACTCCACCAACTATATAGTACTAATCTCATGTACATAATATTACTTATTATTGAAGTATTGTGGAGCGCTATTTGCCTATTTATTGAGTTCCCAGTGGAAGAGTAAACGAGCTGTGATCTGCCGTGTAATGGGCTCCAACTACACCTAGCACTCCATCGCTTAGTGTAACCTGTCACAGTGTTACCTTCCAGTGTGCAAGGGTGGGGTGTGATAGCGGATATAACAGATAACAAAAGATAACAGGCAGTAATACTAAATGTAAATTTCTGTCTAGGTAATATCATTAATTTTTTTAAAATTATACTTAAGAAAAATACTACACCCGACGAAATATCTTGGGTACAGACAGTATTGTTTCTAAGCTTAGTGTTGTGGAGAGAGGTGGTTTGCCTAAAATAAATTCCTCAACCGCCTCGTTCTTCTCGTTTTTTGGTCTAGATGAGCCACGGGAGGGTCTGCAGATCACACAACATTGATGTGCTAGGGATGTATCGCTCTGCTACATGTTATGTAAGCATGATAACATTTTTACCTCAGCAACGCAACATACTGAGGTATTCCTCCGCACTACTGAAACAGTTAATGTTTCATAAAAGCCTTCAAACTGACTCATCACAAATGACAAATTTAAATTGATCTATCTAGATAAAATTGGACATATCCTCCACAAATTGGGTTCTCCAAAATCCGCTCAAGCACTCAAGATATAGACAACACAATACAAAACACTTAAAAATAATATTAAGCCTTCTTTGTACATTTCAAATCACACAAAACATGACAAAGACATTGCAGCTGTAAAATCCCACATTTATAACAAACAAACCACATTTGACGCATCAACACAAACGACAATTATCTTAAGTAGTTCTTTCCTCATACCCTTCCTTTTAATTAACCATCCTAAAGCCATAAAGGCTACAACTAAAGATGAATCGCTGACACCCAGGAGCAGTCGTGCCCAAACCAATAACCCAAGATAGTAAAGTGAGTATATAATTAGGCTAAGGACGGGGCTGAGTGGAAGAGCCAACTTAGCACTCAGGGCCCGGAGAGAGCTCACTCTCACTAAACTGGACAAGTTGTTGCCCACCTCGGACCTCCAACACCTGGGCTCTTCTCGTCCCTCTCCTGTAGTGAGTACTATGTCTTCATTATAACCTCCTCTAAGTAGGGTGGAATCGCCGGCAAAGGAATGTTAAATCCTATTACTAATGGTTATTGCAAATTACTATCACGATGTATGAGAAGAAAATATTTGAACAAGTGTAATATAGCTTGTGCTGGAGGCCTTTGAAAAGTAAAACCTTCATTATCAAGCCAAAACATTAACAACTTCATAATACTAACAAGTAACCAAGTGTGGCACTATATACATATAAAATATATGTAGATATATAATTTTACAATATAATATATATATTGTAAAATACTAACAAGTGTGGGTTCTCTGATACAACAGGCTTTCAATAGATTAAAAAATCCTACAACAGCCGGATTAGAACCAGGAACATTCGGCATAGCAAATATCGATAATAATTAATGACTTATTTGTAACGTAAATTGTGGGACGCAATAATGGTGTTAGTAGGTTTGGGAAAGCTTGTAGTTCGATCGGATCCAATACATACAAATACAACAGACATTCTACAAGCTCTATGCAGTTCTACATTCCCTACCCAACAGCAGTCGGATATCTTCTGCAGTCCACTACGAAGTGTGAATGGGTTAAGATCACAAGATCATCTTATGAATGGAAAGTACTACTTAACTTCACGTCGCCCTGAACATAGCAACATTCCCCATAGACTCCCCCCTCCCCACCCCCCATCACAACACACTAGATAGACACATGGAGACAACAATCCCTAATTCCACGGCTATTACCGGAGGGCATGGAAATGGGCCTGTTGAGGAGGATGATAGCGTGGATAAACTGCCCTTTGAGATATTTGTGTAGACGCGACGGAGGAGGTTTGTCACGCCTCTTTTCGCAATTATAACACGTTTCCTTCTTTTTTCGATCCTTCCACCCCAGCTCAGAGCTCCTTGAGGGATTACGGTATCCTGGTAAATGCCTAACGCTTCCCTTAGACAACGTAGCTATTCAATACAATGTGTTTTTTCCCCTACTCGAAAGGTGATACTCCTCGACTTTTTTTTTATTTTTATGTGAGACGGTAGAAAAATGGCCCGAGAAAGTGAATCCGTGGTGTGATGTCGTTTTTCCGCACGTTTAAGAACTTTTTTCTTTGCTTTTTGGTACACCGTTTTCTTTTTTTTCCCTACCATAGTTACCAGCGCATTGAGGATGGCTATCGGAAGCATAATGGGATAAATAAAGACGTCAAGTAAAAGGGAAAGAGAGACATCGGATAAAGTGTGGGGACATCACCCCCTTCTCTTCTTTTATCGCATTTCTAAGACCGGTGTCGTTCTAACAGCTAATACCTCCATAGCAAGGTTTCTCACAATAATTTTTAATTCTAGCCTGAACTATTCAATCCAAACTTCAACTTAATCATATTAGTGAACACTAATACTTATGATCCTTCTTTAGGTAATTATTATTTAAATTATTTTACATTAAGAAACAAATATTATTTCAAACTTTAGTTTACGTGATAATTGTCATCAACACGAGTAATAATCACATCAACTCAAAAGGTATAAGAATCACAGAGATAAAGGTACCGCATTCAGCAAGAAGGAGCGCAAAAAAATACCAACATTAAATAGAGGTAATTATGAATGGAGTTGGTGCTAATTATTACAATGGAATAGAGCTCTTACTTGATACTTGAAAAATGGAAGTTGAAAAAGATTAAAAAATGTTACTTTTCAATTTCATGAAAATTATCCACCCACTCTATATTTTTAGTTTCTTAGTGGAATAAAATTAGCAACTTGTTAAATTTTTTCCAAACCGTTCTGGTTTCATTGAATTTACTCAATGAACGAGTGTGCAGTTGTCACTTGGTAAGAAGTCCGACACAATATCATACTTGTAAACGGGACAAAATCATAAAATTTGAAACATACCAAGCAACACAATTAGTAATCGCTCTTCACCATCAGTTTTGATTATTATCTGGGACATTCCGTCAATGAAATATAAAATAAAAATTTAAACGCTTTAAAAAGATCCATTGATTACTTACTCATTGCAATGAACAGCACACAGGTATCCTACTAGCCTCACGACAGCTATTGATTATGTAGGAGGCAGTAGTGAGGTTATTTGCAATTAAATAAGGATTCAAATGAGGTGCAGAATGTCTTCAAGGTGCAACATTTCCATAAGAAGTTGCCAAGTCAAAGTTCGAGGACGTATATCTCCTATATTAATGTAACCGTTTAGGTTCGACCCTATGGGTTCCAATGTGTATTGCAGAGCATTTATTTTTAATTAATCGCCAAACGGACAGGTTTTATAAATTGAAAAAAAAATCGCGAGGGAAAAATTAATTGTTCTCTTGGACAACCACAGACTCGAAATCGAAGATTGAATTTGTCTTTGGTGTATACAAAAATTCTACAAACAAATTGCATTATTAGACGCAACAGATGTAATGAGACTATACAAGCACATATACAAAACACAAAGTCAAATTAATGTCCCTATATTAGTTATTTAAATTCATTATTTTTATTATATAATTCAGTTATATTCCACAGAGAAAATTTTAATGTCTACAAAACAGACAAAATACCTCGAAACCTGCTCAAATAATATCCCTTCCACATATCTATAACACCCAAATCCGATAAGGAAGAGGTCAGTACATACTTATTTCTTCTAAATTAAATTAACAATCTCATCCAAATAATAACAAAGATGGAGTTTAATTTAAAGTCTTGTAATATCGAACTTGGTAAAACATATTTTAAAACGTCCCCAAATCTTCTAATATTTTGTCTCCCAGATGTTTAGTGCAAGTTCTGATTTTTTGGTCAGGTTTCAATGTCTCGCACCCATACACGACTATTGGTCTTACAATGGTTTTATTAATTTGGAGCAATTTAAAGTGCAACGCTCTTAGCAGTGAGGAATAACACCTATTTCCTACTCTAACCCTGTCTTGTATTTCGCAATCTAGTTTGCTGTCAGCTGTGGTTACACTTCCCGTGTAAATGGATAGGGTTACAGCTTTTAGAACACTGCATCACCTGATTGAGATTTAAACATATATTGGCAACATTTAAAGCACTATTTATAAATTAAAAGGAAAAGTAATAAAGAAGGATGTTAGGGAGTCGCAAAGAAACTGCTAATCCTGTGAGAATCGAACCGAGAACATCTGCTGTAGGGGAGACATATGCTAAATGATGGCTAACGGCACTGAAGAGCCGAGGTAAATAACTCAGCCAGCCACTGGCCCAGGTTTTATAGCCTCAGCTTCAAGCTGAATGAGGAGGAGTGGAAAAGCAGCCAATCAAGCGGCCTTTCTCAATTCTCTACTAAACTCCCTCCTAAGGAGAACTTAGTGTTCAGGAAGACTCCTTCCTCCATATTTAATGATTATAAAAATACTCTACGTTAAATGAGTAAAAGTCAACAGTTAAATGAGTAAAACAAACATCGTTAAAGAAAAGACTAAGTAAAACATGAGGCCATTTTGAAGTTATGTTGCTGTAACCGTCACTTTACTAATTTAGGATCCGAACAATTTTATGCTACAAATTTAATTAACAATTTAGCTAGCTTACTTCTTCAAAACCAGCCTTCTTAATCCTACAAGTTTTGAGATACGGAGCTATGGCTTTAATACAGATTTCGAAAACGGAAGTTAAGAAAAACTATTTTTTGCATTAGTTGTATTAAATATCTTTGACTTACTGTATTAAATATTTAAAAGTATAAAACATTAGATACTTAAGGAAAGTTAATAACTTTTTTCCCAAATGAATTTTATGTGAAATGGAGCGTTGTCTTGGAATTTAAAAGAAACTTCCAAGCGTTGTCTTTTCAGAAATTTCATTTCGGGAATCTTTCTGGCTTCCGAAAACCTACGAATTTTATCTTCCACACTTGTTATTCTCGTTTATACAAATATTCTAATCTAAGAAAAAGATAGTTTCTCAACGTTCTGGCGTCAATAGCAACTAAGAAAAAAAATATTTTATCAATATTTTGCAAAGTAGTAGTCACCTTTTTGAGAAAAAGGGTGGGAATATATACTTTTTATTAGCACTAGGCACCTAGAAGTTGTCATTTATGACAATTATATTCGATATAGTAAAACAGATGGATATATCATCTCACTAGATCTGATATTTATCAAAAAATTAATATTTAAAAATACTAATAATGAACATTGATAGAATCATCAGTTAACTATTTATTCACATCAAGAAAGCAAGATCTTCCATTTATCCTATCGTTATTATTCAAATAATAGTAATTTTATAAGACAAAAACCAATATTCCTTTATTATGTAGATAACATCAGTTGGCTATAAAATTCCAAAATGGCATTAAATCATACATCACCTCACCGGCGCAGTCAAAAAGTAAGAATTTTGTTACTCGAAAAATTCAAAAACTCACCTGAAACAAAAAATAAAAAATATACACAGTGGTCGGTGAAAAAGTTTTTTGTGGTTTAATTTACGTGTAATGACCCATAAATAAGGCATGTTTTGTTTTTTAAATTTTAAAAGAACAAATAACTAAACTGTGTTTAGCCTAGTTAAGAAGACTATTAACAATTATTTGCCCTTAAAAAATTAGACTATTTATTTAAAGTATTAAGACTTAACTTTAAAAAAAATACAAACATACATCGGATAAAGAAACAATTTAGACAGATCCTAAATACTAAATAGCACGAGGATCCATAAGTTATTTTGTTTCAAACTAAAACTAAAACTGACTTAACAAACCTAAGTGATAACCCCAAACTCAATAGAGGCCGGCGTTCCGCTGAACTCCATCATGATGCCTGGCTATTCACCAAATCCTAGGGCAGTTAGTATTTGCAACCAAATCACGACGAACCATTAAAATATTAGCGAATAATCATTCGATTACTGGAACATTCATTAATTTAAATTATTGCAATAAAATTGATAGTCGTTAAACAATCCCATATGACGTTGCTAGGTAACGTACATTCCTGTCTTCAAAGAACAGTATCTTTCAATTAACAATAAAATAATAATGTTAAAATGAACGAGTGGGAACCGATATCCATTAAGAATACTTGAGAGCAATTAGTTTTTTTCCCAAGGAGTACTTGTGAGGTCTGGGAAGGATATAGCAGCCACTCTGAGTAACATCACCGGCCAATGATTTAGTCAACACTGAATATTAACTATAGATTTTTTTTAAACTTTTATTATTGCGTAAAAATACATAAAAATTAAAAATTCGAAGTTTAAAAATAGTTAGGCAGGGTGGCTTCCTTACCTTTCACACCCCTTGTATTTACTACTTCAAGTTCCCGTTTATATTAATATAAAGAAAAAATACAGAAACATTAAGAAATCCGTGTTTACAAATATTTTGAGATTTCTCCAAAGCCGCTCATTTATACTAAACACTCCTTAGACTCACTTAAATTTGTTTTTATAAGGGTAAGTAGCAACAATAGAAAAATATATAGACTTTTTGTTTAGAATAATTTTATTATTCTATTAAGATACTGAAATTAAACGATGTAAGATGAAAAACACAAAGAAGGGAAAGAGGACAAGCTTCAATGCTCAACATTTTCTAATAAATCTAAAACGTAAAAGATAATTGTTAAGTCACCACTGGAAAAAATTTAAACTATGTGCTTCTCTAAGTTTTTAAAATAACAGGAAACGAAAATACCTGTCGCAAATAAGGTATGATTAGGACAGGGCATAAGGAAAATACATAAATTGAATATATAATATATATATATATATATATATATATTTAAAGAGAGAACAAAGGGTTAGCATAAACTGTATTCCAAAAAGACAACAATGAGAGCCAGTGTACCACCACACCAAGCCCCAAACGCTAGAACTCTTTTTATATACCATTAGAAATCTTATTTGGATTTCTTCTTCTTGTGTTAAAAATTTTTCATGACTCTTTTTTGAGTTTTTAGGTTTTCTTGTTTATAATAAAATCGGACAAACTGCAAAATAATGATTAATGCACATATATACGGTTATAATTTAATTTTAACTTTTTACTATCAGCTGATATTGATCAATACTTCCAATCAATTAGATGATAATGGTTTGATTAATGGCTGCCGGCGAACCCAAGTGGACTGACCCTAACAGCAATTAGACGGGCTTAGCTAAGTTAGGGCAGAGCTGGTTTAAGGTTTAGCAAGTGCCCCCATTAAAGGCGATTGTCCACAACTTCATCTTGTTCTCTCGGTCTGCTCTTCTTCTCTTGTACATCAGGAATCCATCAGCTCAGTGCTATCCTTACGTATAGAATACTCAGTTATACCACAACGTGTATGTGTATATATACCTACATCCCCGGTGAATAAGTGGTTATGACTAATTTTCTCCAAAATGAGTTCTTTGTACTTAAGTAAGAGGAATCGAGTTATTTTCTTAGCAAGGCTAAGTAAGGCATTGACTTGAAAAGGAGTTATTGTTTATATTACAACTCGATTTCAAGCCAGACTACGACAATGATATGATTCCGGTTATCTGAAAGCAGTTAACTCTCTCTGGAGAAAATCTGAGGTAACCACTTATTCACCGGGGCTGTACAAATGAAGGTAGACATAGATATTGGTAAGATACATACTATTACATATATATAATATCTCCCCCAGGTTGGAGCATTAAACCAACCACAAGGGCAGGGTGTGGTCTCCATACTGGGCATATCATGGAGAATTATTTCTACCTTTCTTCCCAGTACTCCTTCATTTTATCTCCAACTGCTCGCTTCTGATTCTGATCATCTGTCCACACTATGGTCGAGCCTTGGGCTTGTCTTCTTCATAGGTTGCGTTTTCTATGAGTAGCCTGAAGCGGATCTTGTCCCCATATTATTTCTTCTCAAGGGAGCGGAGTGGCTCAGTGGTTGAGTACTGAGTTGCCATGCCGGAAATCCTGGTTCAAATCCCGCTGCGGGCAGTTACTTTTATTTAGTCTGTTTGCAGCGGGAGATGGATCATATAGGATCTAGGACCCTCCTGGGGCTCACCCAGCCTCTATAAAATATTATAAAAATAGGGTACCCATAATAAAGGGGGAAAAACTGGCGGTTGAGCGTGACCTAGGACAAGTCACCTCCTTGCAGAACCGTTGTCCATGAAACAGTACAGTCTCAACCATGTACTGAACCCCCAGACTCGTTCACGGGTCATAGTGGTACAGGTTAAGTTATTATTTCTTCTGTAACACCTACTTTGTTGGCATCTTCCTTCACTGCTTCTATCCATCCTACTGTTTTCTTCGGTTTATAAACGCAATTAAAAATCTTCCATTATATTATATAGAATCTTATATTATATTATACATCTTATTATATATAATAAGATCGATAATTTCTAAATTTACGTCAAATACCGAAAAGAAAATCAATCCAATGTGGTACGATTCATAATTCTGACAAGTTCATACTCTAATGATGTTAAAAATACTTGAGTGTCTATTTATTCGGTTAAATTGCTGTTTTATGACTTTGTCCTGAATGGAACATTTACCTGGTTTACAAAAAAAAAAGGAGAGAAAGTTGAAATAACGAGGACAGAGACGCCTATATAAATCTGCGACAAGAGGGAAATGCCCTATCTCAAATTTGAGATCGAAATCACGTAGGAGACTAATACTTGTTGGGGGAGACATTTACACTTTACAAGGAATAGCTCTCGATATTATCATTTTTATCTGCGACTGCGCCCCACCGTCTCAGCTGGCTCGAGTTACCGCTACGTGGCGGGAGAAAAGAGTGGACGAGGGCTCTAGGAAACTCATTTTTAAAATACATAAGTTTAGCTGAACTTGATAAAGCTAAGACAATGTTCTATATTCTATTTTGGGGTATAGGGGTTAATAATCATTAAGGGACTGATTAGTTTCAAGATAACTTCAACGCCTAGGGTTTACGAAGCAACAATTGCGATAGAAAGCAGATCTCACTAGGAGAAAACATTAATGAGCAGAGGAAGCTAGGCTAAGTTATTTACCACATATTGGCATTTGACAAAAAAATTCGGCATTTTACTTGTAATATTGGAGTCAGTAGTAACACATCATGTTTAGATGTGGTATCCCTGTTCAGCTTAAGTGATTTTGTGACGTTGGGCTCTGATAATGCCTATTTTGAGGAGAAACGCATCTTATCAATTTCATATTTTAAATTTTAAAAATATATTCGAAATTATAGTATGCTAAAATCGGAGTTCTACAAATTCGGATGACGCAGATAAATGATTTATTAACGTTAACAACCTTATATCGACTTAGTAGAATCTAGAGGCTCACCCAGTCTTATCTTATAAATTGATTACCATTAGCACAGTAGGTACTATTTCAGCTACAAGCTAAGCAATGATTTCAGCGAAAATACCACAACCGTTGGTTTAGAAACAGTACAGTCTCTGTCATGTGTTAAATTCATTCATTGTCTTTCATAGGTTTTAGTGCTTAAGGTTTTTTTTTTTAAACCTGAGAATTTCATTATAGTAAACCTACCCATAGGTATCTACAGAGGTGTTTTTTCTTACGAATCAAATATGAAAATATGGAGATGTATTTCTCCACAAAAAGAAGATAAGTATGACGAGTGAATGAACAGCTAGGTCCAATTAGAATTTCATGAGCATCACGAATACTTACACCTTTATTTTTTACTACCTTTATATGAGTAATGAATACGAATAAGATATAATATTGAAAATTATAAAAACTGTAATTATTATTGTAATGAAAAATTATATAATTATAATTATATATAGCCCTATTAAAAAGCCATGGCCTCCCTTAATCGTATTGTTCAGTCATCCCTATACAGCGCTGCATTATTCCGAATTCTAACAAGAAATAGAGTTTGGGTAGCCCTTCCCACACCGTCCAGCAATTTACATGTATACCTATACTTATATTTAGATTAAGAAAACTATGACTTATATTAAATATGACTTTCTATCACAAACAAAAGAATGAAAAAAGTCAATTAGAAAAATGTATACATCAATCTTAAATTTCATCAAAACAGAAATTTGTAAGGTTGACGGAAGAAGAAAACAACTCCGGCAGTAAAGAAGGTAAGAAGGGGGATAAGAGCAGTTCAGAAGAATAATAAGGTGAGAAGGAAAAAAAAAGAAGGAGGAAAAAACAGAAGTGTAGAAGATTAGCGGAGCGAAGAGCTGTAGAAGGCAAATGAGGTGCCCGTAATTAAAACCGAAATGCAACATTAACTGTCCTCTCTTCTCCTCGGGCCGCCTCGTTCCGGATGGCCGAGAAATGTATGGGAGGATAATCACTGTCCGCGCCAGATAAGATCGCTATGTCACAATGAGTAACGACCGGCTACATTAGCCACAACATGACCAAACATAGACCAATTTTACGGAAGTATAATCTCACCATCAGATATCAAAGAAACTACACAATATAAGAAGGACTAATAGTTAACATATATCTATGACAAGGTAGCTATATAGAAGTAGTAGCAATTTGGCGGCCGATTCCTGTTATTAGTACAAAACTACTTTTATTTAAAAAAATTTTTAAACAAAATTGAGAATAATTTCAACAAAGTAATAATTTGATTACTTTGAGTAGGATAAACTAATGTATAATAACTAAATTTGAAACCTTACCCGCTTTGAAATCGAAAACCAAAAACAGTACCTAATCCTCAAAATTTGCATCATGGTCCATTACAAATGTAGATAAATAGAATTCGTTAACCAAAACATATTAACTTTAATTATTTTTAAATGGATATTAGAAAGGGTATCCACAAGCTGCTTAAATAACAATACTAAAACTTTCATTAATCTATAACGTTAATTAATCTATTCCCTAAATTATTCAAGGTCAAACTCGATGATAAAAATCGAAAAATGCGATTTTTTTTTCTGTACCACTGAAGGGTCTGGGATTGAGTATCCGGCAGAGACTGTACTGTTTCTTGAACAACGGTTGTGCAGGGAGGTGGTTTGTCCTACAGCACGCTCAATCACCAGATTTTACCCTTATTTTAGGTACCCACTTTATAGAGGCTGGATGAGCCCCAGAAGGACCCTAGATCCCATAGGATAGACAACAGATCGAATAAAAGTCTGCCAGCGAGAGGGATTTGAACCCAGGACCTTCGGCTTGGCAACTTAGTGCTCTACTACTGAGGCACTCCACTGATTTCCTAAATAAGACCTAAATGCTAACAATAATCGAAGATAACTAACACTGCAGTTATAATCGTTCGACAAACAGCCAATTCAACTAACTACCTAATACAAAAGAAGGAATAATTCATAAACGCCTAATGATATTCGATTCATTCCTTTCACTTAGCAAGTGATGGGTCTATTTGGAACCTGAGGGCTACGAGGAAGACGAAGCGAAGGAATGCTCCAATTGATGCGGCTAATTAGTAACTGTAAAGTAATTAATGGGTGGAATTAAATAAAGTTTTTTCCATGGGAGGAAAAACAAATATATACATACGGGAGATAGTAAATTACGCTCTACAAGATAGCAGATAGAAGAAGCTCGCTCATTGGAAATAGGGAAGGAAGATAGAGCCGGCACTGGCAGGAAGCCCAACAAGCTCTTCAATTGATGGAGAATCATTTATAGCTGCGAGCTTTAAAGACAAATTAACGATAATTATCTAATATACACTAACCATTACTTTAATAGGATCACTGTCTATATATTTTTTTCCTCAAAGTCTCGCTTGATCTAATTTAGAAAGGGAACGTTCTGTTCAGATTTAAAAAAAAAAAAATTTTTATTTTAGACAGTTACAAGTTGGTTAGAAATTATTTTACGGCATACATTATCAATTAAATGGCAAAAAGATACAAACCAGCGAACAAAAATTTAACTGGTCATATATTAATTAGTATCTGCGCAATGATCATTTCAATGGTATAATTAGTTCTTTAATTAATTATTCTGTTAGTCCGACTCCTAAGAAATTCTGAAGTAAGCTTTAATTTTTTTCCTACTTTATCTATAGATAAGTAACAAAGGCTATATGTATGTAATATAATAAACACATAAAAACGCCAAATGGATAGCAAAATTTTTAGCCGAATAGACTGCCAAGAAGAGGACAATCGAAATAGTCCTAAATAAAATTATTGTGTCTCAAACGAAAAACGTATTATAATTCAAGTATTTTATTATATACAAACATTCTCTAGTCAGCTTATGAACTTTATGACCTACGCTAAATCATAAACCGCACCGGGGAAGACTATGTGCTATTCCTATCCTAGACACGTTAAGATGAACCATCCTCAAACTAAACATGTAGATGAGGAACATATATATGCAAACAATTTAGCAATGCACTGACATAGGATCGGAAACGCAGCTAACACATAAACTCATATCTGCTAGTATTACTTGCAGCTGCTCTCCACAATAACACGTTCCACACGTAGTTAATATACATCTATACCCTATATCCATATATTACCCATGTTTATTTTACATAGTGTATGAGAGGCGTAGAAGGATAGTGTCATATGCAGTTAGGGATAATTTTAAAGTTCTGGGTGTACTCACACCACAGAACTTTAATACTTAACTTATATCTTAGACTTCAAACCCTTTACCCTATCCAACATTTTCTTAATGAACAAAATATTTTTATTGTCAATCCAGGTAAATTGTTACTTTGCATTAAATCAAATGAGGAAAAATATTTTTCAAGCTATTTTAATGATTTTTATATATACATTGAATGGCTTAGGATACTTATTGCATCGACCTCAATCAATTCGGACGCAGGAGAGAAAGCGGAAAACACAGATATGGAAGAACAGAAAACAACAGTTAAACCAGACGTAGTCCAAAGTGGTTATATCGTAAAAAAAAAAAAAAACTTATAAGAATACCTGACAGCACCGCTTCAATAAAAAAATATTTTTTTCATTATATCGTATACAAATATATTTTAATTATTTTTTAAATAGTTTTAGATTTTTTTCAAGAAGAATTCAACGAAATTTGACTAAATAACAAAGGAATAATCATCAAATGATTGAAAATCAAGCATAACCATGGTGCCTACTACGGTTAAGCCTTGTACGTTAAATAAAGCAGCCTAACATATCAAGTTCGTCCTCTCTTTCCATATTCCACCTTACCGTTTATCACCCTCCTTCAATTATCCTTCTTTCAGATTCTTCTACCATAACTCTCACTGATTTCTTCTTGCATATTCTATACCAGCGTCTTACATTTTTAAGTTCAGCAAAAGTACCAACTTGGGTTGGTACTCTTTTAAAAGACAATCGGTTATAGCTTCTTGTTTTGCAACATATATACTATTACATGTACCTACACTTGGTACGGTCCTCAGAGGACCCGTGCATCGGGCAAGGACGGAAGAACCCCCCCCCCCTCCCCCCCCCCCCCTGAGAGGCGACAAGTCATCCGAATCTCGTTAACCTAATGGCAGGAATCGAACCCTCCATTTGTCCCCAGTTATTTAAAATCCTCCACTCTCTTAATGCCACTTTCTTTTCTCTTATTTCTCTGTAGTTCCCCTCAACTTTTTTTTTTAACAATGTCTCCTCTCAGATTTTTTTCCTCCCTCTCCCGCTAGAGCGCACCATTTTATCTGCCCCCGAGCCTCATTAAAATCACATTATACTCACCCCACCCCCTCTTTGGGGCCATGCATTAAATATCATTTACTTTATGCCCCACCCCCGGCTCCCATCCAACTTTTATGAACAAGTCGATATTTCCATAAAATGACAATCAGAGGACGGGTTTCGAACCCAAGGAGGAGGGTTTGCGTAATCGGGAAACTAATCCAGCGACGGTGGGTTAATGGATGGGATTGATCACGTTTTAACGATTTTCCCTCCTCCAACCTTTGGATGGAATAACAGTAAATGTAGATAATTCCCGAGAACTATAAAGCTAAACCCAAGGGATAGACAATTGTAATTGGCCCTCGGGTTCCCCGCGAGGAGATAATTGCTTACCAAACTTGTTTCAGAAATAACTGAGAGCTAATACCCAAGTTTTTATTCTCAATCATTGTAATTACCGAGTGCCGGGTATGTTATCTGGTGAAAATAAATTAAATGTTTAGTATAGGAAAAATCTTAAAAATTCAAGACAATTACGACCAGTGTACTTTAATAAATCCACATTACTATTGTTATTAAATAAAAACATTATTACTGACCAGCTGAGTCACGTGGTTACGCTCGTATTGGATTAATACAAAAAAATTTTTAAAACTATAACGTTGAAGTATTTAATTTATATAATTAATTAAATTACACCTAATTGTTCGTATAACACCAATTATTAATTTATTAATAGCATAAAATTCTCAATTTAAAATATATTCCTTTTCCAATGACCAACAGGATTAAAATAAGAAGGGGAGGTTGGAAGGTGAGGTATTGAAAATAAATAAGAAATATGGAAAATATTTTTTAAGCAATCAAAGTAATTCTGGATTCAAAACCATTTCTCTCAACCTAGTTAAGAACTTTTGTAAAAAGCTTCCGCCATTTTGTTATATTTCGAGTAACCCACAAGATAAAATTATAATAGTGCTTTGGTTAGTTTATGAATTTTCTATATTTATAAACTACGATTCGTTTATATTGCTTGACAATGAATGGGAAGTAAGTACACCACCTTCTTATTAAATACGGAATCCTTGACTGAAAAGGGCTGGTCTGTTATAAAACAGGATCTTTATGGATCACTCAGCCTCTGTAAACGGGATTCCCTTGATTGCGGGAAATCTGACCGTTTATCTAGGCCAGATCAACACCTTAATTCGATCATTGCCTAAAATCTGTACACTAAGTACTGACTTAAGCATAGGATACTTTGGTCGAAAGTAACTAAGTACCAAGATATATAATTTTGGACCAGTATTAAAATGGATCCATAATACAGTATGGAGTCTTATTATTGTTACGGTCAGAGCGGAAAGTAGGACCGGCTTCTGATCTGCCTAGAGCGGATTAGGCAAACAATGGGATTAAGCGGAAGGGATTATAGAATGGCGTAGAACCTTCTAGATCGGTCTAGGTGGTCTTCGTCCGTGTTCCGAGTAATGCCCCACCACGACCTACCTTGCCTATATAAAAAGGACAGCGTTTTCGGCCGCGGTAGTCAGTTTTAAGACGAGTAGTAATAAGACGAGTCAGTAATAAGCAGTGAAGTAATAAGCAGCCGTTAATTAGTGGCAGTGTGTGTGAGTTAGTTAGTATTAGTATCAGTCTGTAATAAGTGCTTAGTGAGCAACAGTGACAATTAGTGGCCGTGTAATAAGTGTAATAAACTGTGTGGCAGTTTGTCATATTTGGAGTCTTACGGTCGGTGGACTTAAGTTAGCGAACTGTAAGTGTTAATTTGTTATTGTAAACTATAGTGTAATATTATTGTATTTGTACAAATTTATATTTAAATAGTTTAGTTATTTAGTATTAGAAATATCTTATATTGTTTGTATATTATCTTAGAAATTAGATAACATTTAGTAGAATATTGTTATTGTAAATTGATATTAGTTTAATAATTTAACTGTTTTAAATAATCTCATTGTATTCTTTCTAATTTGTTAATAAATATTAGATTATTGAATTAAGTAATAGCTTGGTCCATTTTACACCCAGTAGCCCGTAACAAATTGGTGTCAGAAGTGGGATCTTGTGTAATTGTTATTTTGTCTTGCATTTTGTAATAATTGGGCTACTGTTTGAAAAATGGCTTCTCAAAGTCTTAAATTGATGGATTTAAAAGTTGCGGATTTAAAACGGGAATTAGAAGAACGTGATCTGGATTCTTCCGGAAATAAAAGTGTACTGCAACATCGCTTGCGTCAATTTTTTGTAGAGTTAGGGGAAAATCCAGATGACGTTCTGTTTGAAACTGATTTAAGCAAGTTGTCTGCAACTTTTAAAAATGAATTAGGTACTGTTAAGAATGAGTTAAGCAATGTAGAAAATAAGCTAGGTAATGAATTAAGCAGTGTTAAAAATGAACTAGGTAATGAATTAAGCAGTGTTAAAAATGAACTAGGTAATGAGTTAAGCAGTGTTAAAAATGAACTAGGCAATGTAGAAAATAAGCTAGGTACTGTAAAAAATGATTTAATGGATACATTAGAGTCTAAATTAGGCACATTAGAGACTAAGTTAATGGAAAATGTAGATAATAAGTTAGCCGATGTAAATAATAAAGTAGCAGATGTAGAATCTAGGCTAGGAGAAAAAGTGAACGAAATTAGGCTAAGAATGGAAGCTCTCGAGGGACGTAAGAGCAACCCACCGACGAACGACACCGACCGTTCCTCCGAGGGCAGCCATCGTAATAGCATTCTGCCCGCCAATAATGGGACGCCACCAGCTCACAACACCATTCCAGTATTCGACGGAAAGACGCCGTGGGAGGACTACATGACTCTCTTCGAGACAGCGGCTTCGATCCACGGGTGGTCACAGGAGACCCAAGCTTCAGCGTTGTGTCTGGCCCTGCGTGGAGACGCCTTGGGAGTACTGCAGGGGATACCCATGTCGGAGCGGTCCAACTACGGGGAGCTGATCAGAAGACTGGAGATGCGTTTCGGCCACCGCCACATGGACCAGCTGTATCGCTCACAGCTGAGAAGCAGGGTCCAGAAGACCAACGAGACTTTGCAGGAATTTGAAGCGGATATTGCCCGGCTGGTGAGGAACGCCTACCCATCGGTCACCGACGATGTCTACGAAAGCTTGGCTGTCGACAAATTCCTGGATGGACTTCGGGACCCAGAGACACAGCAAGCAGTGAAGCTCGCCCGCCCGAAAACTCTGGGAGACGCATTATCCCAGGCCATGGAGTTCGAGGCTGTTAGACAGTCTGTACGGGGCCATGCGCGAGTACGAGCAGCAAAAGCGGAGCCAAATGCGTACCCCAGCGTCGAGGACATAGTGACGAAAGTTTTGGAGGCTCTCAGGACCCGTAAGAAGGAGATACGCTGTTGGAGCTGCGGCCAACTTGGACACCCTAGAAGCAAGTGTCCATCGAAGAAGCAAGAAAAGGCACAGGAAAAATAAGTAGGGTTGATGGGAGGGGGCAACTGTCAACCCGTAACGTCAAAGGCCCCAGGAAGACCATCAGGATTGCGTCAATAGGAAGTAGAACGAACAGTTTCTACGTTGATGGGATGGTGAACGGGCAGCTGCGAAGTCTTCTAGTGGATACTGGCGCAACCATGACAATTTTGAACTCGAAGATAGTTCCCGCCGAGAGGGTCTTACCAACCACTTGGGCATTACGGACTGCCACGGGACAGCAAGCCAAGGTCTACGGGGAGACAGTTGCCACCTTCATCATCGGGGGTCAACATCTGAGGCACCGTGCTCTCGTGGCAGAAATCGATGAAGATGTCATATTAGGCACGGACTTGATGATCGAATACGGGATTAAGTTGGATATGGCAAGAGGTGTGATGACGCTGGGAGACGAGGAAGTCATCCTTCGGCAGGGAAAGGACCTCTACGCACGAGTGCTCTTACTAGAAGACACCACATTACCTGAGCAGAGCCAAATCGTAACACATGGGACGGTCGAAGGACATCTACCGGAGGGTCAATGTGTACTAGTTGAACCCGGAAGGCACGAAGAACAAGAGATCGGACGCGGCGTACTGGTTGCTAGGTCTCTCATCAAGATCGGACCTACCACTCCAATTCGGCTAATGAACCTGAACAGCTTCCCGGTAACGCTAAAGAAAGGAACACCGGTCGGGGAGTGTACCACCGCTACCTCAGTGGTTCGTCAGCTGCAACGTCATCCCACCGAGCTTCGAGCGCTCCCAGAGGAACTAAAAGGATTTGTGGATGAATCATGTCGCGACCTCTCACCTGAACAGAGCGAGGAGGTGAAAAACATGATTACCCGATGGCATGACGTCTTCGAGATCGGCCCAGGACCACGGGGTAGAACGGATATCGTCCAGCATAGGATTAACACTGGGGATGCGAAGCCTATCCGACAGGTCCCGCGGAGGCTGCCGTTAGCTAAACGGGAGGACGCCGAGGAGATTATTAAGGAGATGGCAGCTGATGGTGTCATTGAGCCTTCAAGTAGCCCCTGGATGTCTCCTGTCGTATTGGTGAAGAAGAAAGACGGAACGACAAGGTTCTGCGTAGACTACCGTCTTCTAAACAACGTCACCAAGAAGGACAGTTATCCGCTTCCCAGGATTGACGATACGCTGGACACACTGGAGGGGTGTAAACTCTTCTCTACCTTGGATCTCCGCAGTGGATATTGGCAGGTTGGAATGGCACCTGAAGATAAAGAGAAGACGGCGTTTTCAATTGGCACTGGGCTCTGGCAGTTTACAGTAATGCCGTTCGGGCTTTGCAATGCTCCTGCCACATTCGAGAGGCTGATGGAAAACGTGTTAAGAGGTCTCTCTTGGGAAGTATGCCTGGTGTACCTAGACGACATCATTGTGCTGGGAAAGTCCTTCGCTCACCATCTGAAGAATCTGGAGAAGGTCTTCGAACAACTGCGTGCAGCGAACCTAAAGTTGAACCCGAAGAAGTGTAATCTCTTCCGAAGGCAAGTCAACTACCTGGGGCATATTGTGTCAGACAACGGAGTTGCTGTTGACCCAGAGAAGATAGCAGCGATCACCGACTGGCCAGTACCTCGAGATAAGCACCAGGTGAGAAGTTTTCTCGGGCTCTGCACCTATTACCGGAGGTACGTGAAAGGATTTGCTGACATCGCAAAACCTCTTACCAGGCTTACCGAGGAGAAAAGGACTTTCCATTGGGACCACGAGTGCCAGGCATCCTTCGAGGAGCTGAAGAGAAAATTGAGTAGTGCTCCTATTCTGTGCTATCCACGTCCCGAGGGAAAGTTCATACTTGACACAGATGCCAGCAACATCGCCATTGGAAGTGTCCTCTCTCAGCTCCAAGACGGAGAAGAAAGGGTGATTGGATATTTCAGCAAAGCACTCTCAGCTCCGGAACGCAACTACTGTGTCACAAGGAAAGAGCTTCTGGCAGTAGTAAAATCCATAGAGCACTTCCATAAATATCTATACGGAAGAAGGTTCCTGCTGAGAACGGACCACGCGGCTCTAATGTGGCTGCTGCGATTCAAGTCACCGGAGGGACAAGTGGCGAGGTGGATCGAGCGCCTTCAAGAGTACGACTTTGAATCTGCTCATCGTTCTGGAACGAGCCACAGGAATGCGGATGCACTGTCAAGAAGACCTTGTGAAGAAGGCTGCAAGCATTGTTCTCGACAAGAGGAGAAGCAGGCAGCGGTATTGAGGACTACAGTTGTCATCGACAGTTGGCAAGATGCAGAGGTGTCAAAGGAACAGGACGAGGACCCGGACTTAAAACAAATAAAGGAATGGAAAATATCGGGGCGAGGAAGACCGGCCTGGCAGGATGTTGCTCCAATGTCGAAGAATGTAAAAACGTACTGGGCCCAATGGAACTCCATTTTAGTGGACAACGGGCTGCTGAAACGGGCATTGGAGAACGTGGAAGGAGATCAGCGCAGGCTACAGCTCATCGTTCCAAGGAATAAAGTGCCCGAAGTGCTTAGGGAACTACATGACGGTGTAACTGGCGGCCATCTTGGAGTTCACCGTACATTGGAAAAAGTTCGTGAACGCTTTTACTGGGCAAACCTTAAGGACGATGTGTTGGACTGGTGCAGGCGTTGTGCGACTTGTGCGGCTTCTAACGGACCAACAAGAAGAAAGAAGGCCCCTATGAAGAAGTACAACGTGGGAGCACCGTTCGAGAGGATAGCGATTGACATCGCTGGCCCTTTCCCTGTGACAGACGAAGGCAACCGATATATTCTCGTGGCCATGGACTATTTTTCTAAGTGGGTGGAAGCGTATGCCCTTCCGAATCAAGAGGCAGTCACGGTTGCAGACGTACTTGTGAAGCAGCTCGTCAGCCGGTTTGGAGTACCCATGGAACTTCACGCTGACCAGGGAAGAAACTTTGAGTCTGCAGTCTTCTCCGGGATGTGCGAAGCACTGGGAATACGGAAAACCAGGACGACACCTCTTCACCCTCAATCGGATGGCATGGTGGAGCGCATGAACAGGACAATGGGTCGATATTTGTCTAAAGTGGTCTCCGAGCATCAGCGAGACTGGGACCAGTATCTTCACTTGTTCTTGTTAGCCTACCGGAGTTCAGTCCATGAAGCAACGGGGCAGACCCCCGCAAATGTGGTGTTCGGCCGAGAACTTCGTTTGCCTTGTGATCTGAAATTCGGGTTCAAGCCTAATGAGGAAGTGGCCGGAGAGGAGTACGTCACGAATCTACGGAAGCGGATGGATAATATCCACGAAAAGGTTCGTGCAAACATCCAGGGAGCCAGTGACAGAATGAAGGAGCGTTACGACATCAGGGCAGAGAAAGGTGGATTCCAACCTGGAGATTTGGTCTGGCTACATGATCCTCGAAGAAGGCGAGGCTACTCACCTAAACTTCAGAACTCCTGGGATGGCCCGTTTGAGATCATCAATAGGATAAACGATGTCATCTATAGGATCAGAAAGCAGCCAAAAGGAAAACCCAGGGTAGTCCATTTTAATAGACTGGCCCCATACAAAGGAGACCATGGCCCGACAAAAGACCAGCAAGTCAGGTACCTCAACAACGTGGAGGCCAGTAAGGTATCAGTTGCACAACCTAAGGTACAAGGTTCCCGTGGAGTAACTCAGGCAGTATACAGAGATATCTTCTCGTTACCCGCGGACTATTCTCTGGCCCATTGTGTAGCCGAAGATCTGAGGACTTCCCGAGGGATTGCAACCGTCTTCAGGAAGAAGTTTGCTGGAACTGAGGAACTGGAACGCCAAGGACCACGCGTCGGGAAAGCACTCCACCATACGCACGAAGGACGACACCTGTTCTACTTAGTTACCAAGTGTGCTACTGATCAGAAGCCCACATATGACGCACTGCGGCGAAGCCTCGACGACCTGCGGAGTAAGCTTCTGAGACTGCGTGTCACCAAGCTCGCGATCCCTAAGTTGGGCTGTGGATATGACGGCCTGGAGTGGAAGGTTGTCAGGAACATGCTTGAACAGATATTCGCCAACTCTGGAGTCGCCATATTGGTGTGCACGTTCAACCCCTGGAAAGGAAATGCGTCTCCATCGAGGGAAGCTCATGACCGCCCGATTTCTCCGGACTATGCTCTGGGGCAGAGCACTTTTAAGGAGGGGGCAGTGTTACGGTCAGAGCGGAAAGTAGGACCGGCTTCTGATCTGCCTAGAGCGGATTAGGCAAACAATGGGATTAAGCGGAAGGGATTATAGAATGGCGTAGAACCTTCTAGATCGGTCTAGGTGGTCTTCGTCCGTGTTCCGAGTAATGCCCCACCACGACCTACCTTGCCTATATAAAAAGGACAGCGTTTTCGGCCGCGGTAGTCAGTTTTAAGACGAGTAGTAATAAGACGAGTCAGTAATAAGCAGTGAAGTAATAAGCAGCCGTTAATTAGTGGCAGTGTGTGTGAGTTAGTTAGTATTAGTATCAGTCTGTAATAAGTGCTTAGTGAGCAACAGTGACAATTAGTGGCCGTGTAATAAGTGTAATAAACTGTGTGGCAGTTTGTCATATTTGGAGTCTTACGGTCGGTGGACTTAAGTTAGCGAACTGTAAGTGTTAATTTGTTATTGTAAACTATAGTGTAATATTATTGTATTTGTACAAATTTATATTTAAATAGTTTAGTTATTTAGTATTAGAAATATCTTATATTGTTTGTATATTATCTTAGAAATTAGATAACATTTAGTAGAATATTGTTATTGTAAATTGATATTAGTTTAATAATTTAACTGTTTTAAATAATCTCATTGTATTCTTTCTAATTTGTTAATAAATATTAGATTATTGAATTAAGTAATAGCTTGGTCCATTTTACACCCAGTAGCCCGTAACATTATCTTGCACTTTCTTCGCTATCCTTGGAAGAGAGAAGGCAGACAGAGAGGGAAGATAGATAAGAAGCGGAGATGGGAGAATAACAACAATGGCGGCGGTAATGAGGCGGCGGGTATGAATAGCAACCAGTGGGAACCTCTGAATAATTACACCCCCCGTCCATCTCTCTTTCTCACACACACAGACAAAAAGTGTACTACTATATTTGCAATAATATGCCTCTCTTTGTTTTTGAAAGTATACCACAATACTACCTAAACGACAGTAAATATAAGAGTAAGTAAATAAAACTAAAAAAATATATTTGCTATATACAAGAATGTATATGGGACAGTAAAACTGATGGGCTTAGCAACGAACGAATTCCTAAGATGTTAATAGGGGCTGTACGGACTGGGAAGCGTCTGAGATGTAGGCCGAGGTGTAAGTGGGTAGATCGCGTTAAGAGTGATCGGACGGATTTGGTAAGTGATCCGTGGACAGAAGTTTGTAAGCAGAAATTGGTGGTATCGGGATCGAGCCTTCGGTTTCGCTAAGCAATAATATTATTATTATTACTCTAGAAAGTTTATAATACCGAATTAAATAAAAAGAAAAATAATATAGGTATATACAATTATATTGTAACCATGCCAAAAAGCCCCAAGAGAATTATTATTTATCAGGCCCTTTCAGACGACGGCAACGCTTCCAACGGCGATCAAGAGAAACCTTATCAAGAGCGAGGAATCATCGTAAGAACCACCTTAGTTGACTTAACAGCTTCCCGATAAAAGTCACTGGATGAATGGAGTCGAGCCGAATGGAGCGAATCCATTCCAAGCATTATGAACAGAAATAGCTGGATGATTTATTACACCGCAGGTTGCACTTTATTATCCTATTATCTACTTCGATTTAACAACTGTGACTTGTGCAACTCGCCATGACGGCTTGCGTTAATAACGCGGATATAGTCGCAAGTATATTCTTCTTCTAATTTATTCTTATTAAACAAGTATTATTTGCCACCTCCCATTTTAAAATTATTCCAACGATTAAACATATTTTTCAAGAATGTAATTATTACATATCAACAATAAATATAATAGGAATAGCACAAAATTTATTGGAGCCACTTGCTGACAACGCAGCTACCATCGTGTTGGTCTTTCAGTTTTCGAAATATCATCGCCTACAGTCTCAATATACCTCAAATTGAATATAATTTTTTTCTGACGTGCTGTTTGAGTGAGTGTGTGGGTGATTTCGCGGATGTATATTGCTTACAAATAATATATACAAACATTTTATAAAGCGAACCACAGGCGTTGATGACCCAAGGATTTAACGCCTTTAAACACCAACAAACAACAAAAACCGTTAATAACTGAAAAAATGCTATTATGTATAAAAAAAACCAAAAACAGTATCTTTAAAATCACATTGCTTGATTTTAAGGACAGTAAAAATATGTTAATTAATTACAAACTTAGGATCAGTTAAGAGGATCTAAAGATTTTCAGTTAACTTAAAATATGAAAACTATATTAGTCAACTTAAAACACAATATAATTTTTATAAACAAATAAAAACTTGCATAAATACCGACAGATTCTTAAAACATGCTAATTAAGATCATAGCAGCTATAAAAGAATATCGTCAAATATGAAGTTCTAGACTTTAAGAACTAGACGTATCTGTTTACTAATTCATAAATTAATTGACTATGATTATTTTTTTAACATGAGACCCAAAAATAAAAACTCTATAATTTATAACCTAAAAACTCTATTTATAAACTTTAAAAAAATATATGTGGCTTACGTATTACTAAGACATTGGTGATCATAATGACTATAAAAAAATATATAATTAAAATCGCATTTCTTGATTTAAAGGTCTATAAAAATATGTCCATTGGATAAAATATTAAGATCTGTTTATTAGTATAAAATTAAGAGACTAGGATTTTTTGACTCGAGATCCAAACATAAAAACTATATATTTTATTTTATTTTTATTTTTTATTAATAGTTATAATTTTTAAATAGTTTTATTTGAAAAGAAAAGATATGTCCAGGACCGGGGCTCGAACCCGGGTCGCCCAAGTTTCTACCGCGGACCTCTCCCAACTGAGCTAACCTGGCACGCTTCTCGGTCCAGACACATCCTTTCTTGGTCCCGATCCTGAACATATCTTTTCTTTTCAAATATAAAAACTATATATTTTAATAAAACATATAAAGACTTTTAAATTAAAATATCGATGAACTTTAAAAAAATGTTTATTGAGACATTGTTGTTGATAAGAGCTATAAAACAATAAATTTGAACTATCATTTCTTGAAAAATTAACTTTATTTTTAGTTTATTAGTACAAAGTAGAGGAACTAAAGCATTTTTCAAACTTAAGAACCAAAAATAAAAACATTATAATTAAAATTGAGTGAAAAAGAGGCAATTTTGTATTTTTGAGTTTTTATCCAGCCATTTTTTCGAGGCAAACATAAAAATCATCACTGCTAACAGTAATAATAATGAACATTCATTAATCATATGGTTAAATAGACAATTACATTTTCTGGAATATCACCCCCTACAAGTAGCCATAGGAACCCCTAAATACATAAAGCTCATGCTACATAAGAATTAGTTAACTCCCGACCCTTGGGATAAGAAATGCCGAGTCCACTTCCTCCCGGGCCGGCTCGGAGGCGGAAATTCGTCGCTGGGTTATTGCCGGCTATAATAGTTATCCCCAGTAATTTATGGGAAAAGGCACAATTTATGAGCCCCCAACAGTTCCTTACTATTTCCTTTCACCTTTACTCCCCCCCTCTTACTACCTCGTATGAGATTCAATTCAAAAATAGTAAGATATCCTCTAAAAATGCTACGGAAATAAACTGAGATGGAATTAATTTCGATCAAAAGTATAATTAAAAATATTTTCGCATAACTGATCAGTGAAATATTAAATTCTAAAAAAGTGAGAACAAATTAAGGTAAAAACTTTGGCTAGAAAATAGCAGCATTTAAATAATGATAGGCTTGAAATGTGATTTCGAAAGAAAATATTTTAAAAGAATAATAACAAATCTGCACCGATTTTCCAGTTAAAAATACATGAAAAATTGAAGCCTAAATAAGTGAAAATTTATTGTCGTTCATAAAAATTTGTCGTTTTGACCATTCTTCGAAAAGGCCATCAGCGTGGATCAAACTGTTTTCGATTTTGCGGACTTTCAATCAGTTAATTTAGAGTCAATTTTCAATCCGTAGCAATAGAATATATAGATATTTAACCCTTTTACATAAAAACGGTAAATAAACACGGATATCGAGTCCTTAGGGGCTGAGGAAGGAGGAAATTGTGGTACTGAAGTGATATCTTTCTTCGCCTAGTCTTTAGTTTTCTTTATTAATTTAAAGCAAACATAGGAAGTTCAAACATATTTTTAACTTATTTATAAATACTGAAAGGTATTCTAAATTATTTTTTTTTAATATTTCCTCTTTTCAAAAGTTCATCGCTCGAACGAGATATTAATAAATAAATTAAAAGAAAACAAGAGAGATGATAAACGACAAGGAAGGAGATATGGTGTCTCCACCGACGAGATCAAAGAAACAATTAACACGTCAAAACTGAAGTGAAAAAAAAAAAAAAGAACTAAAAGAAGTGCTCAGAAGGAGAGCTGATGAGACGGCAATAAATGGGAGAGGAATGATAAAGTCGACTCGGAAGAAGGCTGGCTGGCTAACCAGGGAGGATGATTACCGAACCAATTTAAACTAATATTAACGGGGCCGAACCAGCGGGCTAAATCAGACACAATATTACACCCAACGGCGAGCACAACTACACACACAGGGGGAGGCAGGGAGAGCTATTTTTAAATAAGTTTCAGTTCTATTTGTGTACGGCTAGAAGAAGCAGGGCTATCACACACACAAATTGTTGGCAATCGCCCCGAAATTTTAACCGTGGCAGTCCCAATTTATATAAAGCTGCTTTTCTCTTCATTCCTAGCAGGAAGGGTAATAAATGTTTTTAGGTTGGCAGCAATGATTTAGCGACTATATCCTACGGCTTCACTTCGTTAGTCTGTCAGCTGACACGTCCCTAGCCTATGTGTGTGTGTGTGTATACTTAACGGGGTCAATGTCGGACAAAACCAAAACCGTTTCCATATAATATAATCAATATCTATTTAAGACGGGCATTTTGTTTATATTCAACAACTGGGAAGATATTTATTAATAATTTGCCCTCGAATCAACTCAACTACATGCCCTCCCGAATGAAAACAGAAAATCAGAAAATGTCCATGGGACCCGTGCCAATGTAATAAGATATTTAACATTTTAATAGAACATGATATTGTGCTAAGATAATATTCTTGGGGAAATTGATGTATTCAAAACAATTCACTTTATTTTTGTTTAAGTTTAATTCTTTTAATCTTGGATACTTGTTTATTTTTCTTTATAATGTATCTACAGCCCCGGTGAATAAGTGGACAAGTCGGATTTTGTCCAGAGAGAGTTAACTGCTTCAGATAACAGAAATCGTTTCATTTTTGTATGTTTTGCTCAAAATGGAGTTGTAATATAAGCAATAACTCCTTTTCAAGGCAATGCTTTACTTAGCCCCTTATTCACTACGAAAACAACTCGATTCCGGTTACTTAAGTACAAGAAACTCATTTAGGAGACTTAACCACTTCAGCGGGGATCAATGGTCTCACAGCTAACATTAAATTTCAATAAAAATTCTACTAAATAAAAAAAGCAAATTTCGTTATTTCATCTGCTGCAAAAATCTATAAATAATTGAGACCCTCTGCGGGGGTTTAAATAATAACAAAACTGCGATTAACTACTTCTTTCGTAATCCTGAAAACTGCCCTAAAAGTAATGTACCATATTTTGTCTTACGGTCTTTAGATGTAATTATCTAAATACTATGACTTATACACAGGAAATATGCTATATAAAATACATCAAGTTATTATCACAGATAATGCTTATTATACATTCAATATATTATCTTCATTATGTTTTACGTTTTTATTTCCTTTACTAGTGAAATCAATTATCATTCTGTCAATATTTTTTAAAATAAAAATTTTGGAATCAGTGTAGAAAGAAATTTCATATGAAGGCAATCATATACTACTAAAAACATCTGACCAACATGAAGATACTCACATATTTCATGAATTATACGTGTATTTATTATATTTTTTATGTTACGTTCCATATGAGCTGTTCTGTACGTAGTTTTTTTTAAAAAGAATTAATGTTGTATCCTTCTATAAAGTCGTAACCGAAAATCCAGAAGTTAGTGAGAATATCAGAAAGGAAAATTTCGATGGGAGATAATTTAGCGAGCAGAAACCACAAACCATAAACCATAGGAGATAGTGCGGAGAGTGGATATAAATTCTGCGAGGGACAAACACTGCAAGTCTCTAGTGGAGGGCCTGTGTTTGGCATCTCATCCACAACTGCACAACAAGACGGCTTAAAATTGAATCTAACTTTGAATTTTAAAAATATTTTACTATCTCACTGAATTATCGAGCGTATTTAAATAATTATTAAAAAAAAATGAACGCATTTCTCTGGGATTATTAAAAAATAATGAGTTATTGGTATTCTAATGTTTCAATTATAGCTATTTTGTAAAGACATGCAATTAAAAGATTAAACAGTTAGAATAATACTGAATTTTACCTTAAGGATTGATGAGTAATACAATTTTTTAAGGACTTACCTGAAAATAAAAATAAAAAAATGAATTAGAAGATGTTGATAAAATTAATATTAAGCTAAACAACTATTATCTAAAACGATAAAATGAATATTCTGTTAGGGGTAGGCAATTTAGTAATACATAATATTCATTATCCCACAGACAATTATAATAACTAATTACTGACAAACTATAAATTAACCTGGATTGCGGGAGCAGTTAGGATTAAATAGGTAAATAAAAGAGAGAGGAAAGAGAGAGAGAGAGGGGGGGGGGGGGGGTTACGAGGCATAACGTCATAGCAGCCCTTTCAAAATGTCACTGAAAAATCTGCCCGCCTTCCACCCTCCCTCGAAATTAGTCGTTAATCCCGAGCTTTATCCACCTCCTCAGCGGCGGCAATAAAGTCAGGCTAAAGCTTATTATTTTACCGCCATCATTCCATGCCTAAAATAAGAGGAAGGTAATGAAAAAACAAATTTATTTAAAGAATGACTATATCCTTTAGACAATAATGAAATAACAATAAAGAAAATATTTTATTATTTTCTACATAATATGAATACATTAAAATATAATCAACGCACATTAATGTTATATAATTCAATTTTTTTTTTCAAAACAAGTATCTTTTAAATAGCTTTGTTAGAAAATGTAATCCGAACAGATTCGAGAGTTACTAATATCTATTGTTAAATATTGTATAATTATTTATATTATTTTGAGAAATGTGATGAACTCATTACCCACGACCCTTATGGAACTTAAATGATCAAGACTATACAAGAAACAATATGATTTAAAACTGAAAAAAAGTATGGTCCCTTATACAATTATAACTTTTAAACCAGATAAAATAAATAACTGAGAATAACGTAAATTAAAAATAACACAATTCTATCAAATCCTAACAACAATATCACGAAATTTAAAAAAAATAGGAAAATTACAGTAATTAAATTAATTTTCAAATCCATCATGTCGAAAATAAGCAAAATAATAGTTTCCATGAATATGAAAATATAATAATTATTTAATATAGATATAATAACGTAAAAGGACTGAATCAAAATCTCCCTTGAAAATAATAAGGACGAATGATTTGAATATGAAAAACAAAGTAGTCGAGGATGTAAGTTGATCGTACGGCTACCTGGAAACCTATCTGGAGGGATACAAATTAAACAGCACAATTATTTATTTCGCATATCATTTGAATAAATGCGAAAATAAGTAAATAAAAAAGCTTAAGTATGTATGTATAGTTTACTCATGATATTTTGAAATATAAGGAAAAAATAAAAACTAAAAGCATTTTTAAATCAACACAAGCACGTAAAAAAATTTACTGTGCTTTTTAAAATAGATGCAAAAAATATATACATATAATAAATTATTAGTGAAAAAAATCATAAATAAAACCAATTTCCATTATAAAAAAAAAAGTCATAGAATATGTTGGTAAGATAGGTTAATATATTCATAACAACAATCAGACTCTGATTTCATTTAATAACACATTTATACTTTATACTTACGTTAAAGAAATTAAAAATATTACCCTAAATGAATTTTATAATGCTCATAATGGAAATCGTTTAATAAAAAGTCAATATTTATTAAATGTGTTGCTATAATTTCAGGGGGGTAAGTATTATAAATACCACGGAGTACTTCCTTTTATAATTTTGAAGGTTTTAAGGATTTGTAGCAAAGATTTTCATATTCCCGACGAATTTTCCCATAAATAGGTAAATAACAATATCACAATAAAAAAGGCTGCTATACAGAAGGGGGGGGGGGTGAAGAGCGAGATATAAGATAAGAAACGCAGCGCCCCACTCGCCGAGAGGCCGCCATTTTGAACATGGCGACCGATAGAGCTCTACTAGAGGTAATTATAGCCAACCTCTCATTAAGTCGACGGAGGAGGGGGGGGGGGTAATTGTCCTCCCGTCAGGGGTTGGTCTATACTACTTTAATTATTCTACTCTCGTAATTATTACCGCCTATCCGAGTGTCTACGCATGAACCGTGGAGGGATAAGTATCATAATATGTAAAGTATATCGCAGAAATATACTTCTATGCCATATTGTCACACTATATCATCAGCAAAGTAACATGTTATACAACGTTTAGAAGTTTCGGATAACAACCATGAATTACCCGAAGATTAAGACAATATCACTAGCAAAGGAGAATTCGTTTTGCATCGATGAATAAATCATTATTTACTCTAGAAAACATTTTTTACATGGAGGACATACACCGTTGCGGTATCGCAGCAAGTTTTGGTCTTCGATGAAGAATAAAATTTACATATTTTCTTTCCTTCAATCGCTTTGTTAAAAGATGTCCTACAATCCTAAGTAGGAATCAATATTTAAAAAAAAAAAATATTTGTAAAACCCTATAACCCATAAAACAATTTCGGGGGCTAACAACAAACGCATGAACCTAAAATGACTTCAAGGGCTCAGGTAAAGGATTCTATTCAAATACTAGCCAACTGTTTACAAAATCGTTTTATAAGAAATCAAAGTTGATTATTGAAAATAAAATCTGAGAAAAATATTCTATTCTTAAATACAGGCTTTTTATTATACATTGAAGTTCGGGTTAAACATTTTAAAGAAAAATGATTTTTGATGAACCCACCAATGAAATTAGGTTTAATTTACTGACTTTTAACTAAAAGATTTAATTAATTTTGAAAAGTTGAAGATTTGTTTGCGTTAAAGAAATAAAGCTTTATATTTACTTAGTATAACAAAAAGAAAAATATTCGTTAATTAATTTTTTTGAATTTTTCAATACTTTATAGAGATTTACAAAAAGTATACATCATTGTGTTTAAAGTGTTTTTATATATCAGTAGTTGTGTTTTAGGGGAAAAAAGTAATAATTTAAATATTTAAGGTTGCCTTCATTTATTACTCTTATTAATGCATTAATACGAATAGGTTAATAATAAATAATCAAAATATTTTAAATTAATTACTACATCTGATAATAACGATATCACGATAGAGACATGACATGGCTAAAGTATCCCGCGGGACCTCCACCCGATCCTTGAGTTATGGATGACCTGAGCCATGTCAGGGATTCATTTTTTTTTTCATCTACGTCACGGGCAGCTCGCCGAAGATGTCGGCTGTCACTATGGAATTTCCTTCATGACGCATTAACTTGTCAATAGGCCGGTATCAAACCATCTCATACACTGATTTAAATAACCTTAACAATATATAGTTGTTTTTTTTAATATCTCTACGGTTTATATGATACGAATTGAAAGTAACTTCTGGTTCAGTAAATACAAAGAGAATTACAGGACGATGAAAGACCTGGAAACCGAAATAAGAATCCGAAGATTCTACGAGCATTGACAAAATCCATAAATATAAGATCGTAGGAGGGCAAGTAAACCAAATGAGAGAGGAATCAGAAAAATTGAAAATACCCGACAACTTCATAGAAAGAGAACAATACGGAAAAAATTAACAGAATCAAGGTTCTCGTTAAAAACACAGAAAACGGGTAGGTCGTCATAAAGGAAGCAAAGGCAGGCAGAAATGGTGAATCTTATGTTTGAAAAAAAAGAGAGAATTGTTTAGTGGCAATGATACGGTATTTTGAATACAGTTTACTAAAAGCCTGTTTTTACTCTTAGCTTATGTTTTGTTTAAAATTACAATAAAAATACGCACGCAAAAATAAATTTAAGCCTAGCTTTACTCAAAGCAGAACAGTATATAAGTATTTTCTATAAAGTCTTAATTTGAAGGTTGCCCTATATTTGGGCCATTCTTTCGTGAACTTATATTTAACCATACGATAAAAATATATTAAAAAAAATATTGAGAGGTATTTGGGAAAAAAAGGTTATCTGAAACGTTAACAAAATGGCGGTTACTCATTAAAAAAAACAAAACCAGGCCGACAATTCTAGCGCGCAATTATTTAATATAATGTCCCCAGATAAAAAGAGATAATGAAGATTTATAGACAGTAATCATAATATGTTTTGCACAAGTCAGGGAGAGAAAAAAGAACATATCCAACACCTCCGACCAATGGCAAGCCATCATATGCAATGACAAACAATGTTAACAATGGCGGAACCGACTTGTATTTCACAACTGTATTCATTATATTACGTATTAATGTATTCCCGTTCTATTGCGGTTAATTTATTTTATTTTAATTTTTTCTTGCTGAAAATTAAAATAAAATAAATTAACCGCAATAATATGGGTAAACATTAATACGTAATATAATGAAGCAAGCCATCCATACTAACTGAAAGCTTATATTGCCTATAAAAACTGAATACAGAAATTAAACAATAGGAAAACCTATTTCACACAAGTAGCTGCTAATGAAAGCTATTTTATAAATTAGGTAACTTACATGACAACCCATTACATACACCTACCTATTCATATGAACCCCCGCTATTAAGAAACTACAAATTCTTAATTAGTGGTTTAGACAAGTAAATAGGTTCAGAAAAAAAAGTAATAGGAAAGATTCAGATTTTAGGTTTCGCTACATCCCTTACATCCCTCACCTTACACAAACCTCCTGAAGATTTGAGGCATGTATTAGCAAAAGTTAAACTAAAAAAAAATCATCTTTTACATGAACGAGCGTCATTTAGGTATATAAATATATAGAACGTTATTGGTAATCATTCTGCAGGTTGTCGCTTCGAGTTCAGTCACAAGTTTTAACTTTTCTGTCCTTTAAATATTTTCCATACTAAAGTTCACGATAAGTTGTATTTTTGGAAATATATTAAAAATGAAATGGATAAACAGTTAAAACCTGTAACTCAACTCGAAGCGACCACCAATTAATTTATTAGGGTTGTCCGCTGTTAAAGTATGTATGTATTAGTATACAGAATTAAATCGCTAATAACATATATTAATAAACCCAAAACCAAATCTACTGATACATTTTTGAAGCAAGATTACCTAAAACTACGAAATAAAAATCAGTAACTACGATATTATTCCTGAAAAAGAACGGAATGAGACAAAGATGGGGGGAAATGAAGGGAGATATATCTCCTGGATTGCAGTAGCTAGTTGAGAATTATAATATGAAAAGGGAATATTTTTGAGAGAAATGTATGATAGTTACAATAGAGAGAGGAGCTGACCCAAATTTCCGAACAATAAAACCCCGAATAAGAGATGGGAAGAAGGAATGGCTAAAATGCATACATAAAGAAAATACACCCTCCCATCCTCCATTGTAACAACATGACTAATGACCGCTTCCTCTACATCCTTATCCAAAGTACAACTATTATATAAACACACACAAAAGTATATAGGTTGACTGGCTGTCGTACTTCAAACACATTCATTAGCTGCTAACTTTTCATAAATGATATGTGAAGGGTTGTCTCAGAAAAAATGGTATATGCTTTGTAAGGTCCATAATTTTCCGGCCTGTCCTGCTTCCCGTCCTTCAAACGTGCCGGGACCTACACGCCTATGCAGGTCCATGCCTGCTCACTCCATACCCGTCGCCCGCACTTCCTCAGTCCTGTCAGTCAGTGTCCAGCCTTGAAGGAAACTCCACATTTTTACAATGTTCAAACTCGAGTACCTTGCGGTTATTCATTTCTTTTGTAAAGAGGATCTTACTCCTGCACGAATTAAACAGCGCTGGGATTGTGTACACGGGCAGTCCTCCCCCTCGTATTCCACAGTGAAAGAATGGGCAAAATTATTTAAGTTAGGGAGAGAACGTTTAGAAGATGACCCGCGTCCCGGTCGCCCATTGGTAGCTGAAACACTTCTGAAACAATCCAACTTGTGAAATCTGAATTGCTGTCTGACCGCCGACTGAAAACCAAGGAAATAGTTGCGAGGTTGGGGCTTTCAAAAACGTTTTGAGGATCATCAAAGAACATTTGCATATGAACAAGATGGGTTCCAAAAATTCTTGCTCAAAAACAGGAACGAGTTCACTGCTGCAATGAATTTTACCGATTTAACACCGACTAAGAGCTCCAAGCAGGAGTGCAAGAACATATTTTAATAAAGAAGAAAATTATTTTTTTCAAGGTAGAGAAATGTTGCCAAAGCGTTGTATTGAGTGTGATGAACTTAGAGGAGAATATATTGAAGACCAGTTTTTTTCTTCCACCTTTCCTTCTATCCCAGGTCGGAAACTTTTGGACCTTACTACGTAAATTCAAAATAAATAATAATCATTAAAATTTACTATTCTAATTTATGTTTGTAAAAGTATATGTATTAAATTATTAAAATTATTCATTAAAAAAAAAATATTCAGTTTATTACAAATCTTAAAATTTCTCTCGCCAAAGAGATAGTACAATCGTTAAGAAAAGTTTTTAATAATTTTCTATAAGTGGATATATTAAATTTTGATATAATAATCCCCAATGTTTTATTCATAAGTGAAGGAAAACTTTTGAAAGCTATATTACCAAATTTAATAAGAAGTATTATTTGATAGTGGCAAAATTTAAAAAGTATTTGCATTATCGCTGATAAAATTTGATGTTCGCATAAGTGGACGAATTATCGTTTGATATGATATTTCGCAATTATATTCAATATGGCAATTTGAGTAATTTTGAATTAATTAATTATCAAAGATAGAACTGGAATGTCAAGTCAAAAGCCGGATAATAAAAAATTGTTGAACAAGTTATATATTTTTTTTAAATGTCGTAATCACCAATGCCATAAAGATTTCACTTCATAAACTACAGAACCATTAATATAACGACTCTTCTTTTACATGAATGCTCTTTTTAAAAAACTGAAGGACCCTCCATAAAGCAAACCTGTCGATAGTGAAGGCATTGTATTGCCAATCCCAGGAATTTAAAAAGTTCCCTTGTTACCGGATATCACATAATTCAGGTCTTCTAAAAATCTTTATTTTTTATGAAAATTTAATATTTAATAATAAAATTAAGGAAAAAACAATAAACAATGTTTACTCATCATTATTAATGGCGTTTAAAAAACAAAATCGAATACAGTAATAAAAACTAGTTGACGTAAGAAGGACCAATATTCTTCCTAAAGCCTCTTGGAGTGAAGTTGTTCCTGAGCATGAAGTTCATATATAAATATAATAAACCTTACATACATCAACATATAATACGCTAAGAGGGACAGAAGTGAACCCCCTCAAGTCGAGATCAAATGGATACGTTATGTCACCCACGACACCGCGGCGGGGAATTAATAATGCAGGGGGGGGCACCTGCTCCATCGCTAATAATAATCGAGCCGAGCTACAATCGATAGCTAATATTTCTATCGATAGAAAAGGGAGGGTGGGGGGATACACGTATATCTAATTACACGCCCCCCTAACCCTTCCTTCAGGGCACACGTTCGATAATGGGATTTGGTCGATTCCCCAGGGCGATGGGGGACCCGGCCCTTGTTGTAAATACAATAGCTCTCTCTCTCTTCCCCTCTCTCTCTCTGGTCGGGAACAACACAATCAATTCAACGCACCCGAATTCACAAGTGCAATAATCCTACGGTCCTATTACCGAGAAGAAGAATCGGGAGCCACCATAAACTATGGATTTGACGAGGAAATAACCAATTAAAATAAAATTGGTATTAAGCAGAGTTTTAACTAGATACTGAACATACAGGGTACAATGCTCATTAAAAGCAGACAGCTAACGATTCGCTACCGAGTAGGTATCTTGTAAATTCTAGATAGCGAGCAGTTTCTTTTTTAAATATCCTAATATTCTATAAACATAAGAGTACTAAAATCTTCCTTGGATATATTAATGCTAAATACAATTTGAAAATGCCTTTACACAATGAAACGAAAGGAGAAATGAGATCGTATTTGCGAAAAACGACTAATTTTCAAAATGTTAGTATATTGATTTGATATCAAAACTAAAGCTGTGTGCCTCACACATTCAAAGTTACATATGATGTGTGTGAATAGTTACATAGAAATGACTAGTTTCGATACTAGTAGTATACGAAATAATGACACCACATCTCACACCAGCATATAATATTCACTTAAAAGGCACAAGGGAATAAAATGATCTGACATCAACGAATTGAGCACTACGGTAATTACTAGTTCTAATCATACATTATTAATAATGTATGATAAGGTATAAAATAGTGCCTCACACCTTAGCCTCACGCCTTAGCCTCACACCTTAAGCATGGCTAATATGTAATCCCTTTGTTTTATCTTGTTTTTTATTTATTTCTTAACTTTGAATATTTTTTAAAGGAAATCCAAGATATGAAAACAAAAACAATTCCTTAATTCGTTCTTGCGACTATACACTATCCATATTAGACCTTCTTTAAAATAATCATTTGTTCTAGTTTCTGTTGATAGGATGATAGTGGAGCATGGTCCAGCAGAAGGAGCCCCTAGGCAGTTCGTAGAGGCGATTTAACCCATATATTAATAAGATAGTACAACATTCAGAATCAGGAATGAAAATATCTATGACGTACTTATTGGTACTTTTAACCCTCTAAAATTCTTGAAGAATTAATAACAAACCGAAACAAAATCTACCATACACCCAAGCTTTCCATAACCACACAATGATATGCCCCACACTCAACGCTATATATGAACAATAAAAATTAATCAATACATACTCAGCATGAAAATCAAGCCAGAAGCTCTAGACTGCGAGAAGCTAAGCAGTTAATCAAACAGCAAGCTCTGAGGGGCGCGACACCCCGCGGAGGTACAAGGCCCCACCTATCAGGAGCTCTGGATGAGATAGCCACTTCCTCCCATGTTTATATATTTAGCAACATTGTTCAGGTTAAATCTCCTCAACTGTTCTTCACGGCGGCCAATCAGTTCATTTATTCCATGACTTTTAATCCATTCCTTCTCGTCTCTCCGTTGCTATTCAAGGAATGAATACTAAAGAATTTACAATAGAACTAGTCAAACATTCTATCACTGAATATTTTTGCTAATTAATAGAAGTTAATTAAAATCTTAAAGGATACGAAGCCAGATTTAAACGATGCATAAGTACATAGCAAACCTTGATACTGTGATAACTAGCGTTAAATACAACAATTTTTGGGAACCACGTTTATCATCAAAATTAATAAATATATTTCGTCATATTAACAAGTTATGTAACAAATCATATTAGGAAACATCACAAACACAAATTTCTCATAGGGATGTACTCTTATAAAGAGAAGTTTATATATATATATATAAACAAAAACCCTCTACTTTAAAAGGCCTTTTGGAAATATTTTTTAGTGGAAAATATAAATGGTTTAAATGAAATGTGTCGGTGTAATTTTCAATTGGATATGTCACAATATAAAAAATAAGAAGTGTTTCATTCCTACTTCGCCTGTTTATTTATCAATCTTTAATCTTGTTTACTATAATTGTTAACTTTTCATTTGTTACTTTGTTGGATTTAAGCAGTAGCTCTTTGTCATTATATAATTCAATTCCCTCTGGCTTTCTACTACTTACTACATTCAACATTATTTTGTCAATATAGTACATACAGTGTTATTCTTTACCATGTGTTATTTTTATCTTTTGTATTTTTTGACCTGAAGAAGCCCCTGCAATGTCTTCATCATTTCGTTCTTTAGTTAATTATTATTTGATGTTAAGCAATTTAGCAAAATTTTTCTAGTTGATGTTACAGCCCTATTTGCTAATTCATGTAAATATGTAATGTAAATAAGTTTTAACATATTTTACAAAATGGTACATACCAATTTTTGTCTGATGTTAATCTCCTTAAAGATAAAACAATAAGAAGCCTGGCACAGCCTTGTAGATAGCAATGCGCAGGCTCCACGAAGACATAAATCTTCGGCTCTTAGTCAGTACCCAATCTTTTTTTTTGGAAAAATAGATGTTATCAACTTAAATATTGATATTTATTCAGCATCACCTTCTTTTAAGGGTCCTCTATAGCATCCCTCCTGTTCCGATCAAACACCCCACACATTGGATATAACATTATTATATACACAGAGCGATAACAATAGTGACATAGGATAAGATAAAAGACAGTTAGAGTAGAGATGAGCAACTTGTTGCCCTAGAAGTCACCTACCTAAGGCCCCCCACCGGCCCAACAACTTTTCCGATATGGAATGCCCTTGCCCTTATAATGAATTATCGAACCCTATAAGATATATCGCATCTTCTCCACCTCTCATAATCGCCCATTCCTTCATCTTACTTTCTTACCCTTTCAACTCCTCGTTTGTAGTAAGACATATTATATTATAAATAAATTCTTAAAAATGAAAAGCAAAAAAATAATTATTTTTTTTATCAAAATGTATTTTATTGTATTGTAAGAAGTATTGTATTGAAAGGTATTTCAAATTAATCCAGTGATCGTGAAAAATGTGTGACTAGCACCCGTATATATCCCTTCAGTTCAAAGTAGTATTTTTCATCTCATAATGGCTTCAAAATGAGATGAAACATATACTGGTATTATTGTAGCATATGGTATGTATTGTAGTATAGTTACTTTCAAGCAGGACATCATACCCTCTATGCTCAGTAGTTCTAAAGGAAATGAAGATTCTCTTTTTGGATGGGAATCATCAAGTAGAAATAGCTTGTAGCATTAACCAGGTTCATACTACAAGCTATTGTCTTCCAGTCTGTCCAGTCTCCGAGTCATATTTATAACAACGGTGTAGAATAAATTTACATGATACTCAAAAAATATTGTCTATAAAGCCTTAAATGTTTCTGTTCATGATACATAATAAAACCCACGCAATACTTTTGATAAATTTGGAGCAATAGTTACTACCAAATTTGATTTTGCAAATAGTATATTAATATTAATGGTAATATACGATCATGCTAATATTAATGCATGGAGAATACTAGATGTTTTACTATTCGTGTTTGCTTTTTTTAACGGTTATTTTTATAACAAATTAAAAATTAAAATTAATTATTCATACTCATACATAGTAAAATTAATTATATCGTAGAATGTAAGGGAAAAAAAGTCTAAAAAACAAAATAATTTACCTAAAACTCTTATTATAATTATCGAATACTCTATTTTAATAATAGGCAATAAAAAATGGAAGATGGAGTAGAGAGACAATACAGAGGTGACAGAACGGAGGACAGATACATAATAGATAGTCTTGTTCACAATGGGATCTGTAAAAAGGTGGGAAAGATGGATTGGGAAGGAGAGTGATCCCTCAAATCAATCAGTACACACACCTCACGTCAACGCTCTTCAATAATTTACACAACAGGCTAAACGCTATCATTAATATTTTATTGCGCGGCGCCTTTTTCCATTCACCGTCCCCCCATTATGTCGTTAAAAGGCCTAATTAGCCAAAATGTATAATTTAGCCCGCCGAGACAGTATCGCACCGATGGCTCTCTAATTTTGACAAAACATCATTGGAAATTAATAAACAGTTATCTGAGCGGGGGTAAAGAGGAATCGATATGTATCGAATATTAATTCGATTAGTGATGGTGATAGGCATTATCGCCAGCCATCAGTCATCTCTTTATTTAGCCCCTGACCAGCAGAGAGCAGACCAGAACAGAGGAGAGAGGACACAGCACAACTATTTATAGCGCACATGTTCCTTCATTAAACGGCCAATAATGGCTAATGCAGACTCTACGAACTGTGTCATAATCACTTAGCACGTTATTTGAAAGGCATAATCATTCCGACCCAACTATCGATACAATCCTAAAATAACCTTAATAACTTAAATCGATAGTAAAAATAACCTTAAACATTCGTCTAATTTAATTGAGGAGCGCTGTAGAGATCCAAATCTTAAAAAAAATTGGGGGAAAAAACAAAGCAAATCGTAGAGGTTTTGCAACGAATCTAAAATATGACCCTGTGGTTTGCTATTTTCGGGAAATCTAGTAAAACTAATGAAAGATTTCAGGATATCAATCAATTAATCCCTAAGTCAAGAAATAATTGCTTCCAAAATCGCATCCATAACTAATCTACAACCTTCTGATTCGCCATATCAAAAAAGGAACGACCTGGGATGATACAGTAGAAGGGGAGATAACAGATGAGGGATGACAGAGGTCTCTATATTCTCTATACCTCTCTCTATTCGCTCAGCTCTAGTCACTTGGCTCTGTTATTACAATATATGTCTTTATCCTCACCCCCCCCCCTCTGTGATAGGGGTATAAATATATCAATCAGCAATACATATTTGTCGTGTTGAGTCATCATGAAATATATCAAAATTTACACCTAACAATACCAAAGGTCCAAGATCCGTTACAAAAGAAACAGGATATTTCATATAAGAAAAACTTCACGCTATTCCAGGAAACCAATTTTGCCACATCCAGCAATATCATAAGAAATATTCGCGGCATTTTAACGATTTCCTTCCTGAACCTGGCGATAAATATATAAAAATATATATTAGTAATCTGTTATATCATTCGTTTATTTCTCAGAAACATCTCAAAGAGGCTGCGCTACGCTAAAAAATAATCACTAAAAAAAATATTTAAAAAATGAGGAGGTAAAAAAGATGGCAATTAACATCTTACATCATAAAAGGATATTGGATTGTATACAAAAATCAAAAATGTATCGACAAGGTTTTTTGTATCCTTAAAATAATTAATCTTAAAATGTGCGGGCCCAATGCATAAGACCAACAAACAAGAAGAGAAAAAAAACGTTAATGTTGGCAAGTTAAAATATTTACTGGAATTTACCGTAAGTTCAAAAGCAATGTTCTGCCTTGAAAGCAAAGCAGAATTTATCCAGAATTTCAGCTGATTTGAAGAAATCAGAAAAATAAATATATATGTAAAACCACGTATAAAAGTTTATGATATTATTAAAATTAAAAAGAAGTTTGAAAACTTTAAAAAAATATGCAACGTAAAAATTACATTATACATATATGAATCTCCAATTGTCTGTTGCATTTAAACAACAAAAACAATTCATATTCCTAAATGAAAAGGTTATAATTAAATTGGTTAATGGACTGGAAGTCAAAACGTTTCTTGGAACCTGAAACTTTAAAAGAAATTACCAACATTGGCAGGTAATTAGCTAACATAGGCTTATATTATAGTACTATAATTTCTTCCGAATAACAGTCGAAGAGAAATGAAAAAAAGAACAGCCGGAAGAGAAGGATAGCGGTTAGGGAATTGGAATGGTAATCAGAAATGCAAAATAAAGATGAGGAGCGATGGATCAAGATGGCAATAATGAGGGGAAATTGCCGCTCCGACTTGGGATAGCTACAATCTCCCAGGATACTACTACTCACAATAGTTAAAAGCTGTTCTTAGCCGCTCTGAAAAATGGACCATCGGCTAATCCAATAAACGGTCCGTAACAATTTGGCCTTATTAAATTCACTACTACATCAACTTCCTCTCATTCAGTTGATCAATGGTTTATGTCTTCCGTGTCTTGGAAATATCTGAATAAAACAAAAATTCCCCCAATAGCGATTTAAAAAAAATAAAATAAAGTCGATACATAGAACTAGCAGAACAAGAGGAAGACAGCCACATACAAACAATAGCCACGCGTATTATTGTTTAAAAATGAATTTCTCGTGAATAGAAAGTTACAACCAGTTGCCATGACATATTGTATGAATTCGTACTGATTCAGGTATCATCAGAAGGAAATAGAGGTGAATTTTAAAACCCCTATACTAAGGGTTCGGGATTTCTATGACGATTGGGGATGATCACAAAACTAGTGCTGTCTAAAAGAAAATAAATGCACAGAAATGACTGTTAAAATATATGATTACAAATGCTATAAGAATTAAGAATGCATATAGGTTCCTCACAATCTCTTCATCTAACAAATCAACTTTGTATCGGATGATAGACCAGACTAATTTAGCTTTTATCAAATAGTGGTCAGAGCCACAATCAGCTCCTCTAGACACTCTAATCATGTACATCTATTGAGGTCACCTGCCTTGTTATCATCAAATCTATAATCGACTTTAGGTTTTTTGTATCTTGATGCCATGTGAATCGATGTGAATGTTGGAAGAATGTGTTTGTCACCCGCAGATTATATTGAGAGCTAATTTCTATTAACCATCACCGTTGTCATTCCTGGTTGATTCCTACAACCATGCTTTACTCTTCAGCTCCCACTCTTGCATTTAAATCTCCCATCAAAAGTAGTTCTTTTCTTGGTGGAATCTTATCTAAAATTTCCCCAAAATTTTCTTTTTCGTGGTTCTTTGCGTCATTATTTGGAGCATAAGCTCCTATTACCACAACTTCTCTCCCATATAAAATTAAATCCATTTTAATCATCCTTTCACTAATACAATCCCATCCTTTGATTTTTTTATTTTAAAACCTTCGTTATTAAGACGGAGACACCGGGCTTGGCTCTTGTGCTCCTGTCAGCTCCACTCCACATGTGTACACAGTTCCCCATGATCTCTTCACCGTTACCTTTCTCCTTCGTCTCAGTCAGTACTATAACATCTATATTGTATCTCTTTAATTCTACTGGTACACTGTACATTTTCGTTGATATGCCCTGAACATTCCAACATCCAAAAGTGTTTATCCTTAAACGTGTTCCATGTCTTCGCCAATTTGTCCGTCCATATATCCTAGGCATTTTATTTGTTTTTTTTGCATTGTACATTTTTTACAATGAGGGAGGACCAGGCCCCCTCATTAACCCCCAACCTGGAGGACCAGAGTGAATTGTCCACGACAGCTTATTCGTTGGACTTATCCACTTATTTCGCTGCTGACCTTCATACCTGAAGGCCGTTCCATGGGTTTCACGGGTTGTTTACCTTTTTAAAATGACTACAACTTCTAAATACCTGCCAACGATTCGCTTACCAATTACTTTTTTTTCACTGGTAAGTTTAATGGTCGACTGCTATGTATATGATAGCATAGAAAATCAAAATATAGTACATATTTTTCATTCTGAAAGCCGTTCTAGCACAGAGTTCTGAAACAGGTCTTGGATTCTTTAGAGCTCAGCCAGCAAGTGTGGTTCAAACTTAGTTAGTTCCCGGAATAAACTATATTCCAAAGACTACATTCTGATATCCAGTTATTTAGTTTTGGGTTCAAATTGTTTAGATTAACTGTGCAATGATACAGTTAGCCAGTTTTCGGATTGTTCACATCCCAACAACTAACAATCTGAGGGAGAAGAGAGAGGAGACTAGGGATAATAGCGAAGACCAAGACGGACCCGGGAGCTGACAAATCCGCAAGGTTTTGGAGGCAGGTAGCCTCAGCTACTACCCGAGTGGTCCACCTCCGCCCCAATCCATCCCCAACCCGATGTTTTCGGCTACGGAACCTCCCTGTCTCCACTTCTCTTATTTATATATAACCTTTTTGCTGGATCCCTTCTTTCTCCTCATTCGGGCACAATACTTGAAACATTAAACGCACGAGTGAATCGCTCTTCAGTTCCATCGGCCAATCACCTACTTGCTCATTCACAGACGGCTCCAACAACGTTATCTAGGCTACCACAATAATTTCAAGAACCGAGACCAAGGAATATTGTTACGAAGTTGTACATTCCTAGGAAAGTATTAATATTAATAATAATTGTATTTAACTAAGGAAGAAACAAAAAATATATAAAAGAATTCCCAGAGGAAGGAATTGTCCGACCGTGGCAACTCATTATTTGGTTTGCCGTGGAGTTGGAGTTGATAAAGCGGGCAAACAAGCGCTCGGTACTTCCTGGATGTGTTCTATTTACAGGGCTAACGATAAACACCCACCCCCTCGAAAAAAACAACTGATTCCACGCAATTCGGTAATCTAACAGGAACTAACACTACCTATCGGCGGAACTCGGTAGCCAATTCCCACACGAAGAAGAAGAACTTAGAGAGAAGAGACAAGGCTATTCTCTACATTCTACGAACAGGTCTCCTTAAAAATAATTTTACTTTTATTATAACTAATGTTTAAAATAAGATAATGCCTAATTTTCGCGGATGAAGCAGGCAGTCTCCAACTAAAGGATATGCATTGATAAAACTAATCAAAATATATAAGGATGAATTTTCCATTTTTATCTTGAAGGCGTTATACAAATTACCTTATTAATATTAAAGAATAAAATATTAGGAATCCAGGTTACAAGATGTTTCCAACACGAGCTGGCTCATACATCTTGCCTCTATTCAGTAGAACTCATTATAAGTATGAATTAAAGGAGCATGCATATTAATGCAATGTGTGTTTGTTTGCATACACAGTACAAAAAACCTGTCAATGGTGTGAAATTCGCAGATTATTATCAGATTTTATGAAGTAACCCAATTCTCCCATGCCACCGTAATATCTCTAATTTAATGCCTCAAGTAATAATCGGAATTTACATATATGTATACATAAATAAATATGAGAGACAGAGAAAGCCATAATAATAACCAATTGGGCAAAGCCATCAGCCCCACCATAAACTTCCAACAAGCCGTGACATCATACAGGAAATTGCTATGACGCCATGACTTCACCATTCGGATCTATCCAGCATCGAGGTCCGTAGGAATCGACCCGTGTAAGGAGTGAGGAATTGCCGAGGGATGTCGAAAAGCTATTATCTCTCTGAGTGGTGAAGAACGTAATGTAGGGATCAGTGGCTCTTCGGCACTTGTTAATGCCCAGCGATCATTCAGAACGGTGCGGACAGAGTTGGTCACTCAGGCGTCAGGCATATTTGTGACGACTTTGAGTAGAGGTCCTTGGCGGTGATCCGGAAAGACTCGAGCCAAGAAAGCGCACGTCTGCAGCTCTAGACCTGCTTGATAAGCGATTTGGTCCTTCTAGCACGAAACGTTAAAATATTTTAAGAGAACAATATATAACTGTATCTAGGCTATTCATATTATCAGATTTTAATTAAATACATTCCAATTCAGTATTAACAGTATCAACGAATACTATAAAAACTGTTCATCTCAATGAATTTACTTTCCACTTCGAATGAATCATATGAATGACGAAATAAGTCAGATGTCATGTAACAACCGAACTAGATACTATTAAGTAACGTTATAAAGTAACTGTTCCAGATGAACGATAGATATAAAACGGAACTGTAAGCAAGGAAGGGGTAAGAGATGATACATTGGAAAGGGAGTGACTAATAAGTGAAGAGAGAGAAGAGAGGAAGGAGAGGAGATAATGACAGGTTTCACCAACAGCCTGGTTTATCTATCGCCAGGTCAACCTTCCGCCTCATCTTACGCAACTTTAGCTTTACCTTTTGTTATCATTATCATTATTATTATTAATATAATATAGTTTGTAATCTATAAATGAACATATACACTGTCATATATCAGTTTTTTTCATTGAGAATATTCCATTCTCCAAAAAAAGATCCGTAACACAGATAAAATGGCCGGTGGATCTGACCCCTGACTGTAAAGTCAGTAAACAATAATTTAAAAATGTAAGGAATAACGGCTATTAATAATAAGAATAATGATTTAGAACCCTATTACAAGTGTTCAGTTTGTACACATACAGAAATTATTATTAAAATAACGTAAAGATTTAGAAAATTTGATTTGAACGAAAAATAGTTACAAATAAGAACAATTCAACGAGCTTATAGCTTAAAATATAACAAGCAAATTTATTGAAAAACTCGATTAGCTTGCTCCTTTAATGTTTGGGGTATTTTAATTAATTATACAAATTAAACTGAAAAAAAGTCGAATTTACTTCGAGAATCAATTCTCTTAAATCCAAAGTAGTCACATAAAATATGAACTAAGCAATGTTAGTGGTATTTTTTCCCATTGCCTAACACCCAAAAACCAAAAAAATTAAAAATAAATAAATTAAAAAACATAACAGTTTATTATAATAAAGTTATAAAAGCTGAGATAAAGCCAATACCATTCGGAAATTCAATAGTGTTACAAAACAAAAACATTACAGTACTTTTTATTAAATTAACAACGATCAGGTAAAAAAACAAATGAAAAGATTTTTAACATTGAATTTAACCAGAACAAAAAAAATATATTTCTTTTAGAAATCAGAAAAAGGATGGTTAGCAAAATTTAAAATATATGAATCTCAAATTTTTACTTCCTAAGATCTGTATGGATCAAAAGAGACGTAAGGTTTCCCATACTTCAGCGTAATAATGTATCATTAAGTAATAAAATGAGTGAGACCCACATTTTCGGTTAGGGCCGTAAATTTAATACATATATTACTACAGTTGAAATGAGGTTAAAAAAAAAACAAAAAACAAAAAACAAATACAGAACTTTAGGTTTATGGTCAATAAGAAAAAATATATAATGAAAAAATAAAACGAGTAGGTGACCTGAGACGGAATTAAGGTTGGAGTGAATGTAGCGATGTAGCGATGTACCGTCTGGCTCGGGTCTTCGCGTTATTATCAGAAAATTAAAAAATCTTAGATGGGACTTTTCCTTTCTAGGCCTTAACGTATAAGTTGCACCAAACATATTTCCTGAAGAATGTGGACAGATATAGAAGTGAAATAAAATGCTACACATGAGCAAGAGAAAGGTTGAGGATGGCGGTTCGTTGAAGAGCTGTCAGGTGGCGCCTAATTACCTAATACATTAGAGAAGATGGCTATATCGCCTATCGCCTTCACCACGAGGAAAAAATAAATAAATTAGTTCTTCTTTTCTCCGACAGAGCTAATGAATCTACCGAAGCAAATTAACCGAGAAAAAAAGGAGTGGCAATTACTGTGTGTAAGAATATCCAGAATACAAACAGACATTTTACATGGCGTCCTTTCCAATTCATTATTCCACACCACGTCACTTTCATTCATACCGTCAATATTCATCCGTTATGCATCGCCGTGATGAATGTAAAATCACCGATAGCCAATCCAAATATACTTATGCTCGTGTAGTAGAGACAGCACTCTGACTAACTACAATCAATTGATCCCGCTAAACAGAAGCAGGTTGAGACTTAGCGAAGAGCAGTGAACAGTGAACAGTGAACATATTGTACAAACAGTGAATGAAGACGAAGAGAACAACAAGATGGAGCAAACATTGTTATCTTTATGAGCGAGGCATCCGCAAACATCACATCAAAAGGCGGGCTAATAAATGGCGCTTCTCAACTAAACCACCTCTCCTAATTTTTTTACACGATTCGGAATCCTTTACAGTAAACTTATATTCTTCTAAAAATAATGTTTCTCACTGCTGAAAGTTTTTTTGTATAATTTTTTTTCTTTCATTGTATATGTGATTCTTTATAGATAAATTTAAATTTGTCTATTAAGTTTTTGAATTTGAGACTAGTCTGTTTGGTACAGCATATTACTTATGTGAATTGTAACAAATTATATTAGAAATAAATAAAATAATAAAATACATTGTTTTGAAAAACAGATGTGAACTTTTTTTTTTTATTGCTATGACATCTGATTTTGTTTTGCAATAAATTTTTGGCAGAATTTCTCCTAAGTAAAACCAATCATGAATGTCTCAAATTTATAAAACGGCTCTTTGGGCTAAAAATGTTCGAGTTTGAGGGATTGGGGTTAGTTTTAGGCAATTCGAGTTATCGAGGTATTTCTTAGTAAGATAATGTACTCGCCTTTTATATCATATTCCGTTCTTATATGTATATTCTAGAAAGTAATTCATACATTTAAAAGGGTTTTTTTACAATTGAAAAAGATATAGATATAGAAATATAGTTTAATTAAATGTCAAAAATGATCTAAGCAGAGTATAAGAAAAAGCTAATTTAGTTGTAATCATACGAGTTATACGGACACGCGGGGTTAAGCTGGAGGCCACAAAAATTCTAAAATCCTAACAATCCAAAGCTATAAAAAATCTGTCTCTAATTTCGTCATAAACAAAATAACCTATTTTAACCTTCAAAATGCCTTATGGCTGGATATTATGTTCTAAATGGATATTTACTTTTTACTTATAGAGGGTTTCCCTAACTTAGGGGATTTCTTCAACTTAATTTGATGACAAAATTTCTTTCTAGGTCTGTCTGAACAGTCATTTCTACATTAATACCGTCTTCCTCACGTCTGATCATTCAGATAATCATAGTACAGTATATAATTACTATATGGTATAATTACTGATAGAAGGTATTTAATCACAAATAATTCAGTACACTACAAACCGTGTAAAAGGAATAAAATAAAGGAATATAATCTCTAAATGTAGCATTGTCGTTATCATGCCAACAATGATGGATATGCCTTATTCAATCTATTTTCATGTGAATGACTTGTAGTTACTTGTAGCTTTGTTTCACTTGTTAATTATAATAAATAGAAAATATAAAGATATTCATAATTAAATCATCAAATATAAGAGGAAATTCTATCAATGTTAGAATGAGAATGATTTTTTTTTGTTAAATTGATATTTTATGTTTAATATTAGCTATAACCCGACAGCTTTCAATATAAATATATATTGAATATTCTCTCTCACTCTCTCTCTCTCTCTCTCTCTCTATATATATATATATATATATATATATATATATATATATATATATATATATATATATATATATATATATATATACAACAGGGTGTCCCATTTCAAGTAGATCAAACGTTTTTAACTTTTAAACAAAACAACAGTCAGAAAAACGATTCAGGTAAAAGATGTAGTTACTCAGGCCTAGTTTGAAGAAATATAAAAACATTTTTTGGTTTTTCACTATAAATGGTCAATATCGACCTTCAAACAATGTAGTTTCCTCTTGACCCCCATTTATTTTTAATTTTTCTGAAATGTACAATACAAAACATCAACATTTATAAAATATTAACAGTGGCTGGAAAATGTAGAAAATTAAAAATTGTTTCTATAAAAATGTCGAAACAGAAGGTTTTTAAATGTCCAGACATTTTCTGAAAGATTCAAAATACCTTGATTAGTAAGTTATTACGACTAAAAACTCTTAAATAAAATAACTTAATGCTACATTACGTTTCCTTGTAAAGGAGGTATACTAAAGTAGTGAACTTTGAATGCTTTTTCTACTTAAATTATGAAAGATAGAAAAAAAAATGTTACATACATTTTTTCCATGTTTTGTAGATTTCAGAAAAATATAAGTAAATGGGGGTCAAGGGGAAACTACATTGTTTGAAGGTCGATATCGACCATTTAAAGCGGAAAAAAAACAAAAAATTTTCATTTCTTCAAACTAGGCCTGAATAACTACAACTTTTACCTGAATCGTTTTTCTGAATTTTGTTTCGTTTAAAAGTTAAAAACGTTTGATCCACTTGAAATGGGACACCCTTATATATATATATATATATATATATATATATATATAATTGATTCCTGAGGAGTAGCTAGAGGACAGGAGAGACAGACTCCTGGACAGATGAAGATAATCAGAGGGAATAATGGGCGTGCCGGAGTTATTAACTAAGCTCTGCTCTGATTGGTCCTCGCAGATCGATGGATTCATAACAGATTAAATGGCCGAATTAATTACCTGCTATCGCTGAGTACTCTGAGTGGACTCCTCCCTTCTCTCAGTACTGTGTATGTGTACTCATGTACTGTACTGTGTACTGCATACTGAACTGTCCGTACTGTGCAGTATAGTGAGTGGACTACTGGCTACAGTCGTCCGATTCTCTATCGGCTACTTCAAACGTAGCATGCTAAATCCTTCATCATGCTATCTATATATTTACTACGACACCTCAATATAAGAGCGATGTACGACTAATAATAACAATAATAATAATGACAAAGCTTGAAACAGTGACTTGACTCTCGGACATAAATATGTTTCATCGACTTAATTCATTCTCTCATGGAGTAATGGTAACAAATAAAAAATTAAAAAATTGACCCAGCATTGTATCCCACCACCAGTGTAAGGCATCATTACATTTTAAGTCATATTATTGATGTTCATGCGGTAAAATAAATGCAAATTCAATCAGGTTATAATGCACAAACATAAATAATGATGATGAAACTTTCCATTAATAGAAGTCATTTAACCTCAATATTGCAACTTATGGCCAACCTATTTAGTAAGTAACTAACACGTATATAACACAAGTCTCCACTTATTTTAGATCTGGAGTTAGATTAAAATCTGGATTACAGGGACAGTATTGAGCAAAAATAATGAAATCGAAATGGCCGAGGGACGAGGAGCCAGCTCTGGTCAAGAGCATAACCTCATCACCTCTCTTCCCTCTTCTTTGTCTCATCCTCTTAGCTCGGATTAAAACTCTAATCCACCCAGATATTCCTCAATTGCTCTGGTCTACCGTGTCCGGCTACTTATATCCGCCCTTCGATGGCTTCCTTGCCCTTTGGTATTAGAAAGACCTCAGATAGCCGTATCCTTGCTTCCTCAGGGTATCTCTTTGGGGGAAATAAAAATTTACTAATAAAGAAAATTATTAAAAAGGAATGGTGGTACAAGTTAGTGTAACGGAGGGGAATGAAATCTTTGACTTAGGACTTTTCTGAATTAAAAATTAGGCCAACAACATAAAAAAAACAAAAAACTTTAAAACAATCAACAGACTAATTTTCATCAAGAAAAAAATTCTATCCGACCAAAAAAGAATGACACAAAAAGACAAATAAAATACAGTATGTTTTAGTACGATAAAAGAAAAATTTATATTTCTATCATTACTAACTGTAAAAATACACACACTTAAAATAAGGGCACTGATCTAGTACAAATGTTTTTGTTTTGTTTTTACCGATTTTTAACAACTCGGTTGTTTTACGTCTCTAAAAGGTCTCGCCATAGATGTCCTTCCATCCAGTCTCCACCGCTAATACACCTAGCTGTCATGCTCTCCTCTACGTCCTGCAACCATCTTTTTTTGGGTCGTCCTCTTTTCCTCCTTTCCGTAGGGCAATATTCGGAGATTATTTTTGGCCATCGGTCCTCTGCCATTATTTTTAAGTGGCCATACCATTTTAACCTCCTTGTTTCTACTGCGAAGAGTATCGTTGTTTCCTGATCAACCAATTGCCTAACTGTTCTATTAGGACGTGCTGAATTCTGGAAATAGCACTACAGCGTCTCCAGATGTCCATCTCCACGGCCAACAAATTTGTTCCTTCCTTTTTCGTAATCGTCTACGTTTCGGATCCATAGAGGAGAACACTTTCGACCAACGAATGGAACATCAATTTTTTTTTTTTTGAGGTTAACCTATTTGCTCCACAGAACAGAGGTAAGACACCCAATAATTTTTCTGCCTTTTACAATTGTATCTGTCATATCTTTATTGGAGCTTCCATCGTCTGTCAGCCATCTTCCTAGATATTTGCATTCATGGGTTTTTCCAATTTTCGAGGGATAAGGTTGTATTCGCATGTACTCTGTTTTCTTCCTGTTCATTTCCAGACCCCAAGCAGCATATTCCTCCTGAAGTTTTCTTAGCATGTAGCTGGAATCTTCATTATTACTTGTGACTATCACCTGGTCATTAGCAAATTGTAAGTTGTAGAGGACTTTATTACTAATTTGTATACCCATTCCCCTGCACTTCCTCCTCAAAGTTCTTAGGACATCTTCAACATATAGGTTGAGTAAAAGAGGGGATAGAGAACATCCTTGTTTGAGACCTTTAGTGATAGCGATGTGGTCTGTCAGTCCATTCCTCAGTTTTATCCTAGCTTTGTATAAATGTAAATTTCAAATTGTCTGCCTATTGTAAGAAGAGTAGAAATTAATTCAATTAAATCGGATCGTAAATGAAAAAAAAACTAATTCTACCTCTACCCGAGTCAATAAGTCGTTAATGTACTGTATCAACACTAATTAGAAATAATTAAAATGACATACTTAAGATATGAGATGCAAGGAATCAAGAATTACAATAATGTATTAGTGTTTCCAATAAAAAAAATAGTCTCGGTCCCGTACGATTGTTAATTATTGAGAAGAGAAACATTAAAACGGTGAAGAAATAGAAAATTATTTAAGCCAGCCACATACAATTCAACTGTTTTTTTAAGGCATTCGACAACACAGTCTAAGTAATTTATTTTATTCTTTCCTAATTAAGCACTGAAATATAAATTTTTATTAACATTCCCAAGTTTTAAAATACGCGGTAGTTTTGACTGCTTCTATTCAAACATCTCACAACCACTGCTCAACAAACCCTCTAATGTACATTATGCTATTGGTAATCACCATTAAAATATGATTTTTTAAAAAAACATTTTCAAATTGTAAAATGCGATAATTCGTAGTATTTCTGCTGATACACATCACCACCGACACTTAACCCATTCTAATTTTTATTTTCTTAAAAAACAAATCAACTTTAACAATCTCATTATTTTTACGTTTATCATCATTTTTGAGTTTTGATACGCATGTGTTTGTTTATGATGTATTTCGAACACAACGTGTCACGACCACCTCTCTATTATCATCAATAATTTAATTTGTTCTCCTTAATATTCCCATAGTCCATCACAACACCCCTAGGATTACGAGAGAAAAAACGAGCGAACAGCGAACAGAAATCAGAAAGACGACCCTACAGAAGAAACAAATGAGAGAGAGAGCTAGAGGAGACAAGCAATTAGGAGTCAACTATTAATGAGCCTCTCCTCATCATTAGCCAGCTAAAAAATAGTCTTGATACCACTACATGTCTCGCCTCTCCGCGATCCGATACTACAACATCAGTTCCACATGTCACTATTCCACGCTAGTACTAACAACAAGTATACTAAGGTACATCATCCATGTTTATTCCTTATAAGAGAATGTTTTAATTAAAACACAATGATGCACGTTTATGAAAAGGCAAATTATATTATAAAAACCTATACCAGTACGATCCACGGAGGGATGGGATCCAGCATAGAGTAGGGGCAACACAAAATTATTATATAAAGGCATATAATTAAAAATACCTGATGTGCCCACCCACGCGGCTTTCCTTATTGTTTAAATTTAAAGCCCACGTGATCAGATTATATTTGCAACCGTACAAGTGACAGGAGATGAAGCGATTTCGAATTATGAAATAATTAAATGAAGGTGATATAGTATCGATAATGGTTTATAAAACAAATTTACCGACTTGTTCAAAGAAGTAAAAAGCGGGTATTAAGGAAAATATCACGACAACTGAGGTCAAAAGGAAAGAAACCAAAATTATTTAAATACCTTATAAACCTAGCAATCATCTGTGGTCTTTCAGAGAGAGAAAAAAAGAGGAGGAGAACAAGAAACAGCTAGAAATGGAGGATTCATATAAGGACGTATAAAGCGGAGAAACAGGAACCTGAGAGTCTCCAATAGCAAACCCTCAGCTAATAAGAACACTAGTGATAAAATTCTAAAAAAATATAAATGCATTTCAGCTATTAGTTCGATTTAATTTATTTAGTATTTTATAATATATAATTTAATTTATTTATATATATATATTTTTTTAAATTCGGTATATTGATGTTAAAGTAGTTAACGCTTTCTCTCTATAAACTAAAATTTATACAAAGAGTTGATCGTTTATCGGTTTATTGGTACTAATTCTTAAGAAAATGGTTGCAGTAGTCTCGGAGAACATAACAGATTTTTTTTTTGTTCTCAAAATCCCTAGAATTATTTTTTGTTGGTCGATTGCAAACTTTCATGAAATGTCTCCTAATTTATAATTTTACGAGTGAGGAATCCTTACAACATCTATTTGGAAAGTAAGACCTATACATATTCTACATTGATAACTCGAGGATGCGAAAAACATATTTTATTGATATCCTTATCACCTATCAGATAAATAAGACATACACACTCAGATTCTCTCATCCCCGAGCTATTTTAATTGATACTTATATAAACCCCGGGTTTCGATATCAACGCCATATAGCAATCGAGCCACTCCTGATAGTGGAGGTTATCTGCAAAGGATACATGATACGAATACATAAATTCCCCGAGGTCCCAATCTGTCATTGGAGATAAGATTCCCCCTTATCAGTGATCTGGTGTTGATGACTTCATTTCGGAACCTTCTCGGAAGAAATGAAAACGCTATCTGCGATCCAATTATCTCGGTTCACGCAAGAGCGAAGAGGGAAAAAATAAAATAAAAAATAATGAAGAATCGAATGAGCGAAAAAAACAAGCGGATATATATATATATATAATGTATATAAATATAAATAAGAAAGATAAAATGAGACGGCTGACAGAGCGGCTCGTTCAGTTATAATTAATTATTAATATTTAGATGAAAATAGCTTCATCCTCGGTTTTTTATCTGCATCTGCATAATATTGCAGCGGCTTACCTCCACGCCGCTACGAACAAGGATAAAAAAACAAACATTATCCCTCATCTTTATTTATCTGTCTACAATGTTGTCTCTCTTTATTTCAACGAAATAGATTTTTAAAAAATACTTTATTCCTGTAGTTTTGTCAGAATTCCGGATATATTAAATATATGGAAATATTTATCAAAGTTTACGACGGTATTATAATACAACAAGTAAATATTATGAAACATGAATAATGGCAAAAGATAAAATGATAAAACGGTATATGGCTAAGCAAAGTTGTTGTAATAGAAAACAAAACAAGTGACAAAAAATGTATCTTAAATAATTTAAGGATGTTTGATAGTCGATTTCTTGGACACAACAACTTAGATTATACTAACTTACAATGTAGTCAAAAAAATGTTTCTTTAGAAGAGGTGTCCAAAACTCGAACATCCAAGCAAGATTGGACCGAAAATAAAATTTTAAAAACTATTTAAACAGACAAAGCGTATAAAAACTATTTAAATATAAGGTCAAATTCGAAAAAAATAGCATGTGTGTATTACGAACATTAAACGCAGGTAAAGTTTCTACATTGAAGATGTTTCTCTGATTCTCCAAAGCACAGCAGAGAAATCATCTATTGAGTTTCTTAGTTTGGTCTAAAATATTATTTGGGATGATAGAGATCAACTACTACAATCACTGATGTATTGTCTCTCTTTCAATCTGAATGTAGCAACATGTTTTGATTAATTGTGTAAATATTAGCACTCTTCGCACACTGAGGTACTGTGATTATGTGATCTCTTAAATTGAATTTCTTAGTTCGCATATTTCTGATAACAATTATTTTACACTACTAAAATAATTATATAGACTAGTATTTAAAAAAAAGAGGCAAAATGTGGCCTTTGCGCCCGGTATATAAAGTACCTCTAATAAACCAATTCGAAAACCCATCCAAAAGTTCTTTTGATTTATTCCTCCCAGTTCCTCATCTTTAAACCTCCAGGTTCAAAATATGAATTTTGTTTATTAATTTTGTTTCGTTTGTGAAAGCTCTCGAAATTTAATCTGCATAAGCGCCGAATTTAAATTCCAAATCAATTTCGATTTGGACACTATTACTAATTCAACCAGTTCCCAACGGTATGCATATTTAAATTTAAGTTAAAATACATTCCAAAAAAAAAATCGGGACCGTGTAATTTAAAATTTACCAGTCACGTTCCAAAGGTCGAAAATCTGATACATATTTATCGATCCGAAGGAGAAATCAAAGGAATAGAGGCGAGGAGATTGGGGAGAATGAAATAAGAAGGAATACGGAGGATGAGGGACGGGGGGAGGGGGAGAATAAATGACAAAAAATAAATAAAATATATAATGCTAAGGACACGCCTCGGAGCCTAATGATATTCAAATCCTCCAATCGAGAGCTATCGTTCCGGATTAGGACGGGACTAATACCGTGTCCTGGCTGAGGGGTCGGGGAGGCGAAATATGGTAATGACAACCTGAGGGATCCGTATATATGTAGTCGGAAAGAGGAGGAGAGATGGAGAACAAATGGAAGAAGAATTAAGGAGAGGATAAAAAAAAAAGGAAGGTACAAACAGGTCCTGGGAGTCCTTATTTAGCGACGGTGCTGTGCCTATATCAATGAAACGGGCCACCACCAACCGCTCATAGCCGCACCTCACCGCTATCGAGAACCGAAGAGCATATTTGAACATTTTTCTCATATTGACATAACATCGAAGTCAGAGCTACATTATTGTACACAAAAGAGTAGAATACTGTTGGCTGAAGATGTGGAAACTATAATTTAATACATAAACGTTGATGAATGCAGGTGAGGAAATAAGGGTGGAAGTAAATTCGGATAAGACTAAGTATATGGTTAGTAGCGGAAAAGGGAGAAATTTTGGTCATATAGTTGTAGGAGTGAAGAAGTTTAAGTACTTAGGGTCACTGGTAACTAGAAAACTAAATCCAAGAGGAAATGAAGGCGCGACTGAAGATAGGAAATGCTAGTAATTATTCGGTCTCGACATTACCAAGCTCTCGTTTTTATGGCATGTGAAACTTGGCCGGTAACGCTGAAGGATGAAAAATGTCTTCAGGTATTCCAAAATAACGTGTTGCGTAGAACATTCAGACCAAAAAAGGATGGTACCACTGGAGAATAAAGGAAATTACACAATGCGAAATTGCGTAGCATGCATCCGGTAAATATTATCGAAGTGATAGCATCCCGAAGATTAAAATGGGCCTGTAAAGTTGCTGGGCTTAGTTACGAACGAATTCCTAAGATGTTATTAAGAGCTGTGCCGACTTGGAAGAGTGTGAGGAGTCGACCGAGGCGTAGGTGGGAGGATTGGGTTAGGAGTAATCTGGCAGATTTGGTTTAGGTATTGCTTCGTGGATAGAAGTTTGTAAGCAAATACTGGTATGGTGGTGTCGGCATCGAGCCTTCGGGTTCGCTAACCCTTATTATTATATTAAAGAGTACAATAGTTATAAACAAAGTTAAATACCTGAAATGACTGCTCTCGAAAACGTTTTTTATTAAACAATCCATTATAACTGATTAGACAAGTACTCACCTGCAACAAAAAATAAAAATTAGTTTAGTACATCAATCAATATAAATTAAAAAAGCGCATTAAAGTTTAAAAATAATTTCTAATGAATCAACATACTATTTTATCAAAATGAATTTTAAAAACCTTGCCCCACCCAATGTAGAATCATACTTCGAAAACTAGGCTGTACTGGAAAACTTTTAAAACAATGATAAAAAAAACTTGAAAAAATTATGAAGCAAAAAGACAAACATTATAAGAATGATACAAAGCCTATATCGTCATATTCACCAATACCGTTCACTAAAGTGATATTTCATATTGTTTAATTAAATATTCTTTATAAAATTTGCAATTTGAAGTTCGCTAATATTTATATTCGCACCAAACTGTGGCTGAATATTCACTGATAATATAAGTGAGACATAACAAAAAATAATATAAAAAATAAAACACGTGTCATAGAGAAAATAGAGCAGATCAGAAGAATGGATATGAAACAATTGTAAGAAAATAAAATAAAATATCAAATTATAGTAAACATTCTTCCTAAAATGTAAACATTAAATTCCGATATACAGTGCATCCCTTCTGAAATGATGGGACATGACATTTATTAAAGCTGTGTCAAATTCTATTCTATATAGCCTAATATTACTCCATACTATTTCATAACTAAGTACTATTTGTTTATTCTAGTTAATACTTGAATACATAGCTGCAAGTAAAAATAACGTGAATCCTTATTATTTACTAGCCTTGGATAGTAACTCAAACGAATAAATAAAAGAGGAAAAAATGCAGGGTATTCTTTAAATCTGATCTCGCATTTCTGCACACAGGCACACATCGGTAAATTAAAAAGGGCATGAAAAAGAAAAAGAGAGGGACACACATAGAAGTGACAGCGGAAAATAGAAAAAGGAAGGAGAAAATAGAAAAGGAAAAAAAAGGAGGGAGTTGGAAGCGACAGAGCTCACCCCAGCCCAGGAAATTTAATTAGCCTCACCTCCCGGGGCATAAAGACTACACTTTACGGCCTCGGTAATTCCACGCCCTACCCTCATCCCTATCCTCCCTCTCTCTATCCGACTTGTTATTTTGGTTGTTTTTCTCCAGTCTCCGATATATATTTAGGCATCTCATCACCATCGTTGGCCATGGGGGGGGGGGGTCAAGGGAGAGGAAAATATAAAGGCAAATACTATAAAATGCCTGTAGTCCATGAAATGAGAGAGAGAGAGAGAGAGAGAGAGAGAGAGAGAGAGGGAGAGAGAGAGAGAGAGAGAGAGAGAGAGAGAGAGAGAGAGAGAGAGAGAGAGAGAGACAGAGAGAGAGAGTGAGAGAGAGAGAGAGAGAGAGAGAGAGAGAGAGAGAGAGAGAGTGAGAGAGAGAGTGAGAGAGAGAGAGAGAGAGAGAGAGAGAGAGAGAGAGAGAGACGAAGAAGACAGTTGCCAGAAAGGAGAGAAGAGAGATGACAAGGGAGAGATAATTTATTTGCCCCTAGACTAGAGCCAACCGCCACTTTGGCAGCACCTCTCCGACCAGGAGTTGAGTAATGGGCACCGGTACCGGTACCAGAACCTTCCTCCAAAGGGTCGTCTCCAACAACAAAGGGCTACTCCTTCACCAATTGATATTCACTCCTCCCTTTAATGTATATGTAACCTAACCTACATTACAACATACTACTCCCTATCATGGCAAAGTTATTACATCTAATACTTACATATACTTCGAAAAGCTAACAATGCAACACGCCACCCCCAGCATATATAACATCATATTCCTGGCACTGAAAAGGAAAGATATAAAACCATAGAATTTAAATGTAGCAACAATAAACCTATTCATCTCTGAGAATGTAGCTATAGAGATAAAGGTTTGCTTCGAAGGAAATAAAATTTGAAAAATACTTCATAGCTTGCCAGAATTAGACTAAACTTGACAGGTTTCCAACCGGCCCAAATATAAAGAAAATACCGGCAAACCAGATATTTAACTTTATCATTTACAAATGCTTTCTGTATATTATTTCTTACTTTATGGACAGCGACATTTTGGCCCATACTTGTGGACCAGTACTAGCTTTAAGCCCTTTAGGGAGGCTTCAAAAACTGCGAATAAAGATTTGAACGTAATCTAGATTTTGAGTATTGTATGATCTTCATATCAATAGATTTGTTGTGCTTAGAAAACAATAGGGACCACAGAAAGTTGCCAAATGTAGTCGAAAATATACACTTATTCTGAATTTTGACATACATTACAGCATTAAATTCAAATATAACACCTATCGAGAAGGGCTCAGCATCACAACCCCCTTCGCTATCCAGTCAGTTCAAGCTGCTAGATAATGGCTGGTTGCCATGGAGCCGCAATGACAGGACACGTTCAGAAATGCAGGCAAAGACAAGCTCCCCTAATATCCGCGGCGCCAAACCAATCTACACCCCGCCGTGTCATTAATACATGTCCTCCGGATCTATCTCTCTCGACGAGGAAATTAATTCTTAAAAACGTTCCTCCCGGATCTCCTTGCATAGATAATCCTCTCAATCCTCTGACATAACATCCTCTAACATCCGTCGTAGATGTGTTCAAGATTTCTCCGAGAAATCCCTGTCCGTTACGTCACAGGCGTGTTCGCCCATTCTTTAGAAAAGTCATCCATCATGTACCCGTTGTTCCGTAGATCGTCGGGTCGTTAATTAGTTTTTCGATGATATCGTGTATTGGGACAAGGGGTCAATGAATTTGGTGGGTTTTTTTTTAATATTATGAGCCATAGATGGTTGTGAAGACAGCTAAATCGAAAACCTTTACTTTCAACATAAACTGTGCTGCAAGTTTTATAAGAATTTCTTTAGCTCATTCGCAAAATAAATCTTCTAAATAACTTGCGTTATGATACTGAAAACAAAATTCAGGTATTATTTTTTTTAAGTTATGGCAGTTTTGTTAAAAAAAAAATGCTATCCTCCGTTCAAAGGATGGATATACATTATTGCTTTATTTATATCATTTTTCATCACATGGCCATTCCTTGGACCATAATTACACAATAACAGATTTCTCCTATTTTTCGTGAACCTTAACCTTATATACGCATATCAATAACAGTATTAGTACGTATATGGTAGCCGGTAGTGAGTTAGGGCATTATAATGGATCAGAATAGGAATCATAGCCTTTTTTTTTCTAACATCAATCTTATACTTAAGACCTGTCCTTGAGGACTACCTAACCTGCACTAAGCGGTTGAGACATTTGTTAACATAATTGATTGGTCAGGCCATGAGAGAGGTGTCAGCTACTTTTGGCACCTTGCAGGCTAGCTGTGAAATAATAATGAAAAATGGTCCTCTGCTATTAGATAAGTTGACAAGGATTTCGAGCATGACAGAACAGCAACAAGAAGAATGGGCATTGGAAAAGAAACAAAAAGTAATGTAAGGGCCTATCTACAAATTGGATGATTATGTAATTAGTCATTAAAAATGCAATTGGAAAACTCGAGTTTCTAAAATACTGTAAAACAATCGAGATTTTTCTCACCTATCTGCTATGATTGGTTTTGTTTTATGATTTGAAACATATCACACAACCAGAAATACATAGAATCGAAATAACACTATAAAAATATGATTTTTCGAAAATCCCGACTTCAATAAATACACATTCTTTCCCAAATATTAATAAATGATTATCGCCAGGAGTATAAGAAAACCAAGAGACAGGACGTGTAGGAGTACTAAACTGAATAAAGGGAAAGTAAAGAAGAAGAGGGAATGAGGGAGGTAAAGAGATGAAGACAGGCTGGACTCAGACTGGGAACCTGAACCTGTTACTGGGCTCAACTACTGAAGGAATGGGCAGTAAAGAGGAGGCGACCCTTAAGGAAATTTTTTAAAGGGCGCTATAAAGATTTTATTGGCTGCCCTTTGAGGGGAGGAGATTCGCCAGTAATGAGGGTTAGTTTTACGACCACCGTCTTCAGTACCTCCCTGCTACTCAGGGTATCTCATGCCTCTTCGGCCCTAGTGTTCATCCGGCTCTGGAGAAGGGAACTACAGTGGAATTGGAAAAAAAGTGATAATAAAAAAAAATAATAATATAAAAATTAATATATTTGGCCCTTAAAATTTAAATTGTAAAAATAAATAATAATAAATCCTAGGGCTGATTATATTCGTTAAAATCTTATGAAAAATGTCTACAAAAAAATATACAAATAACGAAGTCAATGATTGTTACAAAATTGAGAAAATTATTATTTTATTTTTGGGATTCCTATTAACAAAAATAAAAAATATATTAAAAAAGAAGAAGAAAAAGTTGACGTCTGCCGCAGCCAGTGGATTCGTATTTGTTCGATTTGTACAATTTTAAGCTATACTCGTATATTAGGATAAAGGTGGTCACTATTTTTTTGTTTACAACGAATAAAGCTTTTAAAAATGCGAATCCTTTCAACCTCAGTTCAGTTTAAAAAATGGCTAAAACTGCCAGAATTCAGACAATTTTTTTTTAACTACAGCACTGAACAAATAAGTCGCAACTCTTTATATACTCGTGGTTAAATTTTATTTCATTAATCGCCACTGCAGCAAAAAGTATTTAAAAAACAACTTCGATACATATTGACATACGACATACACCACTGTCCATAACAACCTCCCATAAGCTCAAGCTAATTAAAAAATAATATGTAAGACTAAAAACGTTCTTTATCAATGTTTATCAGTAGACATAAAATATAAATATTTTAAAAAAAAGTTCAGTAATGCAACAAATGAAAAGAATCGGATTCAGAACTAGGAAAGTATTGTGCCGCGGAATACGATGTAAATAAAAAGTTTAAAAACTTATTTAACCAGATAGCTATGTCTTTAATTTGAAATATTAGCACATAAATAAAAATTATTATAACACTAAAGTCAGGAATAGACGAAAAAAGGAAAGAGTCGTAGTGAAAAGAAGATGACGGGAGAGCAGTATCGCACCCTGAGGAAATATACACTGTCATTAGTTCTCAATGGCTCCCTTTAGTTATATCTCCACTTCTGTCTTCTCTATCCTCCCCTATATTTGTTGTTCAGTTATAACCTTTATATATCCTTATGTAAGAACAAGTATATATATATATATGCATGTATATAGTAGCGATTAATATAATAACAAACAAATCTGTACCACTACAATCCGTCAATGGTCTTTTGTTCAGTAAATGGTAGGGACTGTACTGTTTGTAGGAAAACGGTTATGGAGGGAAATGATTAGGATTTCCTCCTAGTTAACATTATCCCCAGGAGGGCCTCCAGATTACAGAGTGCTCATTTTTCAACCTTTCAAAAGATTAAATAATTTATCTACCGCAGTTAGCGCTCTACACAGTGAGTTACCACAGACCTGAATTAATATTAAAAAAATGAGTAAACAATCAACTTATATTACATGTAATAATTATAAATGATTATTCTAATCACAATCTCTAATAAAAAATTAATACTGAATTGAATCATAGAAGAGAACTTATACGAGGATGAGGGGGATATATCCCGACATTAGAGATGTAGGAGCTTGTTGGATCTGTACGCTACTTACTTAATTACTAACTGCCTATAATGAAGAAGGCAGTAACTACTAAAGCAGCTTTGATAATATTATTTTTATAGCCTTCTTCGTGACCAGACATAAGATGATTAATATCACTTAGTGATGAAGTTATTACAAACGCAATGCAGTAAAACTCTGAGGTGTTAGAGTAACACTGGCCATTCAGCTTTATATCAAATAGTTCAAATGTTATTTCGAAGCATATAGCTAACTTGATATCCCTATTTTATTATTAGCCATTTAACCACTAAACAATTGATTAATGTTTTTATATAGTACCATTCCTGCCATTTACTTGCTGTATTGTTACAATACATTTTATTAAAAAATGTTCTATATCGGCATTGCATGTTTAATGGACATTTAAAAAATAAATAATTAATTTTACTATGTAACACGCCTTGACATTTCGAAACACTAACCATTTGTCATTGACATTTCTAATTCTAACCAGTCTGTTTAAAATCGTTTGCGATAGATATTTTAAAATTACTTCCTTCTTTATTAAAAAAAAAAAGTAATAATATTGAAATGGTCTGTCAGTAACGGTGTAGATATTTAATTTTATATATTGTGCTCTATACATCTATTTAATGTTTTATTTATTGTAGGTATTATTTATCTTAATATACAAATGTAATTTATATTATATCACAAAGTTGAACCAACGCCAATTTTATTTTCATGGTGCTTTTTCCCAAAACAGATTATCAAAATAAGTACCAAATAAATAAGCTTGTATAGACTACGTTTATCAGCCTTCATCAAACCAAGATTTCAATAAAATACGATCCAGACAAGTCACTAATGAATATTTAAAATATTAAGAATAATTTATTTAATAATAAAAAAACACCTATAAGAGCAGTGACGAAGAAAACTTTTGAACTGATGTAGGTAATAGGGAACTTGTAAGTCTTTGACAGGCTGTTGAAATGGTACCGAGTGATGTACAGTATATTTTTCAGCATGAAAAAAAATCATGCTAAAAGGTTCAACCAATTTTTCACCATTAAGTAACCAAAATAGTTTATTGTGTCATTGTTATTTGGTTAGTCTGTTTCAGGAATTGGAATTGAAATATATATTTCTTTTTCCTCTTTTTTTTTGTATCCACACCTTTCAAGTAAAAATAATCGACTATTAGTAGATTGGCTATCAGAAAAATAAAACAAAAAGACATGAGAGGCATGAAGAAGAACAATATCGGGGGCGCACCCGTGGCTTGATTCGATTTCTTATGATAATAGGTCCTCAATACACGTTCTTAAATATATAATTAATAATAAATTTTAATTGTTTAATCTCTTGCTGAACTTATGGTCGAGTTGTTTAACTGCTATTGCAAAAAAGCAACAATATGTTTCGGAATCAATTTAATATAAAGTTTTTGATAAATAAACACTAGGAGAAGGTGGCTCTCAGGGAATGGCTAACATACAAGGACCAAACTCCGGCAATATCCTCCGCAGGAAAGGCTCATGTCCTTCCAGAAGCCATATCCTAGAGGATACGGGACGAACAAACAAGAGATGCGGATATCTCAATCAGGGAGTTCCAGATGTGCCGGGGGGGGGGGGGGGGGGGGGGGAGGACTTCACAACCAAAACACCCAGCCCTCCCTTTTTCTCCCATTTTTCTTCCCCAGTTTTCCCTCGGCTTATTTATAATGTAGAAGAAGAAGAAGGAGAAGATAGAGAGAAAGAGAGATTCTAAAAAGGGAACGAGGTTGTCGCTCCCAGCGGAAGAGACCCTACCGGCGCTCGGAAATAGCTTGAGCCTTGGCGCGCCTAACTAGGCTCGGAGATTTATTAATACGTATTTATTATTCGGCTAAAGAGCCAACGCCATCGCTAAATAAAAATAAATGGAACGTTTCATTACCTCACCGCTCCTTTTCTTTCACTGAAAGGGAGAGGTGAGGAGATTCCCCTTATTTTTTTCAATACAAATTGGATTTTATTTATGACAGATATAACTTCAGAACCCTACTACCAAGGATTAGATACCGATAAATTATACAGCAACTAAAGAGCGTCAGAATTGACTAAATAATTAGCTGACTGATGGTGGGAGGTCCATCAAGCCGATTAATGACTGGCGACAACAGAGCTGACGAATGCAAGGAGCAGGGTCATCATCCGCTCAGAATTCGTTCCAACTCAATACGACACTTCTCGAAATGTATTCATTCTTTGACAAAAGCAATAAACTTAGGGCCCAGGAGGGTCTCCAGAAATAAATAATTTACCTTACGTAAGTAGAGCCAAACTCAGAACCTAGAGATCTAAAGCTCAGCATCCTCTGACCCCTTAATTCCTTAAGAAGTTATAGGAGAAAAAACAATTGTAGTAGGAAATTCCATTTATTTTATAACGAAAATCGAAACAGTTCGGTACAAAAAGTACAGTAATACAGTAGTAATAGGAAAGCAATAAATAAATGAAGAGCTGAAAGAGAGACATCCAACAATAGCGTGGCTAACGTTGAATAATTATAATAAAATAAAATTGAAAAGAAGACATTAGTCAAAGATAGAGATGAATGTGGCGGTAGGAACTAGGCGAGCCGCCGAGCCACCGCCACCGCGATGCACCTCCACGTCTCCTCCATGCAGCGCTAATTGCACCAATCACCGGTTTGGTTTTCGCGTATAACTTATCATAAATTATATTTAATAGCGATCGCTCCATTTAGCGAATTTGCATAAATATCGGGAAATTGATGGTCTCGTCTTAATTTAATATCATCCAACATCTTGACTTTCTTTATCAGCCGGCAATCATACCTCCTTCCTTCCCGACATACATTATCACATATTAATTTTCGAAATGTTTGCATGAATAAATAATTCGATTAAATTTTATTATGTAAGAAAATAAAACCGCCACCTGACATGAGACGTACACACATTAAATAATGAACAGATATGACTTTATTTTCCGAGTCAGACATATCAGATAAGTAATTTATGGGTACTCTTGTTTTTAAAATGGTCATATCAAATGTGTCCAATGTTGGTCGAGATGACTTAATTTTATATTTATTTTAAATTTCTACCTTCTTATATGAAAGTAATTTTATTTTACAAAAACTGTCCAACCATTGAATATAGTTTTTACGTTCTTATGGACTTATAAACCCGCCGTATGAAATTTCATTCTTTTATTTCTTACCCTTTTAGAAAGTTCTGAAGTTTTTATAATAAAACAAATTCTTTTGTATCAATTTTCATCAGATTAGATAGGGATTTTTAACAGATACAATACCTATTCTAAAATTTTTTTATTTTTTTTCACACCTTAGATTTATCACAAGTTACTAAAGTTACTAACTAAACACAACTAACTAAAGTTATTGAAATGGCAACAGAATGGTATCAACCTAAACGTACACACAACAGCAAACATTTTTGTTAAATTCACTATCTTCCCTAATCGGCCCAGTTCTCAAAATTGTGACATGTTAAATAAAAAATTTTAAAAAAATATTATCCTAAAAAAGTACTACAACCTATCAAACTTGTGTGTATAAAATCCGTGCTGTCTGAATCGAACACCTAAGAATTAGAGTTGTTTTGTTTCAATAACGTAAAATTTTGAAGAATTTGTATTTTTTTAAAAACAATGTAAAAATATTAAATCTCTTATTTAAAAAAAAATTAACAATTTTAAAACAATTATTCAATTTCGAAAACCCTCAATATAGGCAGACTTTACAAAAATAATATACAAATTAAAGTAACCCTTCGTGTTTGCAATGCTTTTTAACTACCAGGAGCAAGATCAGAGGACCTTACACAATGGAACCCTAACTTGGCTAAAAGTTTAACAATCGGCAACAAGACGGTAGAGGACACCAATAGTTAAGATAGTGGAGAGTGGAGAAGTACTAACCGGGATGTAGAACAAGGGGATTGCAAGATGTAGTGCCCCGGCTCCAGGTTCCACTACGATTAGTTACCTCTAGTCTCGAAATAGTATTTCACTACAAAAACCCTCGTCTCTTCTACTATCTAATACACAGCAATTATCTTTCTCATCTAGATTTTAATTTTAATTTTGCTTCATAAATAATTACAGGTATACAAAGCACATATTTTTATAAATTTGATCGAACCAACATCGCAGGAAAGTAATTTTTCGCTTACGCAGAACAATTAGCTCATTCTAGGCAAAATTAGACTTAACAACTTTGCGGGGGTCTTCCAGATATATTTTACATCGTCACCCTGATTACATAACATTTTATCCCCCCCCCCCAATTTTAGTAAATACATTTTAAGCTAATTTATGTAAATTCCATGATTGAAAGTTCGTTAAAATCGTGAAAGGCTGTGAAAATAAATCGTGAATGTGAAATGCTTATTCTTCGTTTTTACAACTTAATCTAGGATTCCACCAGGAATAAACTAAAACCCTTAAGAGAATAATCTTTCTGATTTTCTTATTTGAATTAATATATTTAATTAAAAGCTAAATAGTAATGTAATAATGCACAACTAAAAACTGTTAATTGTCATTATCAAACAAAAATCTGAATTCCACAATTAAATCGAATTAATATAATAATAATTAAAAAAATACCACCACAAAGGAAAATGAACTAATCATAAGAATTAATTATTTTTTATTGGCACTGGCCGTTCAACATCAATGCCTAAATACACGTTCGATCATTGCCAGTTAAAAATAAATATCGGGATATTTCCAGTTTCACACATTAGTCAGTAACAATAACAGTAACTTTAATACAGCTTAAGTTAACATTACGAAAATAAATATTCGCGGGACAACACGTTGGCTTATAAATCAACAGGATAATTAATGAAATACATTATTAACAAAACTTCATCATATATAAGCTTCGTTAAATGTATATTAAAACCATTTTATACATTAATAGCTTAAGAACTTCAATAAACTTGTATTTTTAGAACAAAAGTAAGAAATGGTAAGAAATCCTACGTTTATTTTTAATCATTCCTTATTGAATATTGTTCGTTCATTTAACGTCACTTTATGCTGCTATGGCTAATCGGAGGAAAAGGAGATATTATTGAATAGGAGGTATTGTAATGGAAATGTCCATAATTTTGTTGGTGAAATTAAAATTAAAATAATTAAAGAATCCCTGCCGGGGGAAAATCTTTTCTCTTCAAAATAAAAATATTTGAATTTTTATATATTGGGAAAAATTATTTAAATTAATTAATTTAAAAATAAAATATTTAAAATTAAAAAAAAATTGCATTAATTAAAAAATATAAATAAATCTACCATTATCATTCATGATTGCATGATATTTGCTTCGACAGAGAGGAGTTGAAGATAAAGACAGTAAACTACAAGAGGAAGCCGAGAAAGATTAAAAGAAACGCCAGGGAAGGAAGCGAAAACATTTCGGAAGAAGAAAAAAAGCGATGACAGGTTGATAATGAAGATGCGAAGACAACACAACACCTTCTTATACCAACTCACCGTCCCATCCTAACCTCCTCAAGTCTGTCCCGACATTCTAATCGTGCCAGTTCTTACACATTTTCTTGGTCATGTAAATCTTTTCAAGTACTTCTTCGTAGTAGGCAGTCTACCATTACCTACCTCTTTTCAAATGATTTCTCCTACACCACGATAAAATAAAAAAATTCAAATAGTCATCGAAAACTGTCAGAATTGTAGTAGATAGCCTAATCAAATTTCATTATGTAACGCTAAGAATGCATACTAATAACGAGGCGATGAATATTTTTATGGATCTAAGATATATGTTTTTTAGTTCATATTTTGATTTAAGATTGAATTACTATAAAATATACGAGAGGCCTGTACCAAGATTTCCTGAATCATATTTCCATTCTGATGAACGCCAAAAAAAACAACAGAAGTAACGTAACGGGATCGGCCAATTCAGCATGAAGACAGTAAGTCAAGGCAAAACTCTTCATAATATCTCTTAAGTGGCAAAAAAAAAATGTAGGGAAATTATATACTTAATTAAAATGTATACAGTTCATGGCAAAATGACATGGAGTAAACATAATAAATTAAACGATTCTTTGGATAATTACTGAGTTTTTTTTTATATCATTCTTTAAATGTTTTACAGAAACCGAATACTTTAAACAATCAATGCTTTCTTAAAATTAAGAGTTTATGTAATAAAAGAAATTTTAGTACTACAAATCTATACCATTTATTTATATTAAAATTCAACAGATTACAGACACACGAACAAAATTTCTCAAATAATATAAATTTGATTTTATAGAGGCTTTTCGTTTTTAATATGTTATTCATGTTAATAAAACATAAAGGCTACTTAAATACTACATTAGAACTGTCCTTTTTTGGGGTGGAAGAAAGAGATTCGGCTGAGATTATGATTCAAAATGATGTTTTTTGTAAAAATCAACATAAACCTTGAAATATATTAATTAAAGCTGACATTTTTTTTTTATGCCGTTTTTCATAATAAAAGTTTTGTTTTTGATGCTTGCGAGTCAATTCTTAGAATTGTTTACAATTCCTACTGTGGAATTTCTAAATCCATTCTATAGACAGAACGAACCGCATAGCCCGTATTTGAAGTTACAATTTTTTGGGGTGGATATATGGATATAGGTACACCCTCTAGCATACCTTATAGTATATGTATTACTATTATTTTTCTCCGTTACAAGTTCGTAAAACACCGCAAAGGAACCGTCAAAGTAAATAAAAAGATCCAAATCCCAAGATCCTCAAACAGAACCGAGATACTAAGTAGCCTAGAAACGGAGAGGGAGAAAGAGTAGTAAAAGAGTAAGGAAATCCTCGGGTGATCCTGGAAGAGTGAGGGGAGCACTTGAGAAGGAAGGACATGGAAGAGAAGAGGATGAGGATGACGGTAGTAAACAGTTAGAGCGGGCGAAGCGCTACGAGATGAGGAGGAACAACAGGTGGTGTACCGTGTACTGTCGTCCCGTCTCATCTCAACGGCTCGCCAATTTAATAGAGAATTTACCTACGTCTGCTTTTTTTACCACCCACTTGCCCCCAGCCATTCTCTTTTACTGTTTTTATACCGTCTATATTACCGCCAGCTTCAGGGCAGGTAGAAAAAGGAAAGAAACCGAGTATTTGGACAAGTGATCATCACTATCACCAATGGAAACGAAATAAATATTAGCCGTATTGACTTGAAGCAATAACGGGAAAACATCGTATCATTTACATAACAACATAGGAGCGGAGCGCTCAGTGTTAGAGATCCCGTAGAATTTCATTTATTCTGTTAAAAGCCGGAGATGGATCCTATGGGATCTAGGGCCTTCCTGGTGCTAACCCCTGATAACAGTCTCCAGAAAGAGTAATCAAGGACAAATCACATCTCTGCACAACCGTTATCCAAGAAACGGTATAGTCTCAACCGCGCACTAAACCTAAAAGACACTTCATAGGTTGTGGTAGGACAGTTTTTTTTTGTTTAAATAATAGCATGTTATTTTTTGTATTATTGGAATGGAATTGTTCTAATTCAGTATACACAACTTGAAGTTTATTAGGATTTTTTTTAAATTATCTCTCACAAAAAAGAAGACAAAATTCAGTTTATGTAAACTAGTTTAATACAGCAGACAATACTAATTTAAAATATCAAATTTCAATTGTGTCCAAAATGTCATGCATATTGTATTTAGTAACAATATCGTTAGAATATATATAATCAAGTATTTATCGTTAAAAAATGATAAGACATATACATGATAGGATAGCGAGGACTAGGAAACGTATTAAAAGTAAATTGCTTTCGATGTAAAACACTCAAAGTATTAATCATACAGTTAATCACTTTACTTGGATCATTAATCAATTCAAGTTCAAAGTTTGATTAATGTTGAGACGAAAAGGAGATATCTCAGGTGTGGTTATTTATTTATTCAAACGGGGATAGCAGTTCCTATGGCAATGTTTAAAATAAAATTATATAATAAAAAGGGAAAGATAGTTCGGTAGCTATAAAAGAAACCCAAAGTGTCAATTTCGATAGGAAATAACATTTATTTAAAAGAGATAAAGAAAACAATCAGAGTCAATCAAAACCGAACCGTCGGTTCGTTCCGTCTTCCAACATCGACGTCGTCCCAGCCAAATGCAAATCACTCAGTCGGGAAAAGAAAGAACAAAAAAGGAAAGGAAAAAAGAAGATAAAAAGACGTCCTTGGCTCTCCTGCGTCCAGTCCAATCCGAAAAATATTTCAAGTCTGGGGAATTATCAGGACCATGTTTTAGGCGATTTTTTTTCTTTTATTAATGTTGATTCAAGTTTATCAGATGCGATGTAATTCAACTAATGTACGACCGAACTTGTGAATTCCGATATACGGATATGTCAAAGAGCTTTTAACCCAGCAGTAAATAAATAAAAATAAGCCAAGAAAATGAAAATTTGCAAGCTAGAAAATAAAGCATTAAATACCTGTATAGGAGGAAAACAGTGAGGGAATGCTGAACTTACCTGCAACAAAAATAAAATGAAGTTAAAACATAAAATAATGTAGTGGCGAATAAATTGGGAATAATTATAATAAAAAGAAAACACTCAGCAATATTGGCCATTATTTTATAAGGATCAAGAATAATGGAGAAGGAAATCGCTGACCGCTTCCTAACCTTATTTATTTTATGAATTACTTGTTTGTTAAAAATATATTAAGATGGTTTTCTACAACACTCACTATATCAAATCAATTAAATTACATAACAGTAAGGGAAATGTCGCAAACGATCAAATGAAAAACTGTTTTACAGTCATTTTATTGAATGAAAAAAATAGTAGCGAAAATCTTTCGCCTTAGTTCCCTGTATCGAAGAATCCTTTAAAGAATCATATTTTGGTATTAGTGTAGAATTACTAAAACCATTGAGAATACAATTTTTTCTTAAATGTATAGGACTAAATAACCAGGAAAATTATAATTAGAAAACAAAACCATATTTTTTATATTAGGTAGCTTAATAGAGTGAGCTATTTCGATGGTTGTTTGTCGGTACCCTTTTTTGTGAAATCGCACTTATTAAAAACATTTTCTGGGACAATTAATCGTTTATATAATGACAGAATACATAAACATAATATTGATGGTGTATTTAACAATATCTGTGTTACAAGTTATATAAAGTCGAGTTCTCGCCTTTCAGAGTGACCTCAACCAACGCTCGAACTATTTATTTGAGCACCGTTTCTCGCTTAATGGCAACGAGGGATTTCGGTAATATTGACCTACGATCAACTACAAGAGCCTTTCCTTCATTTTTATGTACACGTCATCTATACAGAAAGACAACCTTGCAAACTGTTCCTAACCAAACCGTACATTATTAACCATACAGGATATATTATTGGCGACGCAGGGACGGAGAAGTGACACCTCCTCACAGAGACCCGAAGCTGAATATTTGATCCACCCCAACGTGACCAGAGCAGAGAAGGCTGGAAGGGAGGGGGCGGCGCTAAATTATATATTTATCCGATAGAGCCCCCGCAAAGATATTTTAGCCCGCTCCTGGTTTCCCTGATTTAATAATAAGCCCGGGCTAATGGTTATTAAAGTGGCATGGTAGGATGGGGAGCAGCAGGAGCAGGACTAGGTGGCCCGAGGGGATAGCTCGAGTCCTCCTCCACTACCAATTCTTCCTTATTATTTTATCAGCAAATATTATACATAACTCTATACATCTGGTCCTCGTCCAGGATCATACATTAATATATCAATGTACCTCTAGTCATGTACAAACTTATCCACATAATAAATAAAAAACATATAGCACTACAACCCATGAAGTATAGGTTGCAGTGGTATAGGTTTTATTATAACGATGCGTTTTTACACGTCTAAAGCTATTTAGTGTATTGCTAATAAGTCAACGGTTGTACAGGGAGGTGATTTGTACTAGATCACGCTCAACCATTAGGTTTTACCCAATTAAGGGCGAGCAGTAGATCACACAGGATCCATCTAAGGCTGTAAACAGATGAAGAAATTTACCTGTCACAGCCCGATTAGAACTTAAAACATTTAGCACATTGAGCTAAACCACTCCGACATCAACATCGAAACTAATTTTAATACATTTATTTATTTGTTGTTGTTGTTAATACAAAGATATGTTGGATGCTTCCCATATCATTTTTGCAAGTACGTATATTAATTTATTTATACACTATTTTATCGGTACTGATGTTATTTTAAATTACCACTGGATGGAGAGATTGCTTACATATTGTAGCATTGACAAATAAGCAGAGGTGTTAATTTATTTTTTGTTTAATAAAATACTTCCGGATTCAGACCAATATCATATCACAATTCTTCGGATTAGAGTTTGTGCTGGATGTATTTGAAAAAAAAATACATAGAAAGCTTGTTTATCAAATATTAAAAATACATTAATGCTTGCCAAACTTAAGCTACCAGTTGATTCAGTGAGGGATTCTCAACCGCAATGGAAAACAGAGATGTGTCCGTATAAATTAAATCAATTTTCTAAAACTGAATAAATGCTTAGCTATTTTTTAATATTACCATAAACCAGTAAATAAAACGATATTACGAAACATTGGGTAGGTGAGTTTGTGTGAGTGTATTTAAATATCGAACGTTTATTGTTGCAAGAAAACATATCCAGCAAGACCGGCTCGAGAGGTCGAGAGGTGTATATCATGGGGACCTGTTGATGGGAGATTTGCTACCCTGCGCTATGATTTACTATCGCTATTAGCGCAGCGGCCAGCTATATCTGATAACTTCTAATGAGAGAGAGGCCCTAGAACCGAGAGAGATAAGACAATATATAAGTATATATATCGAAAAGTAGGAGGTAGAGAGAGCAAACGATGTAGGGCATTTTGGCGATGACTTATGACAATTATAGCAACTAGAGGGCTCATTAGGAGACAACAGATCCCAAAGGAGCTCCCGTTTCCATTTTCTTCTCCTCCCTCTTCTTTTTCTTCTCCTCTTCCTCCTCCTCCGGGTCCCTCCTTATCCTCAGCTTCAATTCAATTGTATACAGGGAGGAGGCTGCAGTATTCAAATGAGGGGGGGGGCTATTGTGCCCCCTGGCGTTCTAGTATTTAAATCAGCCGCTGGACCTAACTGCCCCCCCGCCATTTTATTTTAATTACGTCACAGCCGCACTCCTCACCCCCTCGTGGGGACAAAGGCTGACTCATCTTGAGGACTCATGATGGCCGCCTTGTGGATCGGGATTAGCAAATAATGCAAATGATTGCCATCGGCTGTCTTCGCCCAAGTCTTCCAGGACCTTTTTTTTCTCCGATCAGAAGAGGAAGGAGTATCCCAGCCTGGAACAAGCCTGGGAAAATGGCCCGAGAATCCCTTCAACTAAACAGACCTTGAAATCTTCACATGCAAAGTAGGAATTTTAATGAGGATTTATAGAGTTACTAAGGAATTAAACATTTTATAGATATTATGAAAAATAAGCTGTTCGTACATTCATACATATTACAATGTTATAAAAATTCCATATAGACCGGTCAAATGAAATTCTGAAAAAAAACCAACAACAAACTATTTTTTGAAAACCAAATTTGATTGCACATTGTTGTTCTTCATAAATTAAGAGTGGGAAACACTAACAGGGAATATCAGGAGATATTTTTATAAAAACAATAATAAACTCGTTATTTATTGTAGTACAAGTCCCTTTACAATAATATTATAGAAAAAGAAATATGAGCTTCAGAGTCTTAGAATAAATTATAAAGAATAGTAGAATTAACACATATATTTTAATGTATAACTAATTATTTATGCAATATTAATTTGGGGTATAGTGGTTAGCGTAACAAACTACTAAGCCCAAGATCACGCGAGTAAAACATACCGTCCTTCGGAAGGGACGTTAAACGTGGGTCCCGAGCCTGTACGATGTCAGGTACTCGTTAGAGATTCCTATCCTAATTAAACCTGCATAGGCAAAATTTAGAGCTCCCACTGTAGCATCGTCCGATTAGCCATACCAGCAAAAAGTGACCTTAAATGAAATAACAATAACAATATTTATTTACTGATAAACCAAATATATAATTTAATTAATTAATTAAAATAAAATAAGAATAATTATTTTCTACCTTAAGAGCTCTATTACCTTTCTATTTTATCGTTCTATCCCCTTTCTTTCAGTTTTTCCCAATACGGGCTACCATGTCCTCAATAAACCCTTAATCTTACTCGAAACTTAGGTTTTCAATAAATAGTTGTTTTTTTATTTTCTTTATTTATGCATGAAATATTACTTTGGCCGTCAGGGTCATCTTTTCTCAATGATTTATACGTCCAGGCAATAATTATTCAAAATTATAATAATTTATTTTACATACTTTTTGCCAATAACTCATCAATATTTTGATATAAAAATGATCACTACTTTTTTTAAATTAAATTTATATCATAAAAATAAAATTTAAAAAGCCATAGTTTATTCGAAGGGAAACAAATAAAAACATTTTTTTTCTGTTTTCGATGAATTTCAACAGAGTTAAGTATCGATTAAATTACGCGCAACTTCCTTTGTTTTAGCTAATAGATAGCACATAACAGAAACTCAATGATTCATAAATTTATTAATTTATACGCTTTTTATTCTTTCAAAATTCGATGTCTACACCCTGATTAAAAATATACTAAATAATAAAAATCGTGCTTATAGGAAATAAATCCCTAGTAGGCAAACAACTCTATTAAACCCATTATCAAAGGTTAATCATCCTCTAACTAAGAAGAAAAAAAACTAAACTAGCACGAAACAATAAATATCTACTATTACAAGATGATAAGAGCAGATAGGAGGCCTAACTACTATCATGACCAACAGTTGACAAAGTGTCGGGGGTAGGGGGAGGGGAGGGGGAAGGCTCACAGTTATGGGGATATTATTCAGAGTAATAAGAGGTTAGGAAGAGTTGGCGTTGGGATAATTACACAGCTCACTAATGGAATAATAGCGCCATATTCTAGCCATCGATTAATCCCTCCATCCTCTAGCTACTTAATAAATAATCCCTATTCAATTATTATCTATCAAGTAGATCGCCTTTTGTTTCTGCTAGTCCTGGAAATCCTCCTCCTAATAAATTCCTTAAGTCGGATTCCGCCAGGCACTCAAGCCAACATTTATCTAACACATAAAACAAAAACTGATATAACGCAATACCTCCCTGGCCTTTAGTTTTAACCAATAATTTAAACTATCATAAGTTTGCAGAAAATATATTTTTTGAATTCATAAATATATCAAAAATAAAATAAAGTTCTATTCCCCTAAACAAAAAGAACTTTTTCCCTTTTTTCGAAAAGTATAATGTATAATTTATAATCTGTTTGGTATTTTATTATTTTAAATGCTTAACGATCTGCGCGGCTAAATGGATGAATGAAATCGAGGAAAACAAATGTTCACTACATAACAATAATTAAAAACATAAGCGATAGTGAACTTAGGGAAGACATCATCATAGAAATGGAGCAAGAGATTGGTGAGGACAGAGAGAGGAAGAGAAGACAACCCCCCGCACCCGGACCAAGGCCTCGCTCGCTTCTTGTCCAGGAGAACCAGAATGGTCCATTTTACTTTTATGTCATTTCCTCCTCCCCCCCCCCGCCCTGCTTTATCACACCACCTGTCACAAAACCCAACCGGCAATAAAACAGCCATTCACGGTTCCTTTTATAGCCTCCTTCGATAATAACTGATTGAGCCGGATTAAGTAGAACATGTTGAAGAGGGATATAAAACAGATCGTGTATCGGATCCGAGTTGGGATATGTTCGTCTTAAAATAAGCATAATTAATATTATTTAACAGATAATTAGAATCAACTTGGATTTTTCACGTGAATTAATTAAAAATATTTAGTTACCATTTGTTAATATAAGTATAATGTTGACAGGATCAAACGGGGCTTAATTTTTGATAGAAGAAACGACATTTAAAACTAATATTTCACACACTAATCACAAAATCATTTTCTTTTAACTGTTCAATAAAAAAATACACATCAGAATAACCTAACCGGTATATATCAAACAGCTGTTACTATAGTAACCTTATTATTAAAGTTCAAATGAATGACGTTTCGTGTATATCTTTTACATATGTAATAAAAAAGATACTACAAATACAAATATGTAATATTTTAACAGATCATGTTAATCAATGAAACCGTTTAAATAATAACTGACCAAACATGGACAATGCATTTATTTAGTTTATGAACAACATAAAATCATTTATGATCTCTAATATATAATGAGAATACAATTCCTAAAGAGCGAAGGATTTTATTAATGAAGCGGAACACGTTGAAATTGTAAACAAAATTCAGAAAGAAAAAAAAGATTAATCAGAAAATCTTTAAAAAATCGATATATTGAGAGTTTAGATGAAGGAAAAAACAAAACTATTAATAAAATTATATAATAAATAAAAAATAATAAAAGCTTCAAAATAATGAAATTAAAAATAATTTTCTAATAATAAAAATCATTGAAAATAAGTTTATATTTAATATACAAGAATACATATTTTTTCAATAACAGGTAGTAAAGTTGAGCTCCGTGTCACCAGTAACTTCGATGCCGATCTCATAATAATTTTCGATAATAGTTTGGCGGATGGATTTATTACTATTACTATCATTTATTAATTTTTATTATTATATGCTTAGTGTATTAATTATACTTATTTTGAAACGTGTAACCTCAAATTTCGAGAAAGGGTTGATCATTTATTACTTGTTGGGCGATAACCTAAGGTTCATTATTAAAATTATAAATCGAAAAATAATATATTTTACTAGGTTTTGAGGCCAATTGATAAAATAATGACTATTATTTCAAATTACTTGAGCTGAATTCATTGTAGAAAACCGATTTAGACAACAGAGAAGCTGATAGATATTAAGAAAACATGTGAACATGTGCCTAAGAAAATAATGAACAATAACACACGTTGGAGATGAAACTAGTAATCAACTAACTGAAACGAGGACTGGATATCCTTCCCATTATTAGCTATGTACAGTTAAAGCTATTCATCAAGAAGAGAAGCAGGTGCATCCTTCAAGTCCACGTGTCTCCGTTCCAACTTAATACTAACGAGCCGATGCTTCTGTTAACATACGGGCATGAATATGTATTGAGTCATAT